>BSBK01001857.1:800000-1342500 GCA_027943335.1 Chamaecyparis obtusa | reverse complement strand
CAAGGTGGAGGATAAAATCTACACTAATCAAGGGAGTTACCCCGATGATGACATTGCGTTTGCATCAAAGACACATTGAATAATTTACTATGAGGTATAAATTTTGGAAAGGTTGTTTTTCATCAGAGAAACTTACAATATCGGGATGAGTTTCAAACTTTGGTTTGACCATACAAGTTATCCCGATGGTGAAGAAATAAATTATTTAAAAATTTAATAAACTAAGTGGACTATGACAACTACAAGGTGAAATCAATGAAGAAATCCTAAAGTTTAAGAAAACACCTCATAGTAAATAAAATGTTTCAAGTTACAAAAGAGGGGTTACTTCACCAACTAGAATAAATTATATTCACTTTGAGGAGAAAATTTTATGATAAAATGGGAAAGTGTTTGATTTTTTTAGGGAGGATATTTTTCACAAATAAGTGAAACATTTTTCAAAAGTACAAGTGTTCCTTACAAAGGGTAAAATATAGATGAAGGGAATGACATGGTAGAAATTTTCACAATCACGAAGATATTTTCAAGGAGACTTCCCTTAAGGAAAGTGGGAACTTGATGAAGGACAAATAATTCATTTTAGGGAATACGATAAAATATTTGTAGGTAAATACTTTGCAAAAGGATTTTCCCTAATATGATAGAAAAAAGTGATTTTTAATCATGAATTATAATGTGGTAATTCCCTATGTGAATATTCAAAGGAATTAAATCATAGAGAAACTATATGATAAGAGGGGTAATTAAGTATTTTAGAGCAAGAGGGTTTTTGTTATGTAAAGTTTTACTGGCTTGAAACACTCCCTTAATGCTATAAAAGTGAAATAAGAACCAATAACAAAAAAAGAGATCATTAGATTGTAGTATACATGTTAATAAAGAAATCAATACTTTTCTTCTTCCACACAGTGGACAAATTCTTTGATTTGATCAATTCCTCTATGATTTCCATTTCAAGAAAATATAAGTTGTCTTGCACCTTTTTGTAGAGAGATTATTTGTTTACATTACAATTTGATCATCAAATTTTTTATGCGAAGTGGTTGTCCATATGAATTTTATCTAGATGGCCTTTTCAAGAAAAAGTTAAACTCAATTAGACTGATTGTGATGCCATCTAATAATTGAAACCATAGAAAGTTAGATTGGTTGACAGATTCAACCAAGTGGTGAGTATAAAAATTGTCTCAAAGGGGTTATACTTGAAGGTCAAGGAGAAGAGTAACTTTGCAACTCTATGGAAGAAATCATTGGTCTATCATATCAAACCAATTTAAAACTAAAATCAAAAGATTACTTGAGAGTAAAAGGTTAATTATAGATAGGAAAATAGAATACTAGAGGATAAGTAAGAACAAAAATCAGTTGAAATTATAGTAGGAGTAAAGCACAAGTAGGAGATAAGGAGTAACAGTAAAGGAAAAGTAAATAATCATAAAGCTAGAAGAAATCAAGTATTAGAAAAATAGTTTAATCTATTCAAAGACTATATGTCACTCTGAGATAGATAGTAGAAGAAGGATACAGTTATAAGTGCAATCTTCTATTAAAAGATTTAACTAAGATATATAGTTGAAGAATAGGCTTACTCTCCTAGGTCTTGTAGAGCATGAAGTGCAGAGGATTCCAATCAAGTTTGATTAATCCTATCAATTGGCCAAGCTAATTGGAGAGTTTGAGCATAAATCCCAACATACTTTTATAAATTTCCAATCCATTGATTTAGGAACCAACAAGTCATAGAGGAAGGATTTAGGGCTTTCAAAAAAAATGCAATCCAAGAGGAGTTGAGAAGAGGGTTTCAACTAAGAAGAGGAGATGAAAGTAAAGATGAAGATGTTACATAGTCGAATTTGATGCACAATTAGAAGATAATGAAGATGAAATTAAACAAGTTAGATTGTTAAAATCCATAGAGAGGCATACCTCTTCCCTCTCCCGAACCTCTGGTACATTAGGTGCATTCATCAATTTTGTAAACCTCAATTGTTGCTATAAATAAAAGAGACAAAAAAGACTTTAAATCAATCTACATGTACATGTATAATCATAATACGTTTCAACAAATAATTTCTCAATTGTGCTTGACTAAATCATTTAATCTTTTCAAACTATTGTGTGAATTATAATTGTGCTTAATTACCTTTTGGTGCTTTGGTGTCTGAAAGGGTGTCTTTTCCATTTTAGTGTCCTAGAGGATGCCTTTCACCCACAAGATGTCTTGGACCCAAGTGGGGTACCCTAAGAGAAATAGAATTAGCATAAGAGATATCAATATATAATATTAAATGTATGTTAACAAACCTAAATTTAAATGACTTGCATAGATTTGATAAAATTATAAATAAGAGGTGTGCAAAATATGATACCACACAACTTTCTAGGCCAAAGTGAAGGATTGAAAGTGTGACATCATCAATTTGGGAAATCTAATCCCCTGACAACCCATATCAAGAACCAAATAAATATACATTAGAGAGTTAGTATAGATTATCAAAAATTATTTTGAAATCAAGGTATTTTTCTATTTTTAACATATTAATTTTTTTTAACCTTTGGTGTCAAAGCTACAAGTGCACATGAAGTGAAAGGAGTATGACTTTGTTTCCTCATACTAGTTTTTGATTGAGGTAACGACAATTTTTGAAGGGACCCCAAAATCCTTTACAATCTAGAAGAAAGATAAAGCATTCAAAGAAACAAAACAACACCTGCCCAAAAGGAAGTGACAAAACCAAAAGGGGAAAACCCTAAGATATTACAATAAAAGTTCCATACTAAAAAATATCAAAAAGATAAAAAAACTTCTAGCACATTGGCCGATAGACCGACACAAAAAAATGTCCAACAACACAAATCAATCCAATTTTTTGAAGAACTCCTCAGAGTCCACCAGTAGGGCCTAAATCTTCTGGATAGATTTCTTAAGGCTCAAAAGATCCTTGGGTGGAGAAGCCATCTTATTCTCGTATAAGATCTAGTTCTAGAGCCAGGACCAGAGGTCTTCTCTTCCTGTTTAGCAATATCACCATCAATGACAATAGCCTTAGTGTCTAATTGATTACCTTCTAGCAAAGAATATAGAGCATTCAGATTAGTGACTGTAGCTTTGATTCCCTTGTTGTTGAGGGTCAACAACTTCCTGAGCATTATATCATTGTTATTGGCTCTTTCAAGGATGGGAGTAAGCTTTTCCTCGATGATGCTATTAATCTTCTCTTCCAGCATATTAGTATTCTCAAAATCCTCAATAAAAACATTTTTACCTTTACTATTGTACATGGCAGCATCATTTCTCATTTTATCTACCATCTCACTAAGAACCTCATTCCTAGCATCTAGGGCTCTATACTTAACTTTCAGATCTTTGATTTCATGGAAGGCCCATTTATCGAGGTTGAATGATAAGATAGCTTTGTTTCTATCCGCATTTAGGACGCTCATGTTGGTAACTCTTTTAGTATAAAAATCCCATTCCTCAAGAGCCGTAGAATCCCCTTTGTTCTATTTGTAAGTATTATTTCCCTTCCCAATATTATCCTCATTATTTAGGTTCTCAGCATAAGTGTTTTGACAAGCATCAACAACCCAATTGATAGTAGAGTCAACAATGTTTGTAAGGTTCTCCAGAAGGGTAGGATCATTACCATTATCCCGCACTCCCATCTTACCAATGTCCTCATTACCAACTGCATTCCCATCATCAGTTTCCCTTTCAAGATTCTCCTCTTCCACATTTCCATTCTCTTTGTCTTCACCATCCCCCTTCTGATCATTATTTTCTATAAATTGGTCCCGATTTGGTACATTTATGGTTTCCTCATAGATCTCCTAGTGGAAGTCCTTTCTAGCACCTTCCTTGAGCTCTTCAGGGTTAATATAATTAGTACCATCCAGAGAATGTGGGCTAAGCAACAGGATATTCTTGTCCTCTTCTTCATTTTCAACCATCAGAGTAGCATCCTTCTAAAAATTTCCTTGTTTTTGGGTTCCCTTGTTTGCGGACTTTCCTCCTTAGAATTTTTTTCTTCCTCATCATCTTTAAACTTCATTCCCTCCACCTTGTAAAAAATAGATAGAAGCTCATCTTTCTTAGTAGGAGTAGCCTTTCTTTTCTTGTTAGAAGTTGGGCTAGCTTTCTTCCTAGAACTGGCCTCAACAGAGTTGTGTTACTACTTACCAATCTACTTTGGCAAAGGCTCAGGAATCTTGTCTCTAGCATACTCAGCAATGAGAAAAATGAGCCCTTCATGAAGGGCGGGAGAACTAGACTTGATTTTGTTATCCATGATACTCTGGTTCAAAGAACTCAATAGGAAGTAAGGGAAAGAAACCCTAGTATTATAACAAAAATGGTTCACTACAACAAAATGGAAATTATAAACCCTAGTGAATCTTCTATCTAAAGTGAAGTATTCCATAATAACCCTCAAAACATGTGCCCATATGAGCTTGATGTTGTTAATACTGACATAATCTATACTACCCTTAATAAGCATAGCCCTCTCTTCAACATTTTTAGGAAAATCCTTATAAGCCTTATCACCAATTTTATTATCTTTGAAATAATTTATACCATGAAGCAGGAGGCCTGTAATATCTACAATCAGGTCTAGAGTCAAAGGAAAAGAAAACCCCCAATGTGCACCACACCATTGTCCCAACCAGAGGAAAACTCCTTTGTTATGTCTTTATCATTACCATACAAGCGCTAAAGATACTGATCGATATTTCCCTTCTTAATTTTTTTCCAAACATTTTTCTCCTGAACTCATTTAAACTCTGAAGGTTCTTCTCTCTTCAAATCCCCTCCCATTTCTTCCATCATACAATTAGGCTCCAGAGAAGAAATAATAGAATTATGCGTTGACAGTTTGAGACCATTCTTTCTCAAAATGGACATGCAAAGCACTAAATAACACACCTTCAACACAAGAGCCATTTTGAAAACCCATAAAGTGTGTATGAAAGGATGATTCTTAATGATCTTGCACTTCGTTTACCATTTCATTTCATGAGTACATAAAATATGCATCATATCACTCAATATCATCATTACTTCATACGATTCCCTCCTTTTGGTTAATATTGTCATAATAAATGAATTTATTAATATCATCATTAATATTGTTCATCCCAAGCCACTTGTGAGTGATGCCATTTGTAACCCCAATATTAGCAAGCCCATCTACAACCATGTTGGTTTCATGGTAGTCATGGGCTAAGTGAAATCTTTCAAATCTATGAGCAATATACTTTATTTTTTCTATTATATGCTCAATTATCCACGAGGGTTTACTAAGGCCTTTAATATTATTGATGATATTGAGTGAATATCCCTCCAGCCACAAATTCTTACAAACCAACTCATCATCTAACATAATTTTATTGAGAGCCGCCATTGCTTCCACTCTGTGATTAGATTGGACTCCCAAAGGAAAGGCAATAGCCCCAACACAATTACCAGTCCAGTCTCTTATAATATTATCACCACCAGGATTGCTTGAGTTTCCCTTGGCAGCCCCGTCAAAGCTAGCTTTGAGCCATTCATGGAATGGCTCTAGACTTCATTTTTGGCCTTCAAAACAATGATAAAGCTTAGATTTTTTGGGGACAGTCAACAATGTGAGTGTAAATATGATCTAATGGAATCAAAAACTCATTTGACATGACAAGAAACACTTATAAAATGATTCCTACTTCATCCTTAGTGATCTGAAAATCAAGAAAATCAATGAGACATGAAAAATGAACATAAGGAATGCAAGAAAACTCAGTTTAATAACTATTTTTTGGGGTAGTCCATACAAATCTGAACTATGGTGTCTCTCTCCATATCAAATGCCCTCCAAGGCTTTAAATAACCTTCCTCTAACTTCCTCAACTCACCAAGATTGATTTGTTTCCTTAAAACTCAACTAATCTCCTATTCTAGGCTTGCCCTCCCGAAACCAACTAGTCGTTGGTATTTGAAAATTTAAATTTTTTAAAACTAAAAAAACAAAATCCTGTTGACCTCTAAATTTGGAATTGGTCATTTTATGATCTTATTACAATGATTAAACCCTCAAAATATCAATTGACCCATTTAGGCATCATCTTCCCACATTTTTCTATTTTGGTCCTAAGGTCCTTACTTGGCCCCTTAGGACATTTTGGCAATACATTTAATTGATTACAATCAAGAGCCATTATAGGCATTAAAACATTATAAGTCACCCTAAGGACCCCCCCATCCCACCCCCATGGTCTTCCTCATGCCTCAAGGTCTTCATTGGTCTCTTTCCTCTATCAGGTGCCCCTGCACCCACTAATACATTTGGGGTGAAATTACGACGGCAATTTGTGACGGCAGGCAAATGTCATGCGGTTTTGGCTTTTTTTTTTCAAATATAGCCCGACACCGTCGCAATTGCAATGACAATACATTTGGAAACGTCGCCATTGCAACGTTGTCAAGATATAAGGGCAAAAAAAAAAAGGAACGTTGTCATTTGTGTTTTCAACAGCGCTGTAACCCTTCGCGAAATCACATCGGGATATAAGGGCAAAAAAAACAAGAACGTTGTCATTTGTGTTTTCAATAGCGTCGTAACCCTCCGTGAAATCACATCAGGATATAAGGGCAAAAAAAACAAGAACGTTGTCATTTGTGTTTTCAACAGCACCGTAACCCTCCGCGAAATCACAGCTACAATTTCTGAGTACGTTGGGTTTATTTTTCTTTTGTCATTATTATGTAATCTGGTATTCAACTGTTAGAGAGCTAAAATACCCAGAAATGAGGACATATCTATGTTGAATTTATTGTTAGCGGCTTTGGTTATTTAGAAGTTTAATTTTATTTGTTCATCTTTCAAGCACAAATGTTTTGTGGACTGTAACGTCTTCATTGTTTCGGGTATGTAGTGAAACAGCCCTAACTTGCAATTGCGACGTTGTCGAGATATAAGGGCCAAAAAAAAAAGGAACATTGTCATTTGTGTTTTCAACAGCGCCGTAACCCTCCGCGAAATCACATCAGAATATAAGGGCAAAAAAAACAAGAACGTTGTCATTTGTGTTTTCAACAGCGCTGAGAGAGATTCCCTCCATGAAATCACAGCTACAATTTCTGAGTACATTGGGTTTATTTTTCTTTTGTCATTATTATGTAATCTGGTATTCAGCTGTTAGAGAGCTAAAATACCCAGAAATGAGGACATATATGTGTTGAATTTATTGTTAGCGGCTTTGGTTATTTAGAAGTTTAATTTTATTTGTTCATCTTTCAAGCACAAACATTTTGTGGACCATAACGTCTTCATTGTTTCGGGTATGCAATGAAACAGCCCTAACTTGCGACTACCTTCACGGTACTTGTGTACATTATCATGTTGTCTTTACAGTGACTATCCTCATTCAAGTGGCAATTACACAAGGGACAGTCACTGTGAGATGTCCTCATTTGTGACAAGGACAGTCACACTTAGGACATCTCACAATGATATTCCCTTATGTAATTGCCACTTGAATGTATTGCTATTGAATCACATTAATGCTTTTCTTCTTCAACAAATGAGGACAGTCACTCTAAAGCCAACATGATAATGTACACAATTACCAAAAAATGATCTTGTTAATTGATGTAACACTTTGTCTTGCTCACTCCCTATCCTTCACTAGGGTCTCTTTAGGCCAATGTTTTGACTTGATAGGGTACTTAACTATCCCTACACTCTTTAGGTATCTCTACCCAAGATCCCACTCCTTCAACTAGTGCACACCAACAAGAAATACAACGAACTCTGCTCAATACCAATCCAGCTACTAGGACACTCCTAGTCTTGTCTTCACAAATTGAAACACATTCAACTAGAACTTTACTCCATGGAGAGGCTGGCCACTAGGACCTCTATTGGTTTCAATATTACTCCTTCACCTATACTTTTCATCAGTACTTCAATCCGGTTCATCAAACCATGCCAATTGCACCCAAAAATAGGCTGCTAGCAATTAGGCCTTTGTCAAGCCTTTTTGTTTATATTAAGCCACCTAAAGGGCTTAGGATTCAGATGCTTTTTATTGAGAACTCCAAGATATCTAAGGTCTTCTCCTCCTAGATTTTTTGTACACCAACTCCTACAGCCATGCCTGAAAACAAGTATTTTGACACAACTTGGATAGTCTGACTAAGAGTTTGTTTTCTTAGCAACCAAAGAAACTCACCCAATCTTCTAATTTGACTTGGGGCTTCTTTAGATGTGTGTCTACCTCTCCATGAGATTTTAGTTGAAGCAACCAATGCATTCAACTTGTTGTAATCTTCTTGTAATGATTTGTCATCCCTAACTATGCTCAACTAACTCACCTAGGACATCATTGCAAACATAGAAAATGAGCTTCCCAGGGCCCCTCCTTCCAAACATATAGTACATGGAGTCTCCTCACCCATTCCAAGAGCCCGTACAAAATTGACAATGGAATGATGAGCTAAGACTCCATTTGTTCAACCTGCCTGGTTCAAACCAACGATAAGGTACTTAACAAAAGAATTAACAAACTAGTTGCAATGCTTCAAAACTAAAAAAAAACACAACACAGAATAACAAAACAACTTGTACTAACTTTTCCAATAGACACTGCGAGCTATCTAATCCATTAATCAACTGACAACAAAGAAACAAAAAAACTCAAGAATTCACTAAAACCGTGTTACTCTACAAATCTTCTTAATTCCAAATGTTTTTCCCCCCAACCTTTTGCACAGATCGATGGAGGCCTCTTATAGTTGATCTGATGCCTAATTCAATGGTTTCATATAGTTACATAACCATCTTACTCGAAAATGCTCCCTTGCACAAATGTTGTCAATGTTGTGAATGACAACATTGACAACTTGTTACAACCTTTGGGATTTTGGTTCAAAACTTATTGTTCAAACACCATAAGACCCTAACCATGACTTAGTTAGGCTATTTAGACCTCACATAGGCCACTTCTACACTTCTTTTCCCAATTTGACCCCTAAATGCTTCATTCCCACTTTTGCCACAATATTGGTAACTTGGGTACAAATTGGCACTTGCCTTCACAAAGGTCACACATGAGGACATCTCACAGTGATTGATTGTCCCTTGTGTAATTGCCACTTGAATGTATTTCTATTGAACCACATTAATGCTTTTCTTCTTCAACAAATGAGGACAGTCACTCTAAAGACAACATGATAATGTACACTCACTGTAAGGATAGTCACAAATGAGGACATCTCACAGTGACTATCCCTTGTGTAATTTCTGCTTGAATGTATTGCTATTGAACCACATTAATTCTTTTCTTCTTCAACAAATGAGGACAGTCACTCTAAAGACAACATGATAATGTACACTCACTGTAAGGACAGTCACAAATGAGGACATCTCACAGTGACTGTCCCTTGTGTAATTGCCGCTTGAATTACACAAGGGACAGTCATTGTGAGATGTCCTCATTTGTGACAAGGACAGTCACACATGAGGACATCTCACAGTGATTGTCCCTTGTGTAATTGCCACTTGAATGTATTTCTATTGAACCGCATTAATGCTTTTCTTCTTCAACAAATGAGGACAGTCACTCTAAAGACAATATGATAATGTACACTCACTGTAAGGACAGTCACAAATGAGGACATCTCACAGTGACTGTCCCTTGTGTAATTGCTGCTTGAATTACACAAGGGATAGTCATTGTGAGATGTCCTCATTTGTGACAAGGATAGTCACACATGAGGACATCTCACAGTGATTGTCCCTTGTGTAATTGCCACTTGAATGTATTGCTATTGAACCACATTAATGCTTTTCTTCTTCAACAAATGAGGACAGTCACTCTAAAGAAAACATGATAATGTACACTCACTGTAAGGACAGTCACAAATGAGGACATCTCACAGTGACTGTCCCTTGTGTAATTGCTGCTTGAATTACACAAGGGACAGTCATTGTGAGATGTCCTCATTTGTGACAAGGACAATCACACATGAGGACATCTCACAGTGATTGTCTGTAATGTCTCGTTTTTGGCTAACTTGGAAAACAGGAACAATTACTCCACTTCTCAGACTTACTCTATCAGATACTTACAATTAAACTAAGTAATGGAGGTTACTTAAGATATCAACTGCTATTTCAGATTCAATCACAATATGTGTGCAAGATGATATTGATACCAATATGTTTAATAGCACTGTCGGATATAATGATATGAAATATGCTATGAATATGATGTTTCCTATCACTTATAGTGATAGTATAATGATGCTATGTCTGATATAAACAATATCGATATACAATCAATAAGTATTGCTTGTAGCAATGTATTTGATGTGTCTGATATGATGATGTAATTATGAAAATGTGTAATATCGCTATGAGTGATATGTTGCTATTTCAGATTCTGAATTATATGCTTGCAACTTCAAATATTGATGTTGTTTCTGACTATCCTTTCTATCTGTGCAATCATGGTGCTGTCTCTGATCTGCAATGATAAACTTGAAACCAAACTGCCAAAGGCAGATGCTCTATTGAGTATATCCAAATATGGATAAGTAAATAAAGTTCCAATGATGCCTTGAGTGACTGACGAGAATGCATTCTTATATTGTCTTTAACAAATGAAGAGATGCTATGAATGAGACGTGTCTTGTTTCTTCCTCCATGTCCCTTTGTTAATCACACCTTTCCATAATCCGACAGTTCGCATAATATTATTTCATTATTTTCTGATCATAGATAACTCCCAAATTGACTCAATATCAAATCTTTTTATGAAGGTAATCTTCCCTAATTGGTAGTGCAACCAGTAGTTAACATCCATTGTGTTTGTATTAGTTTGGTCTAACTATCATTAGTATTTAGTCAATCAATTTTAACTCTTGCCTTATCCCATATTGTTATGATTATATCCAATCTTTCTACTTTGATATAAGTCGATATCATTTTCTGATAATTGTCCATTTATTGGTTGATTGCTGGTAATGGAGTTTGATCTTTAAATTGACTTCCATTCCTGTTAATACTTAAGGATACATTGTACTTATTATCCGCGACTGATGCCTCATTCATCGATAGCTTGTGATATAATCACTGATGCTTTTGTGTTTCTACAAGATGTGGTTTATCTCAGACAATCGATAATCTTTCAATCCTTTAGTCGATATCCTCCTATGTGGTGTCTATTGATATAGATAGTAGAATTCAATCTAGTTTCTGTTATTGTCATGATAACATAGGAAGTGATGGTGCATATTTGCTAGTGGGTCTTCATGTTTGATATTGCTTTATCGGATATGTCATTGTCTAAACTTGTGCAATTAATGATTATTTATAATATATGAATGGTTATCCTTCTTGCTTATCAATACATCTTCTGAAACACATAGCGACCTATCCCTTATTCATATCGTGTTGATCTTGACTTCATAGTATTCGGTTCATTAATCATCCTCTCATGGTATCGATGTGTAATGACTAGTGATTGTTGTATCACTTCTTCATTCCTCATCGTGATAGATAATGCAGATGTTTAACGTAGATGTATATCGATTACAGATATTCGATATTGCTTTAAACGTTATTATTATTAATGTTATTGTTATTATTAAATATTATAATTAATGATGTTAGTAATATTAATAATATTATAATAAATATTATTATAGTGATAACATATTGTTTTATATTGAGAGGTTTATTAATATTATTTATATATTAAAATTATTATATCAATAATTGATTTAATATTATTACTTAATATATTATTATAATATAATATATATAATTTATTAATAATTATTTATTATTAATTTATATTATAATTATAATCATAATTATATTATTTATTAATATTTTAATATTATTTAATTAACATATTACTTATTATGCTAACTATATATTATTATTATCTGTTGATAATAATTATATATTATTGTTATATACCGTTAATAATAGATTATTATATATCATCTAATCATTTTATTATTATACTAAGTTCAATATGTCACGGCTCATGACATTGTCCCTTGTGTAATTGCCACTTGAATGTATTGCTATTGAACCACATTAATGCTTTTCTTCTTCAACAAATGAGGACAGTCACTCTAAAGACAACATGATAATGTACACTCACTGTAAGGACAGTCACAAATGAGGACATCTCACAGTGACTGTCCCTTGTGTAATTGTCGCTTGAATTACACAAGGGACAGTCATTGTGAGATGTCCTCATTTGTGACAAGGATAGTCACACATGAGGACATCTCACAGTGATTGTCCCTTGTGTAATTGCCACTTGAATGTATTGCTATTAAACCACATTAATGCTTTTCTTCTTCAACAAATGAGGATAGTCACTCTAAAGACAACATGATAATGTACACTCACTGTAAGGACAGTCACAAATGAGGACATCTCATAGTGACTGTCCCTTGTGTAATTGCCACTTGAATGTATTGCTATTCAGCCACATTAATTCTTTTCTTCTTCAACAAATGAGGATAGTCACTCTAAAGACAACATGATAATGTACACTCACTGTAAGTGTACATTATCATGTTGTCTTTACAGTGACTATCCTCCTTCAAGTGGCAATTACACAAGGGACAGTCACTGTAAAGACAACATGATAATGTAGAGAAACGTTGTCATTTGTATTTTCAACAGCGCCGAGAGAGATTCCCTCTGCGAAATCACAGCTACAATTTCTGAGTATGTTGGGTTTATTTTTCTTTTGTCATTATTATGTAATCTGGTATTCAGCTGTTACAGAGCTAAAATACCTAGAAATGAGGACATATCTGTGTTGAATTTATTGTTAGCGGCTTTGGTTATTTAGAAGTTTAATTTTATTTGTTCATCTTTCAAGCACAAACATTTTTTGGATTGTAACGTCTTCATTGTTTCGGGTATGCAATGAAACAACCCTAACTTGCGACTACCTTCACGGTACTTGTGTACATTATCATGTTGTCTTTACAGTGACTGTCCTCATTCAAGTGGCAATTACACAAGGGACAGTCACTGTGAGATGTCCTCATTTGTGACAAGGACAGTCACACATGAGGACATCTCACAGTGACTGTCCCTTGTGTAATTTCCACTTGAATGTATTGTTATTCAACCACATTTATGGGCTCATTTGGAGCACGACACACAGTAGCATCTACAGAGAAGAAGTTTGGTATGCAATGGTCTTGAAACCTCTTGAGAAATTCTTGGTATGCATTTGTGTGGTGCAAAAGCTTCGTTGAAAGAGAAAAAGAAGAAAAGAATAGAAATGATTTTTTTTCTTTTTATGTCATATACTGTAACCAGCTACTTATAACTTGCAAAAATTATTATAACCATTTGAAATTGAAACTTGGTTTAATGTGAAACTGAGAACTGCTTTATTAGAGCTTTCTGTGATTTAGATTCAGACATCAAGAACATTGTTTTCCTAATATTGTGATTAATGCTTATTTATTAATATCTCATACTAACAGACAATTGATAATTGTAGGGAAAACGTCATTGGGGGTCTTTGAGGATCCACCAGAAGCCAAGGAGAAAATGTATTCAAATGCTAAAGATGGTGTAATAGTCCTTACAGCTGTTGAACCTTGCTGTGTAGATAATCTCCAATTCTCCAAGTTCAACAGTATTGTCGTATTCCTTTGGATACTTCTAATGGTAAATTTCAGACATCAAGTTCTTTTCGTATGAAACTACTACATTTGTAATCTGTAGTTTTAAACTTTTAGTTTATAAATGTTCATCAGCTTTAGTTCGTATGCTGCCATTTCAAGTATGATTAATGAAGTTACCTTTATCACAGGATGAAAGTGAGCAGTCAGCATACTGGTACGGAGCTGGCAGCATTGATACGGTGACTAGGGCATCGTTTAATGGTGGTATTGTGTTTTCCCGTGTTTAGGGCATCGGCCTTTTGAAGCATTGCCTTCATCTTTCTTAAGTCTGAGTTTTAAGTTTGTTTATCTCTCTCAGCGCTGTTGAAAATACAAATGACAACGTTCTTGTTTTTTTTGCCCTTATATCCCGATGTGATTTTGCGGAGGGTTACGGCGCTGTTGAAAACACAAATCCCTTGTGTAATTGCCACTTAAAGGAGGACAGTCACTATAAAGACAACATGATAATGTACACTTACAGTGAGTGTACATTATCATGTTGTCTTTAGAGTGACTATCCTCATTTGTTGAAGAAGAAAAGCATTAATGTGGCTAAATAGCAATACATTCAAGTGGCAATCACACAAGGGACAGTCACTGTGAGATGTCCTCATTTGTGACTGTCCTTACAGTGAGTGTACATTATCATGTTGTCTTTAGAGTGACTGTCCTCATTTGTTGAAGAAGAAAAGCATTAATGTGGTTCAATAGCAATACATTCAAGTGGCAATTACACAAGGGACAATCGATCACTGTGAGATGTCCTCATGTGTGACTGTCCTTGTCACAAATGAGGACATCTCACAATGACTGTCCCTTCTGTAATTGCCACTTGAATGAGGACAGTCACTGTAAAGACAACATGATAATGTACACATACAATGAGTGTACATTATCATGTTGTCTTTACAGTGGCTTCCCTCATGTTGTATATTCTTCTCTGCAGATGCTACTATGTGCTAGGGAACTTCTTAGAACTATTGGTATATTCTTACAACTTGTTACACCTGGGATATTCTTCTCTGTAGATGCTACTATGTGTCGTGGTCCAAACAGGCCCATAAATGTGGTTGCATAGCAATACATTCAAGTGGCAATTACACAAGGGACAGTCACTGTGAGATGTCCTCATGTGTGACTGTCCTTGTCACAAATGAGGACATCTCATAGTGACTGTCCCTTGTGCAATTGCCACTTGAAGGAAAAAAGCATTAATGTGGTTCAATAGCAATGTATTCAAGCGGTAATTACACAAGGGATAATCACTCTGAGATTTCCTCATTTGTGACTATCCTTACAGTGAGTGTACATTATCATGTTGTCTTTACAGTGACTGTCCTCATTTGTTGAAGGAAAAAAGCATTAATGTGGTTCAATAGTGATGCAGAGTAGTCAGCAAGAAACTTGGATCTATGTCCCAACCCACTTCAAGACACCAAAATGACTCAACCAATCAATTAGGCTCTGATTTCTATAGGTTAATGTTTAAACTCTGCAAAGTAATGAATTTGAAGGTTTCAAGGATCACACAACAACTTATGGACTCAATCCCATTCAATAACAAATTTCCTTTTAGGGACAAGTTCCCTGATTTTCTATCAAACGAGACTTTTAAGGTTCTAGATCTTACTTCCTGCAGAAAAACTTAGAAACCCCTTAGATATCATCTAAATAACAAGAATCATGCATTGGTTGTGATCTAAACAACCCAAGACATCAAAATAACAAACTGACCTAGTGACCCTAGTAGGTCTCCCAAACCTGCTCTGCAGCCATAACTCTACAACTTGCCAAAGGACTCTAAGAAGTTATATGTTTTTTGAGTACCCTTTTTGGATTTCTAACAGACCACCAACTCCTAGACCCTGACTCCACTCCAGCATATCAATGTCTTCATTGAGTCCGCAGACCTAATGCATGCTTTTAGGTGTGGGTTCCAAAACAAAGCATTGAAAATGGGTGTATGAAACCAAGATCAGAGTTTTGGTGTGTTCTCCTGATCCAGATAAACAAGAATGCACAAGTTTTCAAGTCCTCAATACGATGCAAGCTTCTGATTTTAATCTGATTACCATCTTCCCAGCCAAAAACATGGTAGTTTTTGATCTAGGGCTCGCTCTCAACAAATGCAGATGCAACCCCCTGCCTCAGGGCTTTTAGAATATACAAATATACATCCTTAACTCTCATTCCACCAAGGAAGAAGGAATTCCAATGGTTGAAACGTGAGTTAAGGTCTTTACATCAGTCAAACCCTGAAAATGAGGGTTTGTAAACAATGCACAGAAAATTTAAAATAACTTAGATATAAAACAAAGAGAATCAATCAAACCAACTTCTAAAGCATCAGATGTCACTATTACAACTTCCAGGCAAATTTTATCATCCAACCACCATCCGTACAGCTGTACAGAGTTTGTTTTTCACCAGAAATGCACTAAAATAGGGTTATTTTTATTTTTTATGAAAGCAAAATGATTACAATACTAGTTCTCTATCTGTCTTCGACCATTTGAAGCCTAAAATAGGCTCTCCAAATGTTGGTTCAACCATCTAGGTGGTTAGAACAGTTTATCCAACAAATGTCAACTTTGCTAAGCAACTTTTAAAGTTGCATTACAACTTTGCAAACAACTTTGCCGAGAAGGTTAAAAATGTGTTGTGAAACTTTAGGAACCTTATTAAAGTTATTTTGGACCTTCAAACTTCTTAACAACATCTAAAAGACACCTAATAAACACTTACTATGCTCATTTCATCCAAGGACTCAAAAGATGCCCAAGGTTTATAAGTCACCAAGGGGTCTTGTGTCCAACAAGTGGATGTTTATAAGGAGATAAAATCAATCCTTAATATTTATTACAAACCAAGAAAACATCTAAAACTCCTATTCTAATTTATTGTCATTCAAAAAGACTCTAATTTGTCATTCAAAAAGACTCTAATTTGTTAATCAAAAGGACCTTTCACCAGTCAATCCTTCAAAGCTCCAAGGTGAAAATCTTATGTTCCAATTGATAGGATTTGACTCCTTGGCTTCATGGAAACTTCCTTCAATCATGGTGTCTTTGGCTTGCATTAGGGATGCCCCTGCATCAAATAGCAATGCATTCAAGTGGCAATTACACAAGGGACAGTACATGCCCATTAAAGTTGGTGTTTTGTTATCCAGCATGACAATGGAGACATCATACTCTGTGTCAATTTTACTGATCAAATTTCCCTCCGCCAGGCAAAGCAACAATCTGGGTATGATAAGGTGAAATTTTGTAGTCCTTTTGGGTATGATAACAGTTCCAATTTCCAATAAGATGGTTCATTTTTATAATCTAGCTTCAATTTCTCTTGTGAAAATCTTTTTTTCATTTTATGGGTGGTAAAATATAATTATTATGCTAGAGGTGTGTACTTATGGATGATAATGAAACAAAATGATAAGATTTAAGACTCTTATTTTTTTTTTAAATAGCAATTTAAGTTTCCTTCTATTATAAATTACTATTTTTCTATTTTTTAATGTATCTTTCCAAATCTTTTATATCAATTTTATTTATGAAATATAAATATATTAATAATGTTTTAGTGTTTTTAGGATTAGTTTATATCAATTCTATGTATCATCATTCGTCATTCAATTGTCAGTATTATTAATTTAGACTGTGCAATTGTAGAACTACTCGAATATGGGTTGGATGGATACTCAAGTAGGGGAACCCTCCTCAAATATCTCAAGCAGTGAACTTGGAAAAATGTGTCCTGAAGGAACCCTTTCCATCAGAGAGATAAAAGTACAAACAAGTAAAAGAAGCAGGCTCTGCAAATATGTTTTTGAGAAGAAAAATGATAGATTATTCGAGTATGGTTCATGAGGTATATCTAAAAAGACATTTTTTTTCTTATTATAATAAAAGAGGAAGTTGTGAATGTCAAAGTTGAGTGAAACAAAAATTATTTTCATCAAATTTTGTTAGGCTTGCTTTTGGGAATAGTTTCTTACAATATTGCTATTAAGATTTTTATTGTGTAGTTTTTAGATTAGGTTTATAAAATTATATTTCATGAGTAGTGATTCATATTAATCAATTAACGATACTTTTGGAAGGTATTTTCAATGTGTCAAATTTTGATATTTTTACAAGAATTAGATTGTGTAATTTTTTTAATTAAAGTCATTGACTCATATTTCATAAATAATAGTTCTCATGAATCCATCTCTTATAAGATTGAATAGTCTATTTAGGAAGTATTTCTGATAGTATGTCAAATTATGATATTACTATTACCATTAGATTGCATGGCTTTGAAGTCAACCTCGTTGACCCATATTCTTCTCTGTAGATGCTACTATGTGCTAGGGAACTTCTTAGAACTGTTGGTATATTCTTACAACTTGTTACACCTGGGATATTCTTCTCTGTAGATGCTACTGTGTGCCGCGGTCCAAACGGGCCCATAAATGTGGTTGAATAGCAATACATTCAAGTGGCAATTACACAAGGGACAGTCACTGTGAGATGTCCTCATGTGTGACTGTCCTTGTCACAAATGAGGACATCTCACAGTGACTGTCCCTTGTGTAATTGCCACTTGAATGAGGACAGTCACTATAAAGACAACATGATAATGTACACATACAATGAGTGTACATTATCATGTTGTCTTTACAGTGGCTGCCCTCATGTTGTATATTCTTCTCTGTAGATGCTACTATGTGCTAGGGAACTTCTTAGAACTGTTGGTATATTCTTACAACTTGTTACACCTGGGATATTCTTCTTTGTAGATGCTACTGTGTGCTGTGGTCCAAATGGGCCCATAAATGTGGTTGAATAGCAATACATTCAAGTGGCAATTACACAAGGGATAGTCACTGTGAGATGTCCTCATGTGTGACTGTCCTTGTCACAAATGAGGACATCTCACAATGACTGTCCCTTGTGTAATTGCCACTTGAATGAGGACAGTCACTATAAAGACAACATGATAATGTACACAAGTACTGTGAAGGTAGTCACAAGTTAGGGCTGTTTCATTGCATACCCGAAACAATGAAGACGTTACGGTCCACAAAATGTTTGTGCTTGAAAGATGAACAAATAAAATTAAACTTCTAAATAACCAAAGCCGCTAACAATAAATTCAACACAGATATGTCCTCATTTCTAGGTATTTTAGCTCTATAACAGCTGAATACCAGATTACCTAATAATGACAAAAGAAAAATAAACCCAACGTACTCAGAAATTGTAGCTGTGATTTCGCGGAGGGAATCTCTCTCGGTGCTATTGAAAATACAAATGACAACGTTTCTCTACATTATCATGTTGTCTTTACAGTGACTATCCCTTGTGTAATTGCCACTTGAAGGAGGACAGTCACTGTAAAGACAACATGATAATGTACACTTACAGCCCATGTACATTATCATGTTGTCTTTAGAGTGACTATCCTCATTTGTTGAAGAAGAAAAGCATTAATGTGGCTGAATAGCAATACATTCAAGTGGCAATTACACAAGGGACAGTCACTATGAGATGTCCTCATTTGTGACTGTCCTTACAGTGAGTGTACATTATCATGTTGTCTTTATAGTGACTGTCCTCATTTGTTGAAGGAAAAAAGCATTAATGTGGTTCATTAGCAATGTATTCAAGCGGCAATTACACAAGGGATAGTCACTCTGAGATTTCCTCATTTGTGACTATCCTTACAGTGAGTGTACATTATCATGTTGTCTTTACAGTGACTATCCTCATTTGTTGAAGGAAAAAAGCATTAATGTGGTTCAATAGCAATGTATTCAAGCGGCAATTACACAAGGGATAATCACTCTGAGATTTCCTCATTGGTGACTATCCTTACAGTGAGTGTACATTATCATGTTGTCTTTACAGTGACTGTCCTCATTTGTTGAAGGAAAAAAGCATTAATGTGGTTCAATAGCAATGCATTCAAGTGGCAATTACACAAGGGACAGTACATGCCCATTAAAGTTGGTGTTTTGTTATCCAGCATGACAATGGAGACAGCATACTCTGTGTCAATTTTACTGATCAAATTTCCCTCCGCCAGGCAAAGCAACAATCTGGGTATGATAAGGTAAAGTTTTTGCAACAATTTCTTGCTGCTGCTAAGGTTACCATTATTTATGGTTTCTGTTATATAGTTCTATCTATATTGCTATATGGCCTTTTGTTTAGGATTAAGTAGACGAGGGAAAATATTTCTTTTGTGGATTGTAAACAAAACATTGAATTATTTCAGAGAACATATCTAAATCTATAAGATGCTACGATGGAGCACATGACCATGTACTTGTGAATATTAGGATCCATGTTAATCAAATGACTGCTTTATGTAAATTACTTTTGAGTAAGTAAAAGGCAATACAATTTTTTGAAGTGTGCAAGGATTTTTATGATATACAGGTGTACGAAGAAATGAATCTGTGTTGTTTTGTATCAATATCAAACATCTCTGATATATTTTCATGTTTTTATAATCTATTTTGCAGATGGAAAGTTGAAATGCTAGCTATCCTAGAGCAGTCAATAAGAATATTGTCTGATGCTGGTCTTGGTATGGCCATGTTCAGTCTGGGTATGTTTTTAATTCTTCTCTATCTCTCTGATTGAGGAGTACTCGATATATGCATGTGCTTTTTTCTTCTTTGATGGTTGTGAAGCTCTGTTTGTTCTAAATACCACCGTATTGCAATTGTATTAGTTTCATTATTTTCTCTAAAGTCACTGTATTTTTTCTTATTATAATAAAAGAGGAAGTTGTGAATGTCAAAGTTGAGTGAAACAAAAATTATTTTCATCAAATTTTGTTACTGTCACAAGGGACAGTAACAAAGCCCTAGCTTTTCCTCTGATATAGCCTTCTCCCATACCTCATCCTGAGATTCTTTGTCTTCTGTGTCATCTGATCCCAGCATCTGTACCTGCATCTCTCTTATATACTACAAGTTGCTTGCCATCAGAAATTGCAGTTCCCTCATGTGACATTGACGGTGAAGTGTTCTTTTCAGAACCATCATCTGTGGTTACCAATGCTCCTGTTTTAAGCAATAAGTTTGTTGCATTCCATGAGCCATTGGTCAAGTTTCTTCTATGAGCTTCTGATGCCTCAAAATCTAAGCAACGCCTACGCATGCCTCGTTGTGGTTGATTATCATTCTGTACATGAATTATAATGAGTAATCAGTTTTGGGCCTTGGAATCTTGTATGTAACATGCACAGGTATTTCATGGCTAAATGAATCTATTTTAAAAGCATCAACTTTTCTTACATGATGCTGGATACATAAGTAGAACAAGCGTATATCAAATTGGAAGCAATCAGAACTCCACAATGACATATTATTTAGAGTACTCTTCAGTTTAAGTAATAATGCATTTATTAACACTATAAAGACAACATGATAATGTACACTCACTGTAAAGACAACATGATAATGTACACTCACTGTAAGGACAGTCACAAATGAGGACATCTCACAGTGACTGTCCCTTGTGTAATTGCCACTTGAATGTATTGCTATTCAGCCACATTAATGCTTTTCTTCTTCAACAAATGAGGATAGTCACTCTAAAGACAACATGATAATGTACACTCATAGTCATTATCATGTTGTCTTTAGAGTGACTATCCTCATTTGTTGAAGAAGAAAAGCATTAATGTGGCTGAATAGCAATACATTCAAGTGGCAATTACACAAGGGACAGTCACTGTGAGATGTCCTCATTTGTGATTGTCCTTACAGTGAGTGTACATTATCATGTTGTCTTTACAGTGACTGTCCTCATTTGTTGAAAGAAAAAAGCATTAATGTGGTTCATTAGCAATGTATTAAATAAAAAAAAAAATTTATCCACCCACGGGCGTCGCAATTGCGACGGGAGCCCGTTGTAATGCAACGCAGGTGCCCATCGCAATTGTGACGGCCCTCCGAAGCCATGCGACAGGGGGGCGATGCCCATGCCGCTAACAAATCTTAGCAACATTGCGACGGGAGGGCGTCGCAACTGTGACGGCTATCCATAGACGTCGCAATTTGCGACTAAAAAACTGCGACGTCTATGGGTGTCGCTATTGCGACACATAGCCATCGCAATTGTCATCGTAAAATGCCCCCAAATGTATTAGTGACCATGGACCCAATATCCCATTTACAATTTGTTGATGACACTTACTTGATGGGGGGAGCCTTTGTTCAGGAAGCTAGATCCATTAGAGAAACAATTGATAGATATAGTGTTGCTTCAGAACAAAGTGTGAATTGGCATAAAAATGAGGTTTATTTTTTCGACACTAATGTTCAAAAATAGAGACATATCTGCAGTATTTTAGGCATGAAAATGGGGAAACTACTTGGTAAATATATTAGCATTCATTTGTTTGAGGGAGCGTTTAGATCAAATATGTGGAAGGATTTAACAGACAATTGTGTTAAAAGGTTGAAAGGGTGGAAGATTAAATGGTTGACCATGGCAGGGAGGATTCTCATGTTGTAATCTATCATCTTTGCCATCCCAATTTTTTCTATGAGCTGCCTTAAGATCCCGAAGAAAATAATTAGATTTAAATATAAAAGGAGTTTGAAAGTAATCCAAGGAAAAAGAAGGGAGGTAGTTAAATAAGGATTACCTAAGTTTGGATGGATAAAACTCAATTTTGATGGGGTTATCAAGGGAAATCTTGGGCCCTTGAGAGCAGGGGTTATAGTGTGTGACTAGTTAGGAAACACACTAGCCTTTAGAGCACAAAAACTAAAAGAGGGAACAAATATTATGGTAGAGGTAAGGGAAACCCTTGTTGCTCTTAGGGTTGGAAAATACTTGAATTTGCATAAAATTCATCTTGAAGGTGATTCACAAATAATAGTGTAAGCTATTCATAAAGGTGATACTCGGACTTGGCATTTACAAAATGCTATTAATGCTATAGGAGAGATGGTACCTTGTTTCAAGGAGTTCAATATTAGTCGTGTGAGGAGGAGTGATAATATGGAGGTTGATAAATTATCAAAATGGGCTCTTACCTTTGATAAGGAGAATGAAATATGGGTGGTAACTTGTGTTATTTATCTTTAGAATTTTAACAAAAATGATTTTATGATTTATGCCTTCTCCGACTTTGGCATCCTGTGTGGTGCAATCTCTCAATAATATCTTGATATAAATTTGGATTGATGATTGATGTAATCTTGTATGGAAAGATACAAGTTAATTGATTTTTGGCAAGCTTTTATTGTAGTTTAAGCTTTTAAGCTTGGGCAAGCTTGTGAAAGGATGATCAACTTAATCATTATAATCTATGCAGATTGGGTGTGAATGGCCTTTTTGTGCGAATTTAATGCTAGTAGCATTTTGAATGATTGAAAGACAAGCCATGTGAGCTTTTAAATTGCTAGACAAAATGCAAGCGGTGTCATTCTGCATTGGTGAAAATGGTGAAGTGGTAAAGGTTTGTTGAGGTGTAGAGGTTTTTTTTTTTAGTAGTAATGGAGGCAAATTTCTTGGACACTGATAAGCAGTAGAAGGGCTTTAAAGGCCCGGTAAGTAGGGAAAGGTTGTTGGGCCTACTTAAAATTAAAGATGAAGCTGGCATTGAAGCTGATTTTGGTGTCATCAAAAAGAAATTCATGGAGTACAAGTGAAAATGGAGGGTTAATCTGGACATAATTTCAATGATTATTGTATGGGGGCTCAAAATTGGTGAGGAAATTGCAACAGTGAAGTAGGTGGTAACAACTCTATTTGAGAAGGATTTACTGATAGGTCTTTAATCCATTTTGGAGTGCAAAATTCCTGGGATAGGGTCAAATTATGTTGAGTGTTTTGAAGACAAAGATGAAGTGAGGGTTTATCATTTAGTGTTGTTTGTTTGATGGTGGGGGAAATTGGATAAGTGGGCTTACAGGGCCAACATTGCCATTGCATGGGGCAAACTAAAGCAAGTGATTAATGACCATGAACTAGACATTGTGGCAATGCCTAGGGTCTTGTCAGGTGTGGTTCCGCGGAGGATGAGAACTAGGAGTGGCGGGAAGCGGCGATAAATCTTTTGACAGTCACAAAAGCTGGTGTGTTGACTCATTTTTTGGGATGTTGTGTTCAGTAAAAGAAGCCTATAGCAATAGTTTTTTGGATGTTGGAGGATTGTTGCATGCGGGGTAGTGAAGCCTTGACCTTTGGTGCAACGTTGGATTGCCTAGAAGCAAAGCGATGATGTTGAGCGTGGGATGGATGTTGAACTAGTTTTTTCTTTTGGAGGCAGTTGCGATGGTTGTAGATATTTTTCTCTGATTACTTTGTGGTTTTCTTCAGACTCATTGTGAAGTTTCTAAGGTTTTTGTATGATTTTTTAAATGCTCATATCTGACTACTCAAGGGTCGATGTTGTTTGAATGTTATATATAGAAACTTGTTGTAATGGGTAGGTGGTAGGTTATAGGTGATCTCTTCTAGCTGGCGTTTACAGTGGTTAGAAGGTTGGGATACTTCATATTCTAGACTATGATATAGCCTTGTTATGTAATTCTATTTGTAAAATCCCTTTTATATAATAAAGATTTATTTAATTACTTTAAAATTAAAATTAACAAATACATACTTTAAAATAAAATTTAAAATTATAAGAAAAACATTATCATTAAAACTATTATGCAAGAGTTATCTTTAAAGTGGTATATTAATAAATATTTTTTGCATTAAAATCCCAAATTATGAACATACCAAAAATTCTTGAGTGATATAATATATAACCATGATAACTTAGGAAAATACTACTCAATTTGGTAACAAATTGAGTATTTAAGAAGTTTGCCTTTGCAATCATAATTTTTATTATTTTTAGAATCTCACTGTGTCACATAATATGGTGTATATTCATAAAATATTGTTTATACTTAAATAACATAAATAATAAAAAACAAGCTTCTCTTAGCTTCAAGAATATTTATTCACATTCTCTACTAACAAGGCCAACCACATGAAGGTGGAAGCTTATATGGCCTCTCCTAATTGACCTAAGACAACCATAACACAACACCACACCACACAACACAACATCACACAAAACACATTTATTTTATATTATTTATATTACATGTTAAGTGTTAATATTTCATTATTTACATTATATGAACTCACTTTATGAATGCATTCATTTATATTATTTACATTACATATTAAGTGGTAATATTTTATAGTTTCTTACAATGCATTGATTGAAAACAAAAAAATTATTTTAAAGTTTGTGTTATTAATTTGCTTTATTATGTGCAAAACAAAATTAGTCATTTACAATAATGTTTACATGTGATGTGTAAAAATGTGCATTTAACAATTATGTAACCAAGTTGTGTCATGAATTACTTTCATAAAGTGAGCTCTTAATTCTCTTTCAAAAGTTGTTTTTAGGAAGGTAATTTATAATTGTTCATTATAACCAATGTTAATATGTGATAGGCTAAAACATGCATATTATTATGGTGATATATTTATGTCAAGTTGGTTTCATTATATGATGATTTATTATTCTCCACTATGAAACATATTATCGAGCGACTTGTAATGTGATTTATAAATTATGCATTTATTTATAAAATTGTGATTGGCAACTTTAATGTTAACATCAAAATTAGTAAATTATTAAAAAAATAAACACTATGACAAAAGTTAAAATTATAATTAAAACTATTATGCAAGAATTATCTTTTAAGTGGTATTTTTAATAATTATTTTTAACATAAAAATCCCAAATTATGAACATACCAAAAATTCTTGAGTTATATAATATAAAACTGTGATAGCTACAAAATTACTACTCAATTTGGTAACAATTCGAGTATTTAAAAGTTTGCCTTTGCAATCATAATTTTCATTATTTTTAGAATCTCACCATGTCACATAATATGGCTTATATTCGTAAAACATTGCTTATAGTTAAATAACATTAATAATGAAAAACAAGCTTCTCTTAGCTTCAAGAATATTTATTCACATTCTCTACTAACAAGGCCAACCACGTGAAGGTGGAAGCTTATATGGCCTCCCCTAATTGACCTAAGACAATCACACCACACGAAATCAAACCAAACCAAACCAAACCAAACCACACCAAACCACACCACACCACATCAAACCAAACCAAACCAAACATATTTATTTTATATTACATGTTAAGTGATAATATTTCATTATTTACATTGCATGAACTCACTTTATGAATGCATTTATTTCATATTATTTACATTACATGCTAAGTGGTAATATTTTATGATTTCTTACAATACATTAATTGAAATTGAAAAATTATTTTTAAGTTTTTGTGTTGCAATAATGTTAATATGTGATTATCAAGTAGCACATCTTTATTAATTTGTTTTATTATGTGCAAAACAAAATTAGTCATTTACAATAATGTTTACATGTGATGTGTAAAAATATGCATTTAATAATTATGTAAACAAGTTGTGTCATAAATTACATTCATAAAGTTAGTTCTTAATTCTCTTTTAAATATTGTTTTTAGGAAGGTAATTTATGATTGTTCATTATCAACAAAGTCAATATGTGATGGGTTAAAACATGCATATTATTATGGTAATATAATTATGTCAAGCTGGTTTCATAATATTACGATTTATGATTGTCCACTATGAAACATATTATTGAGTGACTTGTGATGTGATTCATAAATGATGCATTTATTTATAACAGTGTGATTGGAAACTTTAATGTTAACATCAAAATTAGTAATTACAAAAAAAATTAAACACTAACCAAAAATATGCAAGGGACACAAGACATGCCTTAAAGAATGGCCTTGGCCTATTGACCATTCTTTAAGCTGTCAAAAAAACACAGGACTTCAAGGAATGACCATGGCCAATGGGCATTCCTTTCAGTCCTTGAAGGGGTTCTAAACCCCTTCCAATAACTTTCTTTTATTAAACATTGTAGTTTACATGTTACAAAAACTATTCGATCAACGTTTGATCAAAATAGTATTGAAGAAATGAAAAATAACCGATCACGTCCTTTGTCGCCCTGAATCCATACCAGCAACATCATTCGTATAATGATGGAAAATAAGTAGCTGAAAACATTGCTTGCAATTTTGTGTAATCCTGTTATCCAATCATTGTCAATTTAGCTATAATTTTATCATTGTAATGCAACAAATAATCAATATAGTAAAATATAAATGTAGGTAAATCTAAAATCTATCTAGAATTTTTTTTAAAGCTATCTAGAAAATTAAATTTAGGATGCTAATAAGCTCAGCAAGGAAGAAAACTGTTCAGGTTTAAAGAGTCCCTAAATATATAAGAAGACTCCCTAAATATATAAGAAGGGTGGGTAGTAAAAAAACTCATCAAAACAAATATAAAATGTTAAGAATATGTACATACCAGGTCTATTTTTTCTATTCTTTCTAAGAGCACCAAATGCATCAACTTTAATGATTTCAGCTTCTCTTCATTATATCAAGCTGCAAACAGTTCTGATAGCTACAAATTCTCTAAATTGTTAGTTAGCATTTCATAACTTGACTAATACTTAATTAAGAAATACACAGGAACATAATGATCTGAACATTTTTGTGATATAAAATAATGGTACAACTTATCGAATATATAAAACTTAAAAAGGAGAGAAACTTAATAAGTAAAAATAAAACTGCCCTAAATTTACCTTTCAGCATCTTCCTGTGAATTTAATCTACAAGAACATAAAAATAAATACAAGTCAATCTATTAGACATGAAAACAAATCTAAACATTCTTAAAATTAAGTAAAAAATGAAGAAAATTGAGATAAGACTACTATGAGACATTCATAAAATTAAGATAAAAAATGATGAATATTGGGATAAGACTACCATGAGCTGTAGGAAGCATATCATAATCATTAGAGAAAACATCATGAGCAATCAAACGTAGTATTATCATATCATGTAAGTGACGAAGAAGAAGCAATTACCTTACCAAAACTTGAAACTATAATTGTGGAAATACATTGAACAGTCATACATAAGAAATCATTATTAATGGTAAATACTATAATGGTAATTCAAATGTAATTCTCAAGAAGAAAAAGACCATATAATACATGAAATTTGAATAAGTAGAATAAGCATACAAAACAAAACTGATTGAACAAGATGGTTGACTAAATTTCAAGTAAATTTTAACCTCCATAACCTGAGAGGCATTGATTTTGATCTATTTGGGTCTGGGGATCATACACTACAAAACCTATGGTGGGTTTTTTTGCTTTTGCAGCACAATTATCAAATAAAAATAGTATTGCTGAGCCAATTGTGAGGTTTAATCCATTTTAGTACAAACATTCTGTATGGAGTTTAAAAAATTCAAAAAGAAAACCCAGATTCAGAATTGTTATTCAAAAATATTGCGAGCTAATTGTGTATGGGTGTGCTGTTTTCTGATTCATTTTCCTATGTATATAGGACAATAGCCTAGACTACATATTGTAAAGCTGAAGTCTGGATCAAGACATAAAAGGTGGCAGGATTTTCTTATTACTGTATAAGGCAATGAAAACAATGGTATTGATTCCTTGATCAGATCTCAACAACAGGCCACCTTCCTTTGAAAATATAAAAGGCCAAAGACTAAAAAAAATGAGGAAAAGCATGATGCAGGAAGGAAAACACAGAAATTTGAAATGTGTTCAGATACAGCGTGCCCAAGTGAGACAGATAAAAATTAAGGGCCAACAATCTAGAAGAGAATCAAGGCATATACAGCATAAGAATTAAAAATGGTGTCATCTTGCTTTTTCTCATTATAATTGTGAGAGACAATAAACTTCGTTAGCGAACCATTCCTCTTGATTTTCTCCATATGGACATTTTGATTCTCCTATTTTTCATTCTTTTAATGTATAAAAAGAGTACCCAGGCTGCAAAAGACAATCGATAAAAGCAATCACGATAGGTATGCAATATTCTAATTATTAGTTCTCCATATGCACAATTTTAAGGTGTATATTGATTGTGTTTTTTAGGCACCCTATGATCTGTGATTCGCTGAGTCATCAGAACAGGCGTGTTGCAGACTGTCAGAGGCTCCTGTGCACGTTAGATGTGTTGACTACAAATGGCTTAATGGATTAGAAAGCTCAAGATATAAAGCTTACTGCTCTTGTTTTGAAAGTATCCGCTTGTTGCTGCTCTTCTACAAGTGCTTTCTGAATTCAATGGTAGATGGGCAACCCAAAATGTCCACGCTCGTGTTGCATGCCATAAAACTGAGTGGGATGTCATTAGGGCTTTTTAATTTTATTTTATGTGCCTTAAATCTTATCGAAAAACTGGAGTACACGTAAGAGCATACCACATACATGGTGGATACCAAGAAAAGCTTTGATCCTCAGTGCTTTAAGCATCCAAGTTCTCATTATCTGAACTATAGATATATAAGTTTTTCAGACACTCCCAAGCCTGAAGATGCAGCCAAGTTGCATAACAATCAGTTGCTGATTGATACCAAAACAAAAGGTGGATTGTGATTGTGATATTTTCTATCACAATCAAGTCTCGATCACAACCCTTCAACAGACAACTTTATTAATCACCTTTTGTTTATGATTGTAATATTTATCAAGTCTTTTGATCAAGTCTCTGAGCTTTTCCATGTACACAAGGCTGGAAACATGATACGAAAACAAAAGGTGGATTATGATCATGTTAATGTTTTCTTTTATCATAGCAACATAATCCTAAAATAAAAATTTGGTTCATTGCATCCTGCTCTGATTTTTTGGTGGCAATTGTATTGCCCAGTTTATTCCTAGTCTCTGCAATTTCGACTGCCAAAACTGTCCGCTGTATGTTCAAACAGAGAATTAAGTCAGCAATTTCGTTCAACAGACCTCATCAGGCTGAGGAGTGTAGGGAGAAATTTGATGATGAGCTTCTCAAACCATGGCTTCTGCTCAGCCTCAATATGTCATTGCCAAGTCATTATTGAGTAAACAAACTCAGAAGCTCAGAAGATGTGGAAAAAGCAGATGGGTGTATTTGTGACATGCCATAGGGCGTATTGGTTCAAAAACCTGTACCAAGTTACGCCATGTATAGAATATGCAAGAAACTCAAATGCCACAGTCGTTCGAATATCAAGGATAACTTGCATATCTGCATGGGTGATGTAATTGTTGATTGCCAAGACACCTACCTAGCATCCTCATAAAGACCTTTGGGAAATGGACGACAACATGTGGGAGGCATTCCACATAATTGGTAAGAGCAGGAAAATCGTGGAGTGTAGATTGCAGCCCAAATGGAAGAGTTCAGAGCAAAAATCCACTTAGGGACAAAACAATTAAAAATTTGTTGACAAGTGTGTTTCATAAATGGCGTTTGGCTTTGTTTTTTTTTGCATGTTCTAGAACTGCGTTGGGATCAACACAGATAATTGCCATATCTATATACCCTGTTACCCCTTAAATTTAGTCAAAATTTATTGTCCGTGCTTCAGATTTGTTGTTGTGTGTGTAAGATCAGAAATGTGATTTAGTATCATAAAGTCAATCTCTAATGTAATAATATTCTATAAAATATACTATGATATATATTTATCCGTAGCCTGCACAAACTCTTCTTGGGATAAAAATTGCGCATTTATGCTTACATGATGTTCATCTGATGAAACAAATGTTCTAGGTCGGATTCAGATTTAGGAAGCCCTATATCATAATATTAGTTCCTGCCATGAGAGGAAAACTATTGCAGAGGGCTGATACATTAAACAGTGATTAAATGTTTCCTTGGCATCCAATAACATTGCTCCATTTTCCTAGTGTTACATTTTTCTCCTATGTTTGCTAGTTTCATCAGCAAAGCTGCAAACTGTTTAGCAGATATATTATTCCAAAGTTTTTCAGACTCTGCTATTGGCCGAGTTTATGGTTGCGGGATGGAAGGTATATTCACGAGGCAAGAGAATGCACAGAGAATGCACATCCCTCTAAGAACTGCTCTGCTCGAGATGGGCTTGGACGTGCTGCCTGCACATTTAACAATATCATAGTTGATGTGGTGGCAAGGAAAAGCTCTTCTTCCGTTGATAATTGCATTGTCCCTGTTGTCTATTTCTCCATTGCCAAAGATTGTGTTGCTGCCACATACCTGGCAACATAGCCATATAAAAATTGAATTTTTTTTGCAGTGTTCACCGATCCTTAAGCCATATGAAAGTTCGTTGAATCAGTGGTGCTGTTAGGTCGCAGCAATGAATGTAAGCATGGAGAAGTGTTCAGGCTTTGGCGCTTACAACCATTAACTGGTTCTGTTCTGGCAACTGGATCAAAGTAAACCGTCCCCGCTAGCTACTAGTACTTCTTTCCCTCTGTAAATTGCGCTGTGTGTGGGGCAACAACACCCTTAGAATAGTAGGGCACCCACTGCCAATAATCAGCCTGCTATAGTAAGGCCACAAGAACCATGCAAGTACGTGTTGTTCCACCATTGTTAAACCTGAGTGGCTTAAGGTGTGTAGTAAGGCCACATGAACCATGCAAGTATGTGTTGTTCCATCATTGTTAAACCTGAGTCGCTTAAGGTGTGTAAATGAGGGAAAACACCATTAGTTTTTATTCTGAATTTTTTTATCTTCCCAAATTTAATTCAGTCCATTTCATTTCAGATGAATTATCTTTAAATTTTCAATGATGTTTTGATTGGAGTTTTTAGAACTTTACGACCCTTATTCATGAACATCACCAAGCGATAATGTTGCATATTCTGGAGGCCATTTTCTGACTTTTTATGTGTTCCTTAGTTAGCATCAATATCAATCCAGTTGAGGTGATGATATCGCTGGGGATTCAACATTTTCCGATGCAAGAGAAGGCGTGCAAATTTCACTCCACGTGCTTAGTTTTTGCTTCTACAGTTTGCAAGCATATACATGACATGCATGGAGGTGGCACTCTGGAAACATTTCACGTGCCTTGTCTGTACTGCACTTCCAATTACCCCAAATTGTTTTCACCACTATCAAGCTCATGCCAGTGCGAAGCCTGCTCTGTGCTGCCATTCTCTGTGAAATCCTGAACCATAGCATCCAGATTGTCTTCACAACTGGCATTACTGATGCTCTTTCAATCATTCATGGTTGTGCCCACAGATTCCATTAGTATGGTAAGGATTGGATTATTTATTACCTGCTGCGTTTCTTGGTGAAAAGCAGTAATTACCAGCAACACACATTTCGGTTCCATCTTGAATGACCATTTCTAAATCCACCTTCAGGATTGTGCTCGTTGTGAAAATGTTATTTATGTTTTTAACGTTTTCCTTAAAGTGCACCTTCTTTTCCACTCTCTTTCTACCTGTTGGAAGAATTTCTAGGATTGCAAAATGCAAAAAAATTATAAGATGCCTATTTTGGAACTGAGAGTTTGGAACTGCAGGAATATCCAGAGAACAATTTTGGAGGGCCTAAATTCTTTCCCACGGTATATGATGCCTCTGAACTACTAATTTTTCCTTTACTGATGTTTCATGTCACAATCCAAATAAGCATTTCAAAATGGCTATGGAGTTGGGGTTTGTTAATACCTAACAATAGTCAAATTACTAAAACCAGTGAAGACATTTTATTTCTGATCATTCACATAGACTGCTTAACTTTCCTTTACTGTTATTGTTATAAGATTATTCCATTGAATAATTTACATCACCATATTAATATGTCTATGCTTTCCTAACTTGTTAATAATAGCGAGTCACTGACATTACTGAGCAGCAAAACTCCTGAAGGCATTTCACTTGTTAGGAGGCAGAGGAAGGGTAGACCTCAGCTTTCACTACCTTGCCAAATGATTTGTATCTTTACTTTTAATGGTTATCTTGTTTAAATGCCTAAATCCATTAGAACTATACAGGATACAGCAAAGGAGGAGGCTGCAAATGAGCTAATGAATTATGAAGTATACAGACTCTTTTACAAAAAAAGGGTACACGGTCTTAGCCAATCCAGAATCTGAGGTGCCAGAATGTTTCTTGAAATATACATAACCTCAAGAAAACCAATCTTGGACAGAAGATGATGAATTAACCTTTTTCTTTCTGAACCATGGTAGCCCCTATCCTTGATATTTTTGTGGAGGTATTTTGCCCACCTGTGACTGGCTTTGCAAGAGGCTCACAGATGCATTCCCAAAACCAACACAAGGGAACACACAGCTTCAGAGGAGGGCCAGTAAAAAAGGTTTCAGAATGCTCACTTTTCGGGATCACTATGGTCTAGACTCTACAGGTCAAGCACGATTCCAAAGAACAGTTGGCTATACGGATATAATTTTCTTTGCATATTGTTGAGAGGTGGGTTATCTGCTTCTTTATAGCATGCAGCGGTATCCTATGGAATTAAAGCATCCTTTTACAATGTTTTCTTCTTGAAAGGATCATAAAACTTATGACAATTTAAAAAAACTTATGACTATCCAAAGGATTCCTTTTCAATGATTATCCAAAGGATTCCTTTTCAATGATTATACCAAACTGCATTAAAGATAGTCTGTGAAAATGCTCTACCATTCCCAAATGTAGATTAAGTGCTGAAGAAAGGAATATGATAGCATTGAATCAATTAAGGAATCCAAGACTAACATGCCTCTCTCCCATTCCTTTATTTAGTCTCTTGCTACAGATCAGATAAATACAGTATAGTTTTGCCCCTAATTCTATGCCTTGCCCTGATCATATTTTTAAGTTTGTATTACATTCTGAACAATAACAAATAAATGCATAGGGTTTAGATTAACATTTTAGAGTTTCATAAAATCATACCTAGAAGAAGAATGCTGCTGCCGCTCCTCTGGCCTGCCTCTTCCTCTCCTCTGTTCTCCCTGCCTCTTCCTCTGCTACCCCAAAAAAATTAAAAAAACCAAAAAGAAATAGAAAATATCACATGAAAAACAAATAAACAGACTAGAAGTTTAAAAAAAAACAGAGATGAACGTCGACAAACAGACCAGTGTGCACACTGTACAAACAAGTTCAATCCTAAGAAAAACACAGTTCAATCCTAAGAAAACTGCTAAGAAAAACAAAGTTCAATCCTAAGAAAACTGCTAAGAAAAACAAAGTTCAATCCTAAGAAAAACACAGACACTAGAAAAAAAATTTTTAAAATGATTTATCTTGCCCAGATTTTCCTGTTTTATCTGCTTCTCGGCAACGTTCCTATTTTTCCGGCTTCTCGGCAACGTTCGAAATGAGATATTTAGCGTTTCAAATTTTCAAATTTTAAAATGTGTTTCTTTAATATTAAATTTTTTCATGAATAATTCTTTTATGCGAGACAATATAAACTTTTATATTATTTAATTTAAAATTATATTAATATTCTTAAAATTATTATTGTTTAAATACAAAAAAATATTTTAAAAATTAATACATAAAATTTTAGTAGAAATTTATTTATTTTTATTTAATAAAATATAATTTGGGGATGATTTTGTGATGTAACGGCAAGGTCACGAGGTCTTGGTTTTGATTCCATATGATGGCACCTTGCAGTCCCACTGGCTGACCCCACACAATGTTGACAATATTGCTAGCTGAGGTTGTATGGAAGATGATATGTTGGCTGCGGGTATGAATGTGGCTCTAGATATTCGTCGACAATAGGTGTTATCGATGCCAAAATTGGTGGTTCCCTATTGACAATGGTCTCATTCTTTGCTCAAACCCCTTCCAAGTCCTTATGCTCGATGTTGCTGACAAATAGAGATTGGCACACACCGCAAGGATGACACAACATGGGAGTTGGGAGAGATGCAAAGGTGATTAATGACACTGGTCATGGTCAATTGGTTCACTTGTTGGTTAGTCCCTCTATTCGATGGTCAGGGAACAGTCGGCTAGTGCTCTCAAGCTGAATGCTGGAGAAATATTGAGGATGCCTTGGCTTTCATTTCGGGGATGTGGTCTCACTGTGACCTCACTGATTCATAGCTCCAGTCAAAAGCACTTACCCATTATATATATATATATATATATATATATATATATATATATATATATATATATATATATATATATATATATATATATATATATATATATATATATATATATGCTTCCATTGGTGAACATCCACTCGACCTTCCTACCTCTATTTATAGCACTCAATTGTGTCGAAAAGTAACTCTTAGTCGGCTCACTGATTCGCTCTCCTTCTCCCGACAATGTCTTGCCCCTTCACCTTCCAACTGCATTGGATCAAATTCAAAATCAATTTTTTTTGCCTACATTACTTAATTTATATGTAATTTAATAAGGTGAAATTTTTAGAGCATGCTTCATACTTTTGAAGGAACAAAGAATCAAATCTGCTTTATCTACATATAGGCTACGTGCATTCTTTTGTATGTTGTCTTTAAAAGCATTCCTTATCATTAACCTAAACAAACAGGGGATTGGCCAAGGATAACATATTCCTTATCGAGTCAAAAATATTCTAATTGTGTTCATAAACACCACCTTAACCACATTCAACTATTAAAATGGCAAAGATAAAATAGCTCTATTGAATAAATATTTGATCAAGCCACTAGGACACATGGTATAGTTTAGTTTCATGCATCAAATCAAATATATCTAAATCAAGATTAAATCCAAGCAGTGCAAACTTGAATTCCACAAAAACCTAACACTACATAGAGTCTAACACATTAAACTAGGGAAAATCAATTTATTCAAGTAATGGTAAATAAATTTTTCATGACAAATTAGTGATATTCCATCATTAGTCTAAACCTAAGTATCATATCCTCTTATTAATTTCCTCATTTACTTGTGTTCATTTACTAGCCTAACCATGTTTTAATCTAGGTTAATTTTTGTTTATTGATTATATTTATTCCATTTGCATAGATATTTTATGTTTAAAGGCAATTTATTTCTTTTATTTGTTGTCAACCCAACATTTCCTTATATGTAATCTATGGTTTGACCTTACAATTCTACCTCAAGTTCTGTTAGGATTTTTATATATAACTTAGTCTTTCATTTTATATCCTTGTGGTGTGCATCAACTTTTCTTTGCATATTGGATCAATCCTTGCCTCACACGATTCATAAGGAATCTTCTGAATCCTTCCTTCACTAGGATAAAAAGATATGGAGATAAGGTATTCCCTTGATGAAGACCCCTTGAAGCACCAAAACATGATGAAGGCTCACCATTAATTAACAAAAAGAATGAGGTGGAGATCGCACATCTCATCACCCAGTTAACCTAATGACAATATATCGATGAGAGAAAGATAATGCATGTTGTGGCAAGGGAATTGAAAGAGCAAGATAAAGTAGATAGGGAAACCTATAGTCAATCAAAAGAGCTTAAAAAATACAAAGGAAAGAAAAGGAGTGAAAAATTATTCAATGGGATCAAGACAAAAGTTGAATAGAGATGGTGGTGGTAGCAAGGTCTTTACAAATATAAATATTCTTAAAAAATCCAATTAGCCTCTTACAGGAAAATATTTCATTATTTGTGCATATGATGCACATCAATGTCCCTCAATATTCTACCATTTATGAATTATTGAGGTCTAGCCCCCTCAAATATAAGTTGCACTTGATTTTCAAGTCCAACATATGCTCATCTAACTACCACTCAAAATCCAACAACAAGGAACTAGAACATGGTTCGGATAGCAAGCTCAAGCTTCCAAGCAACAACAATTTGTGTCACATTGTCTCCACAATCTTTTGTCATTTTTTTTCGAGTGAGTTTGGGAGGGACCAATAATAGAAACATCATTGAAGTAGACAAAGGCGTATGTTTTTAGTGTATGTTGGGATTTCATATTCTATTTGTAATATATGTTTACAATTCTTTGTCATAATGTTTGTTTGAACTCATATTTGATTGCTAAGAAGTAATTTAGTCTAGTTATCCAATGAGGATGTAATTTGTCATGGTATGTATTTGATTTGTAAAACGCACTAGTTAGGATTACCCCCAATCATTATGTAGCATGACATAAGTATGTGTTCACCATGTTGTGTGGAAATCTGGTAGATCACCACCTACAACTTTCATGTCCTCAAATTTATGGAATATCATTTGATCAATCTCTTCTAGCTACCCACATCAACTATGTGTCCCTTCTCATTTATTTGTTACAAATAAAACCCACTTTTGAAGCATTTGACAATTGAATTTGGATGAGCTTTATACATGAAAGTTGAGGGATAATTAAAACTAATTAACTTATTAAAGTTAAGAGGGATTCAAATTGCAAGTAGGCTAAGCAAGAATAAAATTTCCAAAATAATTGTTTAATTGGGTTGTGTTTCCCTATTTAATATGATTTCATGAAGGGATAGCACAACAAGATTGAGGCACATAAAATAGTGACACAAATAGAGTTACAAGTAGCAAGTTTGGAATTTGTAGGGAATACCTATATCACAATTTGACACTTGGTACGGGATAAAAACATATTATTTAATTAAAGCGAGGAGTTGAACCACTTATAATTCATCTTTAATGGAATTCCTGATTTATTAACTTGGATAAAATAGAAAAGATAGTACAAGAACTATTAGATAAGGGTCAAATAAAGCCTAGTAAAAATTATTTTATTAGTAAATAAAAATGACAACTCCTTATTAAGAATTGAACAAGAAGACCATCAAAAATAAATATTGTACTTTTGGGATAGATAAATTGTTAGCTAAGTTACATGATGGCAGTATTTACAAATTTTAATTTGAGATTGGGAGATTACCAAATAAAGAGTAGAGTGTGTGACTAGTTTTAGACAACCTTCAAAACTAATCATGGTCAGAATGAATATCAAATTATGTCTTTTGGGTTGACCATTGCACCAACCCTATTTCAAGGTATAATAAATTTATGTACCCAATTATTTAGCCTAATGCGATGGATTTTTATTTTGATGATATCCTTTTATAATAAAAAAAGAATAGTAGAGCACTTGAATTACTTGAGAATCATTTTGGAACTTTTGAAGTCATACTCCACATAAGTATTACTTTTCAAGAGTGTACTCAAGTACATTGGACAAATAATCAATATGAGGGACTCAAGGTTGGTCCAACTAATTGGCCTACTCCTGAGAATGTAACTCATTTGAGAGGATTCAATGGGTGATGCAATTTTTATTACAGGTTTGTCAAGTTTAAGCCATACTTATTGGGTCAGCATTTATCGTCTAAAATATAGCTTAAAAAAACTTATAGTTTTATGATCAATGGTGAGCGAAGAGGGAAGGCGTCGACTGGAAGGAGAAAATTCAAAAATTTCACTAGGCAGGAAACTTGCAATAGGCAGAAATCAAGCATCTACAGTGGCAAGCGAACAATAGAAGATTGGGGGAGATAAGGACTCAGAAGGGGACAAAGACCCAGACAACAATCATTCCCGAGATAGTGGAAATATTAGAGAAAAACAAGTGCTTTCAAACTCTACTTCAGGTGGGAAACCACCATCTAGAAGTGTTTAGGGAATCTCTAAGGCAGGTGACCAACAAAAGGCTGGGGGTGAATCAGAGGAGGGCTCCACCAAGGAAAATAAAGGGGACAAAGATCTAGACAAAAGGCTTTCCTGAGATGGTGGCTCAAAATTAGGGACAGATGTTAGTAAGTCTCCCTTTGCTAGGAATGCTAGTCAATTTTTTTCTAAAAGTTCAAAAAAAGGTAGTTGGTCATCCTTATTTGGGGTCAAACCAATAGGAAAGTCTTCATTTCCTTTTGTTCATAATACTTCCAACCCGAAAAAGGGAGTCTTCAGTATCTCCCTTCCTGACTCACTGGTAGACCATACAATGTCTTCAATGAAAAATACGTTGGTGGGAAAGTTCACTGGACCTAGACCTAATATTGATGTTATAAGACTTTTCACAGCCAGAAAATGGAAACTAAAGGGCCAAGTAGACATAGCGGCTTTTCCAAAGGGCTTCTTCTCGTTCATTTTCTCAAGCGTAGAAGACCTCTCTAATGTCCTTTGTGGGGGCCCTTGGATGTTTGGCAAATCATCTTTGGCTCTTCAAAAATGGGGAACTAGACTTGACCTGAATGCGAATATGTTTGAAGTGGCCCCAGTGTGGATTTGATTCCAGGGTCTTCCTCTAGAATATTGGCATGAGGACATTTTTGCGGGTCTGGTTGGATCTTTCACGGAGCTTCTATCTTTTGAATTGATGACAGCTGCAAAGACAAGACTTATCAATGCTAGAATCTATGTCAACATCCACCAAAAGGCAGACCTACTAGAGGTTATAACTATTAACTCAAAAATAGGAAAACATATTCAAATGGTAGATTATGAATCACTCCTCTTTGCCTGCTTCACATGCAAAAAATCTGGGCATTAGGCAAAAGAATGCCCAATGAAACCAAAGGAGAAAGTACACCAAATTAAAAAGAAAGAGTCAAGAACCAAATGGAGAGAAAAGAATGGAGTAGTAGAGACCCATATCAAACCTAATATTCCTAATGAGGAAGAGCAGAAAAAAGATGATCAACAAGCTAGTGGAGCTAATAATGAACAAGCTATTGAAACTAAAATAGAAGTTGAGAACCTGATAGGAGTCAAAGCCTCTACACAACTAGAAAGAGACGAGGATAAATTTGAAGAGATAGTTCAGTTGGACTCTCCAAGATCTAACAAAGAAGATAAAGATAAAGAAGGAATACAATCAACTAATGAGAAACCAGAGAAGCATGTTCAACTGGACTTCCCAAGTCCTAATAAATAAGATAAAAATAAAAATGGAAATATCTTTTCCCCTATAGGTTCTGGAGGAACTAAAATAGGAAATTCAGACTTAGTTTTATTTCCAACCAATGTGCTTGAAAATTCGCCTGCTATAGCTAGCAGCAACAAGAGCTAGTCTGAAGTCAGTGAGGAAGATAGTCAAAAGGAGAGCTTGGTTGATGACCATCTTTCGATGGAGTGTCATGAGACTCCCTAGTTAGAAGTCATTGATAAAAATAAGCTCAAAAAACATTCAAAAAAAGGTGGGGGAGTCAAAGGATGACAAAGTCAGGTAAGAAATCAGAAAGTACCCCCCAGGGAGGAGTTCAAACTAGAAGGCAGCAGAAAGCTGATGTTGGATCTCCGCTAGGGGAGAGAAGAGGTAGACCTTCTCACAAAATAACTAGGGAACAAGAAGCAAAAAAGAATATTGCGAATGGTAAATAGTCTACCATCCCAGAGATCTTCTCCTGAACCCTTTAAATGAAGATCATGTCTTGGAATATTAGAGGACTGAATAGTCCCCATAAGCAAGATGTACTGAGAAATATGGTGAGAGACAAAAAAATTGATATTTTGCTAATCCAAGAAACTAAGATGTCAAGTATTAAAGTGGAAAAAAATCACCCTTTTAAGAATGGTAATAGTATAGGAAGTGACTCTGACGGAGCTTCTAGAGGAGTTGTTATTTATTGGAATAATATCACTATTAACTACACTGTGTTGCTTGTGGAAAAAAATATAATTCTTGACAAAGTTAAACATCTTAAAGATGATTTTTCCTGGAACTTGATGAATATCTACACTCCAAATACTAAAAATGGCAGATTGAAATTTTGGAAAAGGCTTAAAGAAATCAAAAGCAATTACCAAGAGGATAGTTGGATGGTTATGGGAGATTTCAACACTCCCCTTAAGTCAAACGACAAAATGGGTAGTGTTCCATCTCAAATTGACAACAGATTGGATCTTATGGATTACATCAATGACCAATCTTTTATGGACATGAAGTTGGAAGGAATATCCTACACCTGGACGAATAGAAGAACTGGTGTTGATCTCATACAGGTTAAATTAGATAGAACTCTTTTATCTTTTGACTGAATTTCTAAGTTTTCTTGTTCTTTATCTTCTTATTTGAGAATTGGTTCTGATCATTTTCCCATAGTTTTTAATGCCAACCTTTTAAATGGGAAAAATAATATCCCTTTTCATTTTGAAAAAATGTGGATGGCTCACCCAAGCTTGAAAGAGTGTATTGCAAAATGGTGGAATTATAACCAGGATGGTGGTGCTATATATAGAATTTCTAAAAAGTTGAGCATTGTCAAAAGGAAAGTAAGAATCTAGAGTAAGGAAATTTTTGGAGACATTTTTATGGCTAAAAATAGAAAACAGAATGAATTGAAGGTCATTCAGGAGCAAATTCAGAGAGAGGTCCTCTCTAAGGAGCTTAAAAAAATTGAAAATTTGTTGGTGGCTGATTTTCACAACATTATCTCTAAAGAGGAATCTTTCTGGAGACAGAGATCAAGAGCCCTTTGGCTAAAAGATGGGGACAAAAATACAAGATTCTTTCATATGACTGCTATGAAACACAAAGCTATTAATATGATTTCTTCACTTGTTTCTAATGGAAAAACCTTAAATAAGGAAGAGGATATTAGAAAGTAAATACTCATTTTCTTCTCCTCTTTATTATCCAAAGAGGGAAATATTGATATGCAAAGTCAAAATGAGATCCTTTCAGTTATCCCTAATTTGATTGATCAGAGGACTAACTTAAAGATCAAGGCCATTCCCAATGATAAGGAAATCAAAGATGCAGTGTTCTCTTTCGAAGGGGAAAAAACTCCGAGTCCTGACAGGTTCCCCCTTTTCTTCGTCCAATAGTTTTGGGACATAACTGGTAAAGATGTGCAGGACGCAGTCAAAGAATTCTTTGGTTCTAGAGTTCTTCTAATGGAATTAAATGCTACTTTTTTGGTCTTGATTCCCAAAAAGACAGGGGCTAATACGGTTGAAGCTTTCAGACAAATTAGTTTCTGCAATGTTGTCTACAAGATTATTACTAAAGTCTTAATTTCCAGGCTGCTTGCCATATTGCCTTCCATTATTTCCCCCCAATAGAATGGCTTCGTTTCGAGAAGGCAAATTCTGGATTCTATTGTGGTGGCCCATGAGAATATTCATTCCCCTGAAGTAGCGAAGAAACAAGGTTTCCTTATGAAACTTGACTTGTCCAAAGCCTATGATAGGGTGGACTGGCAATTCCTCCAGAAAGTTCTAAGTTGCTTTGGCTTCTGGGGTCTTAAAACTCATTTCCCAATTAGTCTCTACTATTTTGTCCTATGTTATTGTTAATGGTGGCTCTTCCAATTTTTTTAAACCCTCCAGAGGTCTCAAGAAAGGAGATCCCATATCTCCGATCTTGTTTGCTATTCTAGCTGAGTGCCTTGGAAGATATATCAACAAACTTGTCAATGAGGGAAGTATATCGGGTCTCTTGGCTAAGAAAATTTGGAGAATTTATGGGGATAGAAAGCAGTGGAATGAAATCATAAGAAACAAGTATCTTTTTTATTCTAGAAACTTGGAGGACTACATTAAAAATGAAGACAAAGTAAATGGTTCTTATATCTGGAATAGTATAAATTCCTCAAAAGATATCATTCTTGAGGGGAGAAGATGGAAGGTGGGTGATGGGGTAAAAATTGATTTTTGGGATGACCCTTGGATCCAAAAAGAGCCTCTGGGTAAGCGCACAAAGATGGGGGACCAAAAAGGGGGTATAAGATGCCACTTTTTTCTGAAATCAGCAAACTTTGAACTTCAACAAGAAATTGAAGATAGTTAGACTCAAAATTTTAAGATGCGACAAAAATAAGAGTTGTAATACTCTAAATCTAGTTCCTAAACTACTAACTTATTTTGAAAATGGTGTAGATTAAGGCCCTCAAAAAGGGGGAGCACAAAACGTGGTCCTATTTTTTGTCAAAAAACATAACATAGCGTTTGGTGTGCTCCCCCTAAAATGTTAACTTATTTTTTTAATTTTTTTAATTGCTCTAGGGAGAAGTTAGCTAACACCACATAGTTTATCCCATAATTTTTTGGTAATTTTTTGATGAATGTATAATTTGTGATGAATTTACTAAGTGCACACATCCTTAAAACATTAAATTTTTGTGTGGTCCCCCTAGAAATCATTTAAAACTAACCGAAAATCAAATTTTCTTTTTTTTTAAAGTGTGTAGAATGGAGTCTAGTTTCTAAAAATGTAACTTGTTGCAAAATTTGATGAACGAGCTAAAATCTATGCCCAAAATACTGCATGTTGGTTTTTTACAAAAAATGGACACACACAAAAGAAATTAGAGTTGAAAAAATTAACATAATCAGAATTCAAAATAAATTATATGCTTATATAGCTAACAAAGAGATCTGCAATATCATGTCATCTGATTTTTACGTTCTTGAGCCACAAGTAAACCTGACAAGGAGCACACAAAAAAAGATGTCATTTTTTTGTATGTTTGCTAGAAAACACGTCTCAAGCCTATTTCAATCATCCAAGCCTTTGGGTTGGATCTCCAAGGAAAATCCAAGCCTTAGGATTGGTAAATTCCAATGTCTTACAAAGCATGCAGGCCCTATAGGGCAAGCGTACTATTTAAATCTATGACTTTCATAGGGCGTGCACCCTATGAAAGTCATAGATTTCAATAGGGCATGCGCCCTATTTAAGTCATAGATTTAAATAGTGATGAGAAATAGTCAGAGAGAGAGAGAGAGATATGTTTGTGTGTGTGTGTATGTGTGGTGTGCAAGGATGGCATACTCATTTGTGTTTGCATAATACAGCCGCACAACCAAAAATACTCATTTTACGCTTTAGGGGCGGGAGGATTTATACAAATATAACATTTAAGTATAAGTTTGATTTATTTATAATTTAAGTTATATTTGTATAAATTATAAAATATAATACTTCTAGGATGTTTGGGATAGGTTCCAGCTTCATAGGAGTTAAGATGTAGATTCTAGATTTTGGGGGTTTTTGAAAAATTCTAGACTTAGCCAAATTTTAGGATTCAGCAAGCCTTTAGCAGGGTTACCTCCCACAATCCATCATGGATTTATAAGGTCAAACTGAGGCTGGCAAAAGGATTCCCAAAGGGTTTTAACTCATTTTATCACAAATGACTTGGTTTTGACCCCATCTCTATGACAGACTTAGCTTAGCTCTTACCCAAATCCCAGATAGACATGACTTCCCAATAGGCCAAAATCACTCAAACCTCATTTGTCAGACCTAGGGACTTGAAAATAGCCACCAACAAAGACTACCTAAGACCTAGTTATGAAGACTTTGACATTTGACATTGATCAATGATCAAGCACCATAGATTCATACTAGTTTTGTAGAAACTGTTTACTATTTTGCTTCCAGTTGTATGCACCCTAAAATGGTCACCTAGACTTTGGGCCCCATTCTTCAATTTATCAATTTCCTAAATCAATGCTTTGAAATATTTTCAATCAAATCAATTTCTTCGATCAAATCCTAATTCTATCATTTATTTGATTATATTCTATGGGTTAACCATTTTATCCTAAGTTTTTATTTAATTAAAAGGAATTCCCTCCCCTTTTATTAAATAAAAATCCCCCACTTACCTCTTATCCTAAGTTGCACAACTAAAGCATTATTCCTATTTTATAAAAAGAAGAAAAGGTCTTTTTGTCTCACATGGGGCACAAAAGTCAACACTTCTTTCTCATTGGAGGAGATTTGTGCACAAGGATTGATCCCACTTTCAAACTCCACCTTTGATCAAATCTTTTACCTCTTAATCTCCATGGTCCATTTATCTTTAAAAGGAGAGCTCTTTTCTCATTCAAAGGATCCCCACTCTTGATGCTAATGTTGTGCTACAGGTTTTCTTGGTGACATTGGAGCTTTGAAGATCTTGTTGCATTCTAGTCTTCATTCTTGCATTATAGCTTAGTTTCCATGGCATTTTAGTTTAGTTTCCTTTCATGTTCTAGCTTAATCCACATAGTTTAAATTAGAAAAGGCTTGTAACACTCTCATTTTTCATAGCTTAGTTGCATTCTTGCATCTTCATTCTAGCATAGTTTGTATTACATCTTTCATTTGTGATTCTTGAAGATATTGGCATTATTGCCCTTGTCTCTTTGAATCTCCCATTGCATGGTTTACTAGCAAGGTTGCATGCTTAATAGCTCTAGCTGAGAGCCCTCTAAACACCCTTGCACTCCATGCCTAGGGAGCTCTAAGTCATTTTCTCAAAGCTTCCAATTCATGGATGCTCTTGGAACGAAAGACTTAGAGAAGTGCACATTTTTGGTGCCCACCATGGGGTAGAACAATTCTGTTTTGCCTTTATTTCCTTGCATTTTTGCTAATTTTTTTCGTCACTATTGTCTTGTTCCAGTTGGTTTTTTTCTTTTTTCGACAGAGTATCGTACAACAGTCTTCCAGTATTGTACAATAGTTCTTTACATACCCATGCGATATTTTGCCAGTCAAAGTATTGTACGCCCATACAGAGTTCTGTCACACTACTATATTGCACTTTGTTACCTCGAAGTAGTGTGAAGTATTGTTCAGAAAAGAAATATCGCACCACTATATTGCAAAGTATTGTGCAAAACTTCTGCTGACAGAACTATCGCCCAGGTCTGGCAGTGACTGATTTTGGTTCTTTCTTTGCAAGATTTGGGTTTGTTTTCTTGTTGGTTTTGACTTGTTGTGTTAGGACAGAGATTCATTTGCAAATTATAACTGGTTTTATTGTGCTAACTCTTGTGGGCCTAACGAGTTGTGCTTGTAGGTGTGCCCTAATTGTTTGCATTATTTTCTTAAAGAATGCATGTCAAAGCTTCAAATGCACAAGGGCTATTAATCTTTTTTTTGCAGGGCTGCCCAAAGCATAAAAACTATCAAGTGCTTGTTCATTTCCTTCATTTTAAGTGTGGCATTATACTAATTCATTTTTTTTCTAGGCACTTAATATCTTGTCATTAGAGTTTTTTGGTGGTAGGAAATTATGCTCTTCACCCTTGTGGTGAACCAAAAATCCTGACCCATCTCTAGATTTTGAAAGCAAGAGGGCTAATTGAACATTGCTTGGTGTGTTTGGGAAAGGCTTTTGAGATAGGAGAGTATGCTCTTCACCCTTGAGGTGAACCAGAAATCTTGACCCTCAAAGGTTAATCCACTTCTTATTTAGTTTAGAATCCTTTAGCGGGCCTACTCTTGAGCAATCAAGAGGAACAACCCAAGTGGGGACAAGCTAATACCCGACTATTCTGACCCACTATAAACTCAAGGCTATTAAGGACACAAAACCTTGGTAGATGTAGTACTTGTCTTCACTTGGTGTAAGTACTTGTGGGATTGTGACCATGAGGAAAATGCTAAGCAAGAATGCTTAAGGTACTCTTGTGGCTGCGAGGTCCATTACTCGCCACAAGGTAAGGAGTCCCTTTGGGGAGAAAGAGGGGTATTATGAATGGAAGCCCTTATTACGAACCTTAGATAGAAGCTACCCAATTTTTCCACTCAACATCTTGGTGTAAGGATCGATCCTAGTGGACTAACCTGAATCACCCCAAGATTTTACTCAGCATTCATGTTCCTTTGGTTGTGTCATTGTCACTTCCATGAGAAAACCAATATCTATTGTGGGAAACCACTTTGTGTGAGGCAATGGGACATCAAGTGTGGGCCATTGTCTTTCTAGGCTAGCAAGTGCTTAAATTATCTTCATTGTGATCTACCCGTGTAAACGTTCTCAAACATCAAACATCACGATAGTGTTCATAGGATTTTTCGCTTTGATATCCCAAGTGCATGTCTTGAAAAGGTTGCTTTTTCCCTTGCCCAAGTGTTTTATGACACGTTTGATCCCTTACTATTTGCAAACCTGTCTGTTTTCTGCTATTACTGCGTTTGAAATCAAGAAATTGAGCTTATCAACCTACAACTTTGGCCAAATTACCTTCAAAACTAGATTTTACACATTCACTGGTCAAACATCGTGCGATACTACACAACTATCGCACCACCTTCCTAGATATTATCACATCAACTGCCTAGAAACTATCGTACTGCTTTGTGCGAAATATCATCTAGGAAAATTATATCGTTCTGCTACCCTATGAACCATCGCATAGAATCATTTTGTCATCTTACTGCTGTCTGCAATTTGAAGCTAATTCGTGTCATTTCTAGTCTTCCTTGGTCAGTCCAAGTCAGATCTTAGGTGCTATGACATATTGCTCAACATCCAAATGAACTTAAATGATATCAAGTTGCACAAAATGACTCTTGGTCTTCTTTCTTCCATATATCCCATTTCCATTCTTTTTCTTCTTCCTAAACTCTTCATGTCTTCTTGATTCTTTTCCTCTTATTATCTAGTCTACCTTCTTCTATTCATCTCTTCTTTCACTTCCATGCTTGATCCCTCCTCTTCCAGAACCATGAATTTCAACTATCTCGTTATGGAACCTCTCTTGAAAATAGATGATCTTGAACTCATTGCTCAATTTGCAGAGTATTATTCCTCCAACAATCTCATGGGTGATAAATTTATGACAAAAAAAAAAGAAAAATTGATTGAATCATATGCCTTTTCTAGGATCATATGCATGATCCTATCATGACCTCCTTCTTCCAAACATTTCTCATCTTCTAATTCTTCTCATCCTTCCTCATCTTCCAAGTCTTACCATGACTCTTCTAGACATTATTCACATTCCTCATTATCCGAGTCTTCTTCCTTCACTAGGTCTTTATTTTCCTCTCTTTCACAATCTCTCTCCTCGTCTACTTCTCCCAAGAGTCTAACTCCTCATCTCAAGACATACCATGATGAGCAATATGATAACCCTTGTGATACCTCTTCCACAAAGAGTGATATGCCCATCTTTGATGACTGTGATGATGGACAATATGACACCTCTATTCCTAAGAGTCCTAGTCATGTGCTCATGCTTACTAGAAATGGGTTGCCACATTAGATAGATCATGATGGTGATCCATATGATTCTGATTTTGAAAGAGACGTTGATGATATCTACAAACAATACCTAGATGATACATCTACTTCACTTGAGGAAGTGAAAGCTTACCGAGCTGATTATAAATGTCAATGCTATAAGAATCCTTCCTCTAAGAACTCTCATGCTGAAAATAAAGATTACACTCTCGAGAAAGATTATGTTAATGATGGACCTTTGTCTTGTGATGGTTCCCTTCCATCCCCTACTTCCTCCAATACCCATACATTTCCTAAAGCTTCCAAATCTTCCAAATCTTTCACAAATACTTCATCCAACAATGGTCCTAATAATTTTCATGCGGTTCCCTATAGTTATCCTCAAGGGCTACCTCTTAAAGAAACTCAAGCTAACCTTCACTTGGCTGCAAATACTTTCAATAATGCTAAACCTAAAGAGCCTCAGCCTTTATCCACTACAATGCCTACTTCAGCTAGTCCTTCACTAGCTCTTCCAAAGTCTTCCATACAATTCCAACATGCTTCCTCATCCTTAGAAGTGGCTCCATGTCAAGAGGACTCTAAAAATGATGAAGAAAAGAACGTAAAGAAAGATCAAGATCAAGAACCCTCCATGGTATCCAATCCTTTTCATGATGTCTCTTATCTGTTTCATGGTTCTTTTGATCCTCTATGCCCTTTCTCATTCATTCTACTATGTCTTAAGTCTTCTCCTAAGCAAGATCAAGATACTAATTACACCATTGAGCTTATTGACAATCAAAATAACCTTAATACACTTGCGCTTTCCAAAGATGATACTTCCGTTAAGGTTATTAAAAATAGTGTTGTTACTTCCAATGTTAAGCCTATTGAAAATCAAGAGAAAAATTATATGCTTATGCTATCCAAAGATCCTTGTCAAGATCAAAGTCTTCCATCTTCTTGTTCTACCACTCCATGTTTGGTTCCACTTTCTACTCTTCCTAAGTCTTTTCAAGCTTTGAAAAATCCTATCAAAGAAGTTGCTCCTATTCAAGATGTTCATGATCCTATTGAAAATCCTAATGCTCACTCTAAAGATGCTGATGTCCTTGGTTTTCATATAGATGTTGATGAACTTATTGATTATCCTTTTGTATCTTCCACGTCCATTCTTGGACCTCCTCCACCAATACTAAGGGCTTCACATCTTCCTTCCATTTTGGGCCCTTATGTCCCTTCACTTTCCCCTCCTAACTCTCCTAATTCATCATCCATCTTGGGTCCTTACGTCCCTCCATCTCCTATCTTTCCCCAAGATCAACATAGATGCATACCCTTGAATCCTTTTCATTCACCCACCCATCTAAACCAATCATATCCTCCTTCTTCCACAAGTCCCAAGTCTTTTGGAAGTAACTTGAATGTTCAATACAAGAAAAAGAAGAAATACAAGAACCCATCAAAAAAAGAAGATCACCATGTCTCCTCTAATCGACATGGAGGCATAAAGTCAAAAGAGATATCTAAGAAGAAAACTACAAGACAAGTATGGGTTCCAAAATCCATCATTGAAGATATTCTCTCTAAATTATCAAAAATAAATGAAAAGCCAATGACTATATGGATTCCAAAGTCTTTCTTGAAAAAGTTTGATGATAAGAAACAAGTGAAGTTGACATTCAAGCTTCCAAAGGCTCCCACTTCATCTTCTTCTAGAAACATTCTTCCATTCCATGCGCCTAAACCGCAACCTTTGCTATCCATTCACCATATTCCTTCACGTATTCCTTCATTCATGTTTCCTCCATCCTCTTGCCACCCTTCAAGGTGTGTGTTGATGTTGATCTTTCCTTCCTTTCCATCTACCCTTTCACAATCCTTCCATTCATTATCCTTCTACCTTCTATCATTTTTCCTCATTTTTCTATTCCTCCTATCTTCCAACCTCACTCGCTTTACATAGAACCTTATCCTCCATTTTTTTCTCTTCCATCTTCCTTTCCCTATTAGCATCTTTGAGCATATCATTTTGAATCCTTGGCATATCATGGTTTATCCTTTCAATGAGCATTATCTAAAAAAGCTTGCCTTCTTCCAAAAAAATAAAAAATAAAAAAAATTCAAAAATTCAAAAAGAAAACAAAAAAATGTAAAATTATAAAAAATCTGTCGAGCGGTGAAAACCTAGAAATAGGCGCCTTGGTAGCAAAAATATAAAAAAATTATAAAAAATCTGTCGAGTGGTGAAAACCTAGAAACAGGCAATGTTTGGGACCCTTGCACCTATGTCTATCAGTCTTGTGTGGCGCTCATTTCACTCCACTTCTCACTTTGTCTCTCCTAGCCTAGAATTGACTCTTGTCTTAGTCTAGGGGGCATACGTTGTTTTAGCTTATCTTGGGTCTCTTTGTGCGTTGAAGTTTCTTGGGCAACTTGGTTCAAATAGTATTTCTTAACACTATCCAACTGCATTTTTCAAACACTTCCCTAGCATCAAGTGTTTCTTAACACTTATCAGATATCCTATCCGCAGTCTAGAATGATACGATATTTCTCACGGGCAGATGTGATACTCAAAGTTTGACTCTATGACCTACACACACGCACTTAAACACTTGACTCGCTAAGACTTGCTTGACTTTATTTCTTTGTGTGCTATCTATGATGATTTCTTTGATGAGTGTTCTCTCCCTAATAGTTTTCAATGATGCCTAGCTAGGAGACTAGGGGCATGAGGACATGTTTTATCTATTTTCTACCTGTGGGTATATTTTATTGATCTTAACTGTCATGAGCATTCATGCTTGTTCCACTTGACACTAGGATATACAATGTATTATCCTTGATTGTTTTCCACAAGTGCATGCTTATAGTCATCTTGACTTTCTTGTGTCTCGATGCGAGCATAATCTTGCTATACTAAAAATAGGGACCCTCACTACACTAGCCATCTTGACCTACACGTCTTTGATGGTTAGGTGGGATTCCCACATACCTATCTGATACAGATCATATTTATATACCCATAGTTATACTAGTGCGTATTGTATGATCTTGCGACGCTACCAATAAAGTTCAATGATGATTATTGGAGTCTAATGGCTTTGTAATCTTGCAAGTAAACCACTTTTCATAGTAGCTTGCATTCTTAAGATCATGTTAGTTTAGTTTTTCATCTTGCATATGGAGAGAGCTCTCCTTTCATCTTTCACGAACTTTTTGGTCAACTACGCTCACCTTTCACCTTTTCTCGATCATGTCTTTCACTTCTTGTCTTTCACATCACATCCTTTTCTTCTCCTGTTATCACAAGGGATTAATCTTATCATCATATCTATATAAAAAAAGATCATTTTTAGAAACATGAGTCTATATAATAACATAAGAACTAAACACACATCTATGAGAGAGACTATACATGAGCATTTATAAGCATATATCATACATTTGAGCAATATAACAAGACAATAATGCTAAAACATCCATCACAAGTGAGACACGTACACAAAGATAAATCACAAATCTAGTCATCTCGTATATATATCATGATACAAGTACAATGTGAGATCCAAAAATTGGATAATGTCTCAAGATATGACTGTACATCTAAGCCCTAAACCTAGGACTGACTCTCTCCCTCATGTGGGGGAGGTCGTGGTGGAGGCGGTGGTCCCATCCTGTCACCTGCCATGTCCGATCTCCCTACCCTCTCGGAGTAGAGTGGCACTCTCTGACCCTCAAGTACAACTACTATGTACTATTACCCAAATTTTCCTATTTTATACAAATTTGGCTAAATTCTATCCCAAGGTTTCTATTTTTACCTTGCCAAGCATCCCTAAAATTTTCATGGTTTTATGTCTGATTTCCTGGCCTCTACAATTTGTTTTATCCCCTGGTCTGCACTTAAAAAAATCATAAATGTAGCCATTGTGCTAAAAAAAACCTAGCAAACCCTAGGCCAGTTTCTATTTCATCGTTACCTTTTCGAGCCACTTAAATCCCTCTAAATGCATGTGCCCTTTAAAAGTGACCACTTCATGTGTTAGCCACTAGGTTGTCGAGCGGGTCCCTTTTTAATACTTCCTGCAAAGCCTAAGTTTCCCAAAAAATCTTTCTAAAGTGCCTTCCCCTTAACTTGTGGTTGTCACATGATCTCATGACTCTGGGTTGTCAAATTTTCTGACATGTGATCATGTGATAGGGTGACACCTGTCAGTGGGCCCAGCTTTTAAAAGTCCTAAGTAGTGTTTTACTTCTTGATTAAGAAGGTTAATCTATTTAATTGGTTGGTTTTCGCATGTTCACAAGGCTTAATCTTGTGCCTTGCAATCATGCGATTACTGTTGATCTTCCTCCCAACTTAGCACTTCCTGACGGTGGGTCCATTGTCATTTTTGTCGAGGTGTTCACTTTTCATTGGTTGCAAGTTTGTGATGTGGAAGCCTATCAGAGCGGGGCCCGGTGATCTATCATTCCTTAAGATCCTATGGTGGTCGCATGGATTTTTCCTAGCCCTTGCAATCATGTAACAACCATCAATCTTGCTTTGTTGCTAGGCCTCTGATGGTGGGTCCTCTTTTGTGACGTGCTGAATTCTTATTGGTTGCTGGCCAGAACACTTGGTGGTTGTCAGGGGGGCCAAGTATCTTAGCAAGATGGCAGGGAGGAAAGATCTACGGTGGTCACATGATCACATGGAATATTTTGAGCCCATGCAATCATGTGACTGCCATCTGATGTAGGGTCCAGGTTCCTTTGACTTCTGAGGTGTCGGTCTTCTCCGACATGCTCATTTTCTATTGGGCGCTACTGATGACATGGTCTTTTGACTTTTCAAGGGGCCCGTGACTATTGTAAAATTGATATGAGCTTCCCAATCTGCCAGGAAATAAAAAGATTGACGATCATGTTTTAACCAAACCTGGTAATCATTTATTTTCAAATTCAAATATCTCTGCAGAGGGTTTTCTGCCAGCGATTGATTCAAACAAGCTGCGAGCGGTGAGGTAGCTAGGAAATTTATGTTTGTGGGACGTTTGCAGTTGGAAAAAATGATGAAGAAGTCTAGGTGGCTATCATGGGTCATTTCTTGTCCCTATGAGGTACCATTTTAGCATTCATGGCGGGCCTATTGTAGAAAGGTTAATGGATCCAGGTTGCTTGTCCATAGGTTGATTTCAGTACAGGGATGGGCATGCAAAGATGAATATATGATCGGTTGAGATATTTGTAGAAGTAACATTTATGATCAGAAAATGACAGGTTTAGGGTTGGATTATTTTATGCCGATTTATGTAACCCTAATGAGATTTTTTTGCTCCTACCTGTGTGCGTGAATGAGATGTATATATTGTATTTTGGAGCCTTAGTGCTCAAAGAGTTCACATTTTGTAAAGAAGAAAGTCTCTTTCTTGGAAAGCTATCCGTGGCATTTCTTTCTGCCCTTTGGTTTTCCACATTCTGTAATCTTTCATTGATGATTCAGATATTGTAGAGGTACTTTGTGATAATTCTTCATGTCCCTATGCTTCCTTGTTTGGATAATCTCTTAATGAATTGAAGTCTATGCATTTTTTCAATGACAACTTAGGGTTCCTGATCCCTCTTACTTTCTATAATTGTATGTGTTATTGTGTTTGATCTGATTTAGATGTTTTTGTGGGTATACTTCAGCCCCCTAACAGTTTTGTCTCAATCCTACACCGAGTTACAGAAGTGAATGTCTACTTGCAGGTCATAGGTTGTGTCTTATGTTCAGGCCCTCCTATGAAACACTTATGCAAGCCTATTTAGTAAGTTGTGACCTACTAGACCTAAGCCTTTCATTGGTTATATCCCTCTATGCTACAATTCATACCCTAATTTTGGTGTATCACCTAGTAGGTAGTTTGCTTTTAGTCATTTCATTTTCTAAGCATTCCTTCTATCCTTTTTCCCCTCAAAGTTTTACTTTTCATGTCAAGAAGAAAATTAAGGTGATTATCCAAGAGGAACTAGCCTAGAACCTAGAGGTCTCATCTTAGTTAGCATAGGTCCCACAACCTGGAGATGATTCCCATGTTATACTAGGTTATCAAGAATACGAGAGCTTGAAAAAAGGGTGCAAACTTAGTGTATAACAATTCTGGCACGCCCGATGGGACTACAGATCAGATTGAAGTCCAAAGGTGCTCCTGTTGGTTCATATGCAAAAGGATTAAAGAAGTCCAATACATAATGACTATTAGTACATACGTAAGCTTAAGGATTCCCCACCTTGGTGCCAGTGTATAATAATTCTGGCATGCCTAGTGGGACCAACAAAGAAGTTTATCTTAAAATATTATGCTATCTCTGATATAATGATTGCATAGTACAGACCTTAGAAAGGTTAGTATTCAAGTATATCTGGTGACTCCATTGGTGTTAAGAGACAGTGACCCAATTTCTGATAAAGCTTATGAAGAAAATAGACCCTTCTTATGGCAAGACAATTTGCATTTGCACCCTTTAACCAGGGTAGCCCATTAAATTTTGCTCAACATCATGATGTACCCTTGGTGGCATTAAAAAGTCTACCTAATTTCATAGGTGAAGGGAAAACAACAGCTTTGGAACACATAAGAGATGTGACCACTATCTACAACATACACAATATAACTCAAGAAGATGTGGCCACCAAGCTATTAGCAACCTCTCTCAAAGGTAAGGCTCTTGAATGGTTTAGAACTTTAACAGTTGGTTCCATTACTTCATGGGACAAACTTGGAGACCTCCTTAGAAAATACTTTGAGGATGCTTTTGACTCTTTGTCTCTAGTAGAGCAACTCCAAATTATAAAGAGAGATCCTCGAGAGTAGATGACTAATTTTAATGGCAGATTTCTGAAGACATGGAATAGGATTCCAATGAATATAAGGCCTTCAGCAGATTGTGCTTTCCTTTATTTTTTGAGAAGCCTAACTAGTGATATTTTTGTCATGATTCAATCGTTAGGAGGTACTTCCTTACCTCAAGCTTTTGATTTAACTGTAAAGGCAAAAAATTGCTTAATCCAGGCTGGTATGATAACCCCAAGGCCACCCATGCCTATCTCTCCCAACCTTCAGCCCACCATACCTCTGCAAATGCCTCCATTTACTCACATACCTACATTAATAGAACCTCAGGCCATCTCTAGCTATGGGGAATTTAAAGTTGACCTTCCTCAAGAGCTACTCCAACTTAAAAGCAGTCAACAAGAGATGAGAGGTGAACAACAAGCAACAAACAAAGAGATGATGAGCCTGTTGTAGGTTCTAACCAAAGAGTTGATCACCATAAAGGGGCAACATCAAGAGGATATGTCACCTTATCAATAAGAGGATCAAAATCCTAACCAGTAGTGGCAAGTTCAGGAGCAACTATATCAGGAGGATAGGCCACAATATCAAGAAAAGCATCAAAGCAAAAGGCAGAATTTGGTAAAAAGGCCTTTCCATCCATATAATCCAGTCAAGAGGACATTCCCAACACAAAGCATCAAAGTAGTTGGCAGTCACCTGAACCCATTTTTTGGGAAGGAGGCTACAAATCTTTCACTTGTTCTCTTGAACTATGAGCTTCCTAATGGAGAAAGGTCAGAAGTTTTTCAATAGGAGACAATGGCTTCTCAATCACATCCCCTTAAAGATGGAATGCAACAAGTGACCAGACAAGAGACTCACAAGATTCAAATCTCAAGCTTCCTTCCTGGTAAGTCCACTGAGACTTCTGCTGAATTTCCAAGCTTAAGAATTTCTCCTCCAGTTCAGAATCTTAGTCAATAGGAGCCTAATCTCCATGCATTTTAGAGCCTATTCATGACCCTGTCTCAGATTTCCAACCACTTCATCTTATTCCTATAGATGAGATACCTAAAAGGTTTGATTTCCTAAATGATAATGAGCATGTCCTACAGCAGATAAAGCCCTATAAGCTGATTCTTAAAGAGTCCACTACACCTCAAGCACTTTTAGGCTACCAGGAGGAAGGTGATTTTTGTCTTTTAGGTATACTTTTTCATGATAATCATGAGGAGCAAGTAGGGTTATTACATCAAGATGGATTAGAGAAATTAGATAAGGATAAGAAAGAAAGTGAAGAAGATGAGAGCCCAGCTAATCATTTTGAGGAGATGCCTTTTTATATTGAGCAAGATAAGGTAGTGCAAAATTTACTAGTTGAGCTCACTGATTGTGATAGGAAAGATGATATAAGTGCTACTAACTTAGAGAAACAAGATGATCTTGATCTAATAATTGATGCTTTCTGCTCAACTCTTGTTGATGATCCTCATCTTCCTGAAAGGGATAATGGCTTGCATGTGCTTGAGGAGGAGTTTGTGTTGCAGGGGGTTAATTGTGTCCCAACTATAGAGGAGGAGAACATGTGGCAGATTATCATGGAGGGACAAATTCTTGATCTTTATGATGAAGACATTCATAAGATGCATGCTGAGCAGCAAGGGGGGCCTAGTTTTATGCTCTTTAGAGGGTGTCCTATCAGATATCTAGCCCAGGTAGGGTCAAACAAGATATGTATACTCAAGGACTCAATGGAGGGTGATGTTAAGAGTCACTCCTTGGTGATGAAAGGTGTATTTAGCCTTATCAAGCACCCTGGGAGGACAACATCTATGATCTAGTTGAGGTTAGTAATCTGGTATACCAAATTCAAAGGTTGATGTGCCAAGTAGTTTAGTACATTTTTGTGTTCCATGTTCTCTCTGTTGGCATCAAATATGAAAAGAGTAATATTTTGATGAGGAAGGGTAGTTATTTCAACCTACCAGTGAATGGTTTTGTTTGACCAGGTTTCTATAACTAGTTAGTTTAGGATAGGTTAGTTTTTCCTGCTTCTTGTCCCTATTTTCTAGCTTAGTTCCCTGTTTTCCAAGAAGTGCTCAAGCACAGTTTTGTTCCAGGTTTCTCTGTCAAGGTTTTGAGCTCAAATGTTGACTCCATGCCCAATTAATTTTTAAGGCCACTAGTTTTCCATGTCTAGCAGCTGACATCCAGCATAAATCACCAAAATGTTACCCAAATTTTTCTATTTTATACAAATTTGGCTAAATTCTATCCCAAGGTTTCTATTTTTACCCTGCCATGCATCCCTAAAATTTTCATGGTTTTATGTCTGATTTCCTAGCCTCTAAAATTTGTTTTATCCCCTGGTCTACAGTTAAAAAATTCATAAATGTAGCTCGCGATCCCTGTCACTCCACTGCTCACACTACCTATATGGCCTCCACTCGAAGGATGTTAGCTCATCCAATAGCCTCCTGTAATAAGTAAGATCACCACTATGAGGCTGGTTGATGAATCCTGTATACCTGTATATGTGGGGACACCTCCACTCCTGAGGCTATACTCGTGGTTGCATAATGGATATGTGCTCCCACACCCATATCTACGCTAGGACAACCCCACATGCCCAAGATCTACCATCTCTATATACGATCTCATGCAGCTCATGATACATGTCTGCTAAGATGGTTGGGCCCCACACCATCCATCTTGGGTGTGCCACTAAGTCTGCCACTAATCTCCCCCAGCCTAGTGGGAACCCCCTCTGACTCCTGTCAGTAATGAAAGCCTATGCTACTATCAAGCACACACTGCATGCCACTAGATAATCCTAACCAAACTCCTCTATTAGGTGGTCCCAGCTGAGGTGTCTGTCCAGGATGGTATCATCCTAAAAAAGGTCTTGCATGGCCTGCCTCCCCTCAGTGGGAGTCTAATCATAGTATACCTGTGCCAACAAAAAATCATGTCAGCTTTTCATCATATGAAAATGCTACATTTATGAAACATCTACAAACATGATTATACTCACCGCATCTCCATGGCTGGGTACACATAGGATTCGGTAGACATCCTCTAGTGTGATCGAGGCCTCTCTAGTCAGCAGATGGAAGGTGTTATGCTCACTATGCCACCTCTCTGCCAATGCTATCAGCAACCCGTGGTTTTCCCATATATGGGGCATGTCTAACAGGTACCCGAACTCCATCCTAGTCAGGTCCTCTCTACCTGGATCATCTAGATCCCAGATGTAGCATAGCCTGACCACTCTTGGTGCTCTAATAATGAGCACCGATAGATTCTCCTGCAAGCCATAAACCGCAAATGAGATGTTAGAACATATCATGATGGATGACTAAAATTAGTACAAGAAATCTCAAACGCAAAAATTGTCTCCACATATGTTATATTGTTCAAATTAAAAGCATGTGATACTTTTTATTATATAGGTGCAATACTATTTTTTGATATTGTATCGTGCGATACTTTCTTCACTAGTGGTGCGATACTCTTGCCTCATGTGATAGTTTACACAAGATCGCATGACATTTCATCCGGGATTGTGCTATACTTTCCTTGACAGTCATGCGGTACTTTATGGACCCATGAATTATCGCACGATCCAACATATAACATATGTGTGATACTTTTAAAGTATCATACAATCTATCACTAAAGAATAATTTGAAAAAATTAAAAATGTGCTTTAAATGCATTGAATGACTCAAACGACTAATTTTTTTTGAAAACTTACCAGAGCACCACACTGAGGAGGTCGCGTGTGTAACTGATCACGCTCGAATTGATGTGTGTGGATGGGAATCGCTACCTACTAAGCCATAGCTTCTCTTGGATCTCTCAAAGTTCTCAAATTCACAAAAGACAAATGAATTTGAAAATGACCTTTTCACCCTTTATATAACATTTTGACTTTTTGACCTAATTTTCAAAACATCTCAGAATTTCATGAAAATTGCACTCCTAGCTAATGTTGATGTCCTGGATCCATTTTAGGGATCAAAATTGAAATCCAAGTTCATTTTGATAGTCAAAATCGCATTTTAAAATTTATCCTTCTACGTAGTTGGTTGACCGTTTGAGGCCCGATCCTTCGATCTTCGTTGGGGCATCTTCATTTCTTCATCCCAATCTCTCTCACTCTCCTAGTCTTTCATTCATCTCCTTCTCTTCATTTCTCTGAGGTTTTGACTTCATTTTTATCCTATATCTTTCTCAGTCAAACCTAGTCAAACTAGGGCACATCTTCACTACTTGATGATTATTCTATCATCTTTCATCTTCGATTATGATTTCTAGTGATTTGATCATGTTGCTCTCACTTTTGCATTCCCTCTATTTCATTTCAATTCCAATCACAAGGGGGTAGTACCTATCAAACTTTAATCCCTGATTCAGCTTTATCAAACCTATCAATCAAACCTTGCTTGAGACTTGACAATTACCTATTTATAGGGGTTTTGGCCTTGCCTTCTTCAAATCAACTTATCTTTGTCCTGATGTGTTCTCATCCATCGATCACACATCTAGGTTGTTTTGTGATCCCAAATCTATCTCACACTTCAACTTCAATCTTTGTCTACATGTGTTCCCATGAAGATCACACATTAGTCAAAGAGGGGCAAATGTATGCACCCTAAAATGGTCGCCTAGACTTTGGGCCCCATTCTTCAATTTATCAATTTCTTGATTCAATGCTTTGCAATATTTTCAATCAAATCAATTTCCTTGATCAAATTCTAATTCTATCATTTATTCGATTATATTCTATGGGTTAACCATTTTATCCTAAGTCTTTATTTAATTAAAAGGAATTCCCTCCCCTTTTATTAAATAAAAATCCCCCACTTACCTCTTATCCTAAGTTGCACAAATAAAGCATTATTCCTATTTTATAAAAAGAAGAAAAGGTCTTTTTGTCTCACATGGGGCACAAAAGTCAACACTTCTTTCTCATTGGAGGAGATTTGTGCACAAGGATTGATCCCACTTTCAAACTCCACCTTTGATCAAATCTTTTGCCTCTTAATCTCCATGGTCCATTTATCTTTAATAGGAGAGCTCTTTTGTCATTCAAAGGATCCCCACTCTTGATGCTAATGTTGTGCTGCAGGTTTTCTTGGTGACATTGGAGCTTTGAAGATCTTGTTGCATTATAGCTTAGTTTCCATGGCATTTTAGTTTAGTTTCCTTTCATGTTCTAGCTTAATCCACATAGTTTAAATTAGAAAAGGCTTGTAACACTCTCATTTTTCATAGCTTAGCTACATTCTTGCATCTTCATTCTAGCATAGTTTGCATTACATCTTTCATTTGTGATTCTTGAAGATATTGGCATTCTTTCCCTTGTCTCTTTGAATCTCCCATTGCATGGTTTACTAGCAAGGTTGCATGCTTAATATATCTAGCTGAGAGCCCTCTAAACACCCTTGCACTCCATGCCTAGGGAGCTCTAAGTCACTTTCTCAAGGCTTCCAATTCATGAATGCTCTTGGAACCAAAGACTTAGAGAAGTGCACATTTTGAGTGTACACCAGTCATCATCATTCCACATGAGAATGCAATTTTGTACCCACTTTGTATTTATATATATCTAAACTTAGCTTGTTTCTTTTGTTTTCTCATTAATTAACTCATTGGATGCATCTTCTCATAGAATTTTGCAAAAAAATGCATTTTTAATTAAATTTTATGCTATTTTTAAGTTCACAAGTTTTTTGCCGAGTTTTTCCAAAAACTAGTTGAGTTTTCTCGAGTAATATCTTTCAGGGCTTGGAGATTTTTGGCAAAGAGAGAGAGAGAGAGAGAGAGAGAGAGAGAGAGAGGTGGTAGAGAATATGTGTGTGTGAGAGAGAGAGAGGGGGTGAAAGAGGGTAGTAAGGGAAAATATAAGGTATGAAGGTGGAGAGAGAGAGAGATGTGCCAGGTTATGATGGCTCTAAAGGTGATGCACCAAGTTATTATTACTTGTCACTTCATCCTAATTTTTCATGATTTATGGGTTACAAATCATAAGCATCACCTCCATTCTCTTAAGCGAGTCTCAAGTGACTATATTTTTTTAACTTGGCATCTTAAGGAGAACCCTCTTTTTGAGATTAAGGAACTGGGTGAAATTTTTACAATGGGAGGTGAATTAAGGAGGGAGGAACCTACCTATTGAAAATGGAGGTATGATAAGGAAGTTTGGAATGAGCTCAAAAAAGGAAAAGTTCACCAGTTCCTAAAGTGTTTACATGGGAATGACAAGGAGGTTTCTAAAGCATTTGCTACTGGTTGGGATAAAGGTACTATCAACCTGGTTGAGAAGTCCTTCAGTCTTACCCTTGAGCTACTCATGGAAATCATAGGCCTCCCTCTCGAGGGTATGCAGTACTCCAAAGAGATTAAAGTGGGAAACAAAGCATACAAGGATTTCCCTGTCACTGATGAAGAACATGCCCTTTTGATCAAAGGTAAGAAAGATTATGTTGAAATGGATAACAATTAGAATATTTGGGGCTCTATCATTAGGGTTATTATGGAATACTTCACCTTAGAAGGTCATTTCTCTAGAGTTTATAATTACCACTTTGTTTTGGTAAATCACTTTAGACATGAAAATAGGGTTTCTTTCCCTTTCTTTCTATTGAGCTTGCTGAATCAAAGTATCATTAAACATAGGATGAAGAATTCTCCCATCCTTCATGTTGGGCTTATTCTTCTAATTGTTGAGTATGCCAGGGACCATGTCCCTAACCCCATTCCTACTTAGGTCATTAGCAAAAAGAGGAAGAATCCTGTTGGTCCTCCTCTGAGGAAGAAAACCTCTTCTAGAAAAAAATCCCCTTCTTCTTCTACTACTGTCATTGACACAACTGGGCTGAAGGATGGTTAGCAGGTTGAGAAGGATTCTCCAGGAAAAGATAATTCTGGGTTAAAAGAGGATAGTATTACTCTCAATGAGGATTCTAGGATGAAAGATTGTCAGCAGGCCACGACTGGTGAGATGGACAAAGTTGAGGCTGTGAAAAAAAATGATGAGAACATGGTCATTTCAGAGAAGGAAACTATGGCTTTCATCAACTCTATCAAGGGTCATGATGATATGACCACTTCCTGCATTCAAGCTACTCAGGAGGTGGCTATGGTGAATCCTGAAGATGTCACAAAAAATATTATTGGCATGGTGGAAGGGTATTTCGGGACCGACCAAGAGAATCCTAATCTGACTAAGGAAGTCACCAACAAAACTGATGATAAGGAGGAAACCTCTCATAATAGGGAGAAGGACAATCCAGATACCTCAGCTACTGGTGTAGATAGCAAACATGATATTGAGGAAGTGGGAAATCAAGATCATTATTGCAATACATGGGATTATTATGATAAGGAGGCTAGCAAGGAGGCTACTAATATTGCATACGATGACTCCAACAAAGAGGATATTAGGACAATGGAGGAGGATATCCCTTCTAACTCTGAATCCCCTATCTCTAGGAAGGATAAAGAAAATAAATACTATGAGAATAGTTTTGAAGGGAATATTTACCATCATTCCCTTGAGGAAGATCTGAGAGAAAGGGACTCCCATGTGAAGAGAGATATTACCATGACTACACTTCAACTTGCTAAGAACAAGGAAATTTACGGCTACAATCTTGATAAATGGGTTCAAAGTGACCTTGTGGAATTGAAAAATAGGTGCATAAGGCTGGAAACTAGGAATGAGATGCTGGAGGACACCATTGATAAGCTTAGGAAGGATGTTACTTTGAATAAAAAAAATGAAGAGGTTTTTTATAAGGTTTCAGATGATTCCACTATGCTGGAGGAAAAAATCAATAAAGTTTTGGAAAAAGCCATGATTCCATTAAATGACAAGATCAATAGCAACAAAGCCATGCTCAAGAATTTTCTTACTCTTTCTAATGCTTGAATGAAAGCTACTATGGAAAATTTGAAGACTCTGTGTAGCGTGCTGGAAGGAAACAATAATGACACAATGAAAGATAAAAATGAAGGGACTGACTCCAACCAACAACTGGGACCAGGTACTAGAACTAGATCAAACACCAAGAAGAAGATCAAGGCTAAGGACCATGAAATAATTAATCTAAAATATTCTATTAAGACTATGCAGAGTCAACTGGTGGAATTAGAGGGCTTCCTGAAGACTTTGATCTGAATCTGCTACTGGTAGCTTTTTGGGCCCTGTCCCGCTAGGGGTTTCTCACTTTTGTCTTTTTTTAAAGTTTTTGAGGTTGTGCTTATTGTAAATCTAGGAAGTGTCCCTACTGGGGATTATCCTTTCTTGGGATAGTTTGTTGTCTTTCTATTTCTCCATGCCTATCTTTTCAAATCTTTGTTAAAGGGTTTTGGGGCCCCTTCAAAACTTGTTGTTACCTTAATCAAAAACATTTATCATCTAAAAAAACCATCAAAGTTTGAAACATTTACTATTATTGAAGAATTTAAGCAAACAACTACCAAAGTGGGTAAGCAAAAATAAAATTCAAGAATGACATAACTAGTGTAGTTGTAGGAAATATCTATGGTAGGATTGTCATGGAGAGGAGAAAAATTTATTTGGGATGCAAAAAATTAGAAACTTTTTTCTTTGATACAAGAGGTGGAAAAGACATAAGAAGGAGATTAATAATACCCTTTCAGGGGATTTCTTTCTCATAAGAATCACATGTACCTTGTACCCATTTTAAAATTTAGCATTGTGTTAGAAGAATGTCATTCTTCACCAACTATAAGTATTGGTGGCTTTTTAAAACCTAATTGAATATAAGAAATTTTTTGGTAAAGAATTGAAAGTTGTTAACTTCTTGTGGAACTTGTCAAAGAAATAAACATTGGCACTATGCCTACATTTTATCCATGGTGCACTATTGTAATCTATTTACTAAATTTTAGCATATATAATAATTACTATTTAAGATATCATTATTATTATATTTTATAAATCCTCATTAATGGGGCCAAGAAGGTTGATCTTCCTCTAAATCTTTGCAATGTTGTTACATGGATTTATCCAAAGCAAGGTTGGATAAAGATCAATTTTTTTGGTGCTTCTAAGTAAATTCCTAGAATAAGTGGATTTAGATACATTGCTAGAGACCATATGGGAAGGGTTTTAGCTCAAAGATTGGTTATTCTTTAGAAAGAAAGAAACAATGAGGCAAAACTCAAAGTATCTTTGATCAAATTGGAATGTGGTAGAGATCTAAAGATCATATTGGTGCATTTGGAGGGAGATTCCTTGATCAGAGTTAATGCCATTTGGAAATTATATACACCTAACTAGAAGTTGTAAAAGTGGATCCTCTTAATTTTTGAAGTGGCCAAAGAATTCAAAATTTTTAAAATCATTCATGTTTGTAAGGAAGGAAACATGATGGTTGACAAGATAGCCAACATAGCCATGATTACCCCTTCTTAGATGATGAATTGACAGGGTTGTGTGGAGATCTTGAAGTGGTAGCATGGTGATGTGTAGTTTGGGTGACTCAATGGCCACATTGGAGATTGATTACTTTGATGGGATGTGATTGTACTGTAATAATTTTTTATCAACATTCTCCATTGAATGTACATATTTGGATTCAATATCTCCAAAATTTCTTGAAAAACAACATGTCATTGAATCAGGAGTAAGTTAATAAAGACGTACAAATTTAGAAGGTGGGATATAATAATGGGCTACTGTAGTGACTGGGTGAGCTCAAAATTGGTGCAGAAAGGATGACAATATTTAGGATCTTAGTATTTGGGACTAATGCAACTTTGTGTTTTCCCTCTAGGTTCATTTTTCCCCCATGATATAGGACTTCATAGAAGTCATGCAATGTGGGAAAGAGTCTTTGAAAAATTGTCACAACAACTATGTGTAGCATTTTTCGAGTCACTATGTTTAATAATCATGGAGGTTGGTGCTTGGGATAGATGGACACCCTATTTATTTAGTTATAATATATGATATATGGCCTTCCTCAATAAGGTTTATCATGAGAAAATGCCTAAATGTGTGCTTTTTTTGAGCCATGATTTGGTGGTTCATGCAGTGAGAATGGTGTTGGGAGAATAATTCATAAAGACCAATCAGTACTATTGAGTAAATATAGAAATCTCTTCCATGTTTTTTGCCTCCTTTCTCAATGCAAGTGAATCCATGGAAATTGTTGATTCTCTATGCCATTATATATTCAAGAAGAAATTTTGGGGGGATATTGATGAGATCCTAAAAAATATGGATGAGGGAAAAGGTGTTTTATTTTTGAAAGACTTCCCTATGGTGAGAAGGCATGAACACAAAGAAGAGAAGATCTTCTTTATCTCTTCTACAATTATGAATTCATGGTCTTATAGAAAGATAGTAGTGGTTTCTTGAAGAAAATTATGGATCTAGAGAAGGAGGATGAGGATGATTGGTTTCATAATACATAATAGATGAAGGAATAATTGAATATGAAGAGGTTGTAGTTATCCAAGGGGTTGTGATCAAATAGGAGCATATGAAAGTGAAATTTTTTTATGAAGATAAGTTAGAGCTAGAGATTTAGTCTACTTGTAGTCCATCATGTCTTTTGAAAGAAAGGTTTGTGGAGAATGTGATAAAGTGGACTAGGTAGTCCCTTGGTGTACAATCTTCCTCCTTTTTTATTGATAGAATGTTTGTCTAGATCTATAGTCACAAATAGGAAATGTATATGTGATAGTTGTGTTGTGTAAAGCTTGTATATGCTGACTTGGGCTACAAAAGATATTTTGATAGCTATGTATTTGTAGTGTATTAATTATTTTAGTTGTACAGTGGTGTAATACCCTGCCAAAGAACCCTTGGAAAGATATGGTCAAATATGCACTTAACAATTATTTTTGAGAGGTTAAGATATAACATCAAGTACAATGAAATGATAACCAATAACATTAAGAAAGATAGAAAAAATAATGATCCTCAAATGATCATGCACAAGAGGAAGACTAAATTATATCCAAAGGTCCCAAGACAAACCCAAGATATGCATGAACAACTAACTCACATTTAAGCCACCAAGTGAGAGTCTGAACTTCATCCAAAAACCTCATAGGTAAGACAAAACCATAGTAAATGGTCTATAATAGAGGAGACAAGTTCATCCCCTATACAATCCAAATATAAGGTTCATTTTAAGCCCAAAATAAGAAAAGTGATCACAATTATATCATATAGAATCAGAAAATAGTTTGCGAATAATTCAAAACCATCATGGGGATAATGGGAATCTAAATATAAAATCAATTTTTAGACAAACCCTTAGGAAGTTCTCATCATCATATATGTGCTAAAATGTATGCACTAAAATTAAGAACGATTGCACTATTTTGGTTAACGTATGTGCTAGACTTGTGAGCCTATAAGCTAGTCTATTCCTCATATGTGCTAAAATACCTGAAATATGCACCAAAATAGAGGGTATATGTGATACTCTATTTTTTGTATGTGCTAAACTGCTTCCAGATTACACAAAAAGAATTAAAATCTAAACTAAATGGGTTTTTTCAGTTCAATCACTAGGTAGGTTTGTTGACACCAATGTGCAACTTAGATACAAGGCTTTCTCCACATCAAGGAGTAATGGGTACATAAAATTGAGGCCATACTCACTCAATAGAAACAAAAAGATCATAATGAAAATCTAATCTACAAAGCATGTACATATGAAAGCATAATATCCTAAAGAGCAAGAAGGGATAGGATGATCACATCATGCTCTGCACTTTGTGTTTGGAAGAGTCCACCATTTGTACATTGGTCCCCATTAGTGGTATAATGCAATGAAACCCTACCACATGGAACCATGATACCCACCTTATCATGCTTGTGGAGATAGTCACCTAGCCACAATCACAAGGCACACATGCAAGCAAGGTGTGGCTAACACACACAAATAAAGAAAATGTATAATCTCAGAGGAAGGTATAGTAATCCAAAGCAATACACATAGATTCAAAATATACTATCACATGGAGAACACTCAACATGTGGACCAACATCCAAATCAAAATCAAAATACCACATAACCATAATATATCAAGGTGCTACTCACTACTATTGGACCTAGACATGAGAGTACCACCATAGGGATTATATCACCATACTAAAATCTGGGGTGCAATCATCTACCTCACACACAAATCACTCATGAAATCAGGGGATTTAGTTGTCTCCACCATCTACTCACACTAATATCACTCAAGAAGTCTAGGGATTCCATGATATCCATATTACCATCTATCCTCATGCTTGAGTCACACATGGCATCCAAGGATTCGATGGTTTTCAAAGTACCAATAAATCTTGTTTAAATTTTATACCTAGTATATATTTTATTATGTTCTCACTTCTTATGAAACTTCTTGAAGAAGCCAATGCAACCACTTTAGTACCAGGGTCTATGTAAGGAGCTACTCCCCATGCCTACTCAACGTACCTATTCCTATGGATAAACCTCAAAGGACAGAGACCCAACAAGAATCTTTTCCACTCAATCTAAACTGAGGATAGAAGTAAAACACTGTGTCCACTTGGTCTAAACCAAAGATGGGAATATATTATTGTGTCCACTTGGTCTTCACCAAGGACATGATATATCATAGTTTCTCCACTCAGTATTCATTGAGGAGATGAGCATAAAACATATCATCTACTTGGACTACACCAAGGACATAAATCATAAAGCACCAACAAAAACCATGAAATCACAGGAGGAAAAATCAACCCCCAGACACTCAAGGCATGCAAGCTAAGAAAAAATAAATAGTAGGTACAAATAATAAACTACTCAATTGGCCACTTTGGCCACTTTATCAAGAAAACATATTTTTATAAAATCCATCAACCATCTTGTTAGAACATGAGGAAGGCTCAAAATGCCTAAAAGTAATAAAATACCCAAATTTTAGAAAAATCTGACAAAGTATGAAAACTGACATTTTATCATCAAAAGGGCAAGTTCATATTGTGATACAAATTATCTAGAATGACCATTCCAATTTCAGAAACATACTACAAACATGGAGTACTACTACATCCAATAGTTTAATTATGTCACACATGGCAACAAGAAAAAGTGGATGGTACACAAAACAAGGCAAGCTAAAAAATGTCCAAAAATAAACTTGGAATAATGCTACAAAATTAAAATAAATTTGATAAAATACACCCATCATCCCAAATCTCCAATAAAATTCTCATTCTAGGTGCACACGAAAAAATAGAAAGCATAACACCAAGAAAACCATACATTTCTATTTTTAATACTAGAAATAAACATGTAAGCCAATTGGGTAGTGAAATGATACAAGAATGTGGGGGAATGTTGATTATTAACCTGCAATAAGAAAGTAATTTAATTTAATTAAAAATTTGAGGTGTAGCAAAATATGTGAGATTCCCTACCTCTTACAAATTAGGAGAACCTAAAATAAAGGAGAAGAAATTGGTTTCTTCATGGAAATGGAAATGGCTCCATAGGAAGTCAAGGAATCACAACATGAATCCAACGAGTCGCTATATATGAAAATACGACAACCAAATAAATCACAATGAGAAAATATTTGATTTTATCCAAAACCATTTAGAGAAAAATCCAAATTCTCAACAAGCACAAGTGAGGAAATGAGTTCTTTTTCTCAAATAAAAGTACCTTTTCCCCAAAATCAAAAAAAAATTTAAAATAAATGTCAAATAATTAAGCAACTATAGACTTTCCAAAAATAAATTAAATAAATTCCAAACACATGGAAATCAAATACAACTAATTAGTCAACAAATAAAATTAAATCCCCAAACAATTAAAATAAGTCATTTAATTCTAATTAAACCGTGACACTGCGAGAACTCTAAATGAACAAAAACACAAATGGTCTTATCACAAATGCGGAATGCAATCCAAATTTACCAACATGTATTAGAGGGATAATATAATAGTCACAGATACATCATCCATACAGGGATGATATTGGCTCAATAATGAATCATTGGTGAAACTATCTCTTGTACCACTATCAAGAATAAAGACACGCATAATTCCTATAACTTGGGTAGAATGATGTCTGGTACTTGTTCAGTGAAACACACAAACATCAAGTGCAGTCTCTCATAGTATTGTGTGGTTAAAGATTGGTATTTAGCTGGAATGCAACCAACACTCAATAAACCATTAACTCAAGAATTTATCCACAAGAGTTCAAATCAAATGAACAACTAAATTCCCAAAACCAGCTTATTATTTCCTAGTTGAAGTGAGTTCAATCCTTTATACAATGCCCATCAAGTGGGCATGAAGGATTAGAGACTTGAATACTCCAAAATGGAAGATTCAAATGTAGAGGAGATGCAATAATTGCATTCACCACTCCAAGATGGATCCAAATGCAATGCAAAGCTAGGATGAAACCATAATGAAAGATTAATTTAACAACAATAATGCTACTATGAAGGAAAACTAGATAAAAATGTAAGATTATAGTAGAAAATGAGCTAAGCTAACAATTCAAGAGAGCTATGAGCTAAGAAACTGTGATGAAAGCAACTAATAACTCAAGAAAGCACATACATAGAATGCAAGAGGATGGATCCACAAATGATCAAGATGGAACCCTTGAGCCAAGGAAGAGCTTCATTTTAAAGAAATTGCCTCAAGAATGGATGGTGGAGATTAAGAGGCAAAAGATGTTAGGTAGAGATGAGTGGTGAGAGAGATCAATCCATGTGAGAGGATCTAAGATTTTTGATTGGTTGGTTACCATTTAATCAAGATTAAGTTGTACATTGTTCTCTTTTAATAAAAGTGTTAAAACTTTATATTAAAGAAAGTTTTCACAATTAAATTATTTTCCTTGTTTTAATATTATAAATTATTTAATTTAATTATACAAGGGAGCTTATCCAAGTTACTTACATAATTTATGTCTAGTAAATCATGCGCATCACCATAGAGAGACATAGGCCTAATTTTGCACAAAGATCAGCATTCTGAGTAGTAGAGAGAACCAACAAGGGACAGTGGTGGTGGAGGAGGAGATCAATAGGCTCCTAGGGATCCTTTGATAGGTGGTGATGGAGATCCATTATCACATTGCGAGCAGGACAGGGCAGTGCTACATCTTGAGGTAGCCACACTGAGAGAATGTCTGGCCAAGCGGGATACACAACTTGCTGATCTTTGAGGTGATAGGGACCAACAGCTAGTAGTCCTTAGAGCTGAGAGAGACAAGTTCACACATACAACCACCCATTAGGGACAAAGGACTACATACTATTTTGCATTGTATCATGTCATCGTACCTAATGCACAAAGGGTTCCCTTATATTCTACCATTTCTCAACAATCTAAGGGTGCCATGCCTCCACCTATTCCAGGTAGAGAAGACGTGCCTCCTCTCGATCCTCCATGAGAGGATGATGGCGCTAGCTAGATGTGATCCTTTCTCTATATTTCTCATTTTGTATCATACAAACTTTATTGTATCTCATTGATATATCTTGTTTTATGTACCAATTTTTTATCAATGTACATTATGATGTCTTTTGGACTCTTATACTAATACACTAGTACTTTGCTTTGTTGATACTTTGATACTCTTTATGCTCTGATTCATTGATACTGTGATGCTTTAGTACTCTCTAATATACTGATGATTTATGATATTGATGCTCTAGCTGATATACATTTCTTATATATGATGTTCTTTGATTTATGCACGTGTTGTAATTTTTGATGTGTTTCTCATGCTTTTGATATTGATCTTATGTTGATACTTGGTCATGGTTAGATAGATGATAATATATTGACATAATGATATTATTTCACTGATATATATGTGGATGCTTTTGTATTTTTTATGCTTTATGGATGTATGAATGTAGAAATTATGTGATACCTTATGATAATGTATTTGGTTCTACTTTTATGCATGCATATGTATGTATGAGATGTAATGCGATGAGATGTATGGACATCTCACTTTTATTTATGAATGATTATGGATGCATTATGCAAGCGTATTTATGTTATTGACATGATTATGCAAGTGAATGGGTATCAGTGATAATTACCTAGTCATTTCATGTTAAGTTGTTATGATGATCATATGATGTACTTGGTCAAACTTGGAAAATGGTTATATTTTTTTAGGAATTTTAGTTATATTGATGTTTAGTTAATTAGATTCACATTCATGCTGCTTCTATTTAAAATAAATGCAACTATATTAAAATAAATGCAATTAAAATAAATTTCAATGCAACTAAAAATATGAAATGGATCTAAATGGATCTAATGCAAATTAATGTGAAAATGCAACTAAAATGAACCTGAATGCAATTAACAATGAAATGCACCTAGACTAAGACACCTAGGATAGTCACTGTTTATTCAAAGTGGGTCTATTATCATCATAGAGAATTATGTAATTGGGACCTCATAGGTTAGTACAACTTTCATTGATAGATTTTACAATCATAAAAATATGAATACTTCCCTCTCATTTGTCATCTCGAAAGTTAACCTAAACATTAAGCATATGGGCTAGAATGTTTTATCAGTTACTTCCTATTTGATATAAACATTTTCTGTTCTTGTGCAAAATCTATATATTGTTAGAATTATTTAGAACAAAGAGGGGGGGTGTGAATAAGTTGTTCTCAGGTCCAGATGTACCAATTGAACTTTCTATCACTTCAACAATTTTAGATCTAATCACCAACATAACTCAGTCTTGTTGGTGAAAAGATTCTTCTTCAAAGAAAATGATTACAAACTAACCCTAAATGCCCAAAGAAGAAGACTTAATTTGCACTAACAGTTGGGTCACTTCACGATTAGATAACGTAAGCTCCCTCTAAATTATCTGGGTACAACTCCCCGTACAAGATTTGCAATCAATTTGCCTAACTTACAAACTTAAATGCTTTTAACCAGAATGCATAAAAAGGCTACTAAACATCTACTCATAAACATGACATAGATGTGAAGAAGCTAAACAAATAAAAACAAAGAATTAATGGTACAAAGACCATTTATCTGACCTTAACATTACAAAGAACACAGAAAGAAAAAGAGGCATCAATTCTTCCAAATACATGAATAACTTTGGTTCAAAGACCAAATGATAAACATGTTGGAATTAGGAGAGATAGGTACTGAGAGGGGAGGGGTGAATCAGTGCCTCCAAAAATTTTACTTGAAAAACCTTTCTGATCTATAACTGAATACTATGATAACTGATCAAAATAACTTGAATACAATTGTATAAATCAATCATCTAGTTAACTTAAGAAAGTAAACAACATGAAATCAATATGACAATCACATAACACAAGTATTTTGGTAATGCAAAAACCCTTGTTAGAAGGTAAAAACTGTGGTGGGGATGACACCCACAAATTCTTCACTACTACAGATAGAAAATGTTTTCCTATTAAGGCTACAAGTTTTGATCACTTCTGGTGATCTTACCCTGTTAGGAGTAACATATTAGATCAGCTAGATCTACCTAGTTATAGGATTTAAACAACACTAATGAAGTGTGTACTCGGTTAAGAGATTTACATAAGACTGTTAAGTCTACTCTGTTAAGAGATTTATCAAAAACTCTATCACAATTGTCAAAAAGTAATAGGTAATTATCTGCTAGTTGACAACTCAATTGTCTAAAACATATCTATAAGTGCCCATCAAAATATCACCTTATCTGTGATGGTTTCCTTCTTTGTTGTGCTCGGTAGCCCTCTCTAATTCTGCTCAATCTGATATCCTTTGTGCTCTGTTATGCTTGGTAAACTGATTGTCTTGAAGATAGGCAATGTCTTCAAGTGCTCCGTGATTCATATATATTAGTTCACCCAACCTCATAAAAATGGCGTGAACATACAAAATATATAGTGTTCTATTTTGCCACCTTAGCAAAAATTAGGTTACAAAAATAATCATAACCCTAGGATCTACGGTGCAAAATAACCTAGATCAACTATTACAATAAGATAAACATTACATTTAATGAGTATCTATTTACAATAAATGCTCCTTGATCTTGGTAAACCATTTTACTATCTGTTATAACCATTTGCATAGAATAATGTGACATTTCAGATTACTATGCCATTTTTTGTGATCATTGGTAAACACTGTATAATCTTCTCAGTGTATACTGCGATACTCGGTGTTTATTGACCGTTGGTGTTGGTGTCGCTGGTGCTTGGTTAGCTGTGTGATGCTCAATGTAGAGGCTTTACCAACTGCTCTGTCTTACTTCTAGTTACCAACTATCTCAATATAAGTAATCGACCGACCTTTTTACTATCCTTTGATACTAATGAAAACCTTAAATGCTCAATAGAGATTAACAATCTCCCCCTTTGGCATTAGTATCAAAAATTTGAATGTATATAGACAAAATGTTTCTATATATGCCTTATGTCTTTGCCATATACATATCCACAACAAAAACTTCTAAGTATAGAGTATTCCCCCTTAGTGCATGCTCCTAGTAGTATGTAATATACATATCAAAGTATACTTATTTGGCATATACATGGTTTTCCCCCTTTTTGATAATAATGCCAAATGAAAAAATATATATATAATGTATACTTACATCTTATCAAAAATGTGTGGATGGGTTTTCTTTATAGATTCCAAGAGGTTGTCCCATTCCTCTTTCAAGTTGGTAAGAGCAATATGCTCAAGACCGCCTTGTGCATGCATGCCAAAGATATTATCCAACACCAAAATCTCTGGTGTTGCCACAAGTTGTTCATCTTTGACAATGTGTGCTTCAAAAAAATTTAGGTAAGGAGTGAGTTCTTTTTGTAACTCTATAACTTGATCGATGATGTGTGCTTCTTGTTTCCTTAAGTCTTCTATCAGCCGCCGGAGTTCCTAAACTCAGTTAATATGCTTTAAGAAAGCAGTTGGCTTGGTGATAGTTGCTTGTGTACTTAACTTTATCTCTTCTTCTAAACCTTTTATCTTTTCACTGACTTCTACAATGAAGGTGTCTGAAGTACAAAGCTTGATTAGAAGTTGACAGATTATCTGGGTGATAGATTTTACCTCGGTAATGACCTCAGATAATTTTATCTTGTTCAGTGCCACTTCTGTGCTAATCCTTTCTGCCAATTTTTTCTAAATCTTTGATTCTTCCCTTTCTTCTATTCTTTTGTCGGCATCTATATCAGGGGCATTGATTTTGTCAGTGAGTGTGGCAAGTTGATCTAAGATGGGAGTATTCTCATCAATATTTGTTTTTGGTACTATTTGTTGTAGAATATCCCGTACATCATTTAACACTTCTTTACATTTGTTTTCTTGCCTTAACTTCTCTTGTGCCACTTTCCTTGAACATAATTCTCCATACCTACTTAGTTCCTCGGGGCTTAGGGTTCTCGGGTCACATTCTGGTATAATGATAACTTCATCAGTGGTGATCAACCCTTTGGCTTTCTTCTTCTTCTTCTGGGCAAGAGGTGACTTCTTCTCACTTATGAGAATAGATTTTTCTTCACTTCTCAGAGTATCTTTCCTAGTTGACACTGTAGCATCTTTCTTCAGCTCCTCTGTAGATGGTGTGGGAGTCTCAGTTGTAGTGTCAGGTGGGTTCACCTCAGTTGACTTTGTTTCTTCTGGTTCCTTTGTTTCTGTAGACTATGCCTCTAGTTTTTTAGGCTCATTTGTATCTGCAGGTTGCTCGGGTGCTTAAATCTCAGTTGTATCTTTATTTGGCTCAGGATGAGACACATCGAGTTGTACTTGTGAAATTATTTCAACTGCCTCTGCAAGTACAGGTAGTTCACTCGGTAGTGATGTGAGCACACTATCAGTGTCTACTGCTTCATCTTTGTATGGTGCAATTGTCACATCTTCATCATCCTCATCATCAGGATCACCGTTAGTGATGTCCTCAATGAGTGCATCATCATCAATTTTATTTTGCAAGTGGATCTTAACTTGATCTGGTGCATCCTGTGAAATTTTGATTTATTCCTTTTGTTCGATGATATCAATTTCCTCGATAACTGATATACCAGTGTCTTCTATTTTCTTACCTTTATTATCATCAATGAAAATACCTTTATCTTTTGAACCATGTCTCTTTTTAGACAATTTTAGGAATGCTTCCTGTTCAGCTTTCTCTTCTGCTTTCAAAATTGATGTCCATAGAGAATCACATATGACATCCATATCATCCACATTCTCATCCATGATTTGCATTGCTCTATTTTTTACTAGAAATCTAGCCTGATACTTTGTCATATATTCACTTACCACAACATAGCTAAAGTGTGAGGCTGCACAGCTTAGTGACTATTCTCTTTTCCTTTTCTCTGTATCTATGCAATAGCCCATCTCTCACTTATTTTGTCATCAAGTTCTTTTTGCAATTGACATGCAAATTCCATCGGTACTCTCTTGAATTTTATCATCATTTGGACAATAGCATGTTCTATCTTTGTTTTATCCTCAATTGACATTTTGCCAAATTTACCTATGCCTAGATCTGTAAGATTTCCATTCTCAATTATATCTTCAATTATTTCTTCTATAGTACTTTCCCTATTATGAACTAACTTGAATTGATCAGGATCATTTTTAGTTTTTGTATCCTCTAGATCTTCCTTATTTCTTATGTATTTCCTCTTTTTCTTCAGTGTCTTAGCTACTTTCTTGGTCTTTCTCTTAACATATTTCCTGGTAGGTGTAGCTACTCTTCTTTTTGCTATTTTTACTACTTCTACTTTCTCAGTGGATTGTGTAGCAGTTGATGAATGTGTCTTCATCCCTTCAGGTTCTGGTAGCTGCATTTCTTGATCATCATTGGTGGGAGGAACCAGTGTGTGATCCTTTTCTTTATCTGACTCAGTTTCCTTGCTATCATAGGGCTTGTCAGCCAACTGTAACTGACCTTCGGTTGCTTCATCAACCAGTGACTCCTTAGGTGATTCAAATACATTTCCATATTTTGCTGAGAGATCTTTTCTCATTTTCTTTTCCCTTCTTGACATTTTACTGATGTTTATGTCTGTTGTGATTCTAGACTTAGCTTCCTCATATACACCAAACCTACTAGTAGTGATGTCTATTGGTAATGCCAGCAATGCATTGATAGATTTCAAAGTGAAATCATGATTCATTTCATATCCCATCGATGCTAGCCATTTTTTTCTTAGTTCTACTACCTTTATCATTGAGTGGTCTATGCTTACCACAAAGCATATATCATCTTCAAATTTACTTACTAATTCCTTTGGAATTCTACTCCTTTGTTTCATTTTTGTTTGAAATTCCTTGAAATATGCATTGAATTCCTTATTCAAATTATCTCCTAAACTTTTCATCATTTCACCGATTTGAGCAGTTATCGGTTTGTCTGATTGCCAATTTACTTTACAGATACCTGGTACATATTTTTGTAGATAGAGAAATGTACATACAAGCAGTGATCCATACTTACATGTATTAGACTTCTTTTCTTGTATTGTCTTCATATTGTCATGCAGTTGGTGTAGTAGTAGCTCGACAAGATCAACCTGGTGATCTTTCTTCACAATTTTGTAAGCCATGTCCACGGTACTGCATGGTACACTATTTGGTCTACTAGATTGGAATATCTTGTACCCGATGACATGAGCTATGAATTTTACCACTAGATTTTTGATAGTTGATATTTTCAGTGCCCTACTATCCCATTGAGCTCTAGTGTTCTTTTCTACGTCAGGATGAGATGAACTTCGAAAGGCTTTGGCTTTTTCAGTTGTAGGGTATCCAGTAACCCTACTGATAATCTTCTTAGTGACCTCAACAGGTTTATCCAACCAAAATTTGCCATCATGAAATCTACTTAGTACAATTCTTATCCAGTCATTATGGAAGGATTGTGGGAAGAATGTGAAACATCGTAACCCCGACTCCTCAATCTTCTTATGTTCGGATTTAATCTTACCATCCGGTCCACAGACTTACTGATAAGCAGCAATGGTCTCAAAATCACATACTTCACCCATATTGTCTATTTGTACTGCAACCTTGGGATGAGGTTTGAATTTCTCCTCCGCAAAATGTGCCCTAACAATTAATTCCACTTCCTCCTCAATGTTCTGTGATTTGCTTGCAGTCAATGTTGATGCCATAAATTATTTCTAGGCTTTCAGTAAATAATAGATAACCAGTGTTTGGTAGGAAGATGAACTTACTCATTATCGTCGAAGATTTTTCATCGGTTCGATCTACAATAGCTTGGAATCTTTTCTAAAAATCTCTAGCTCAAAGTCTTCTTTGTAAAATCTCTATTCTTCAAAGTCACAATGTAACAATGAACTCTGTTTCTGTATATATAGACTTTTTGGTATTCTCGCTCAAACTTTGATGCATTAAATGTGTGACCTAACTTTTGATACGAAACAACTGTCAGCTTGGTTAACATAGAATTTCTTCATCAGTTTGCATTGTTGTCATTTAACCTTGTATAGTGATTATCGACAGGTAACCAACTCACATTTCTTCTTTTACTGACTATATAACATTTATAGACTTATAACATATAAACCATAGTGCATCTTTATTCATGTAGATTTGGTATTTGTACATCATATATAAGGAAATGTATGTAAAATGTGATCATTTAAAATGTCAATTCCATACATACCTTTGTCATCTTTAAGTGGAGGTACCAATGTCACCCAATCCAGTGGATGAGGTTTCACCGACAGTGTTACTTGACTCAGCATTCTCATTAGATGCCTTCTTCCACATTGTGTTCCTTAACTTTTTAATATCTGCAATGTTATATCCACTCTCAAATATATGGTTTTCATTAGGTGCTTGGTCTCTATAGTTCTTGCTTACATGACCGACCTTGTGACAGTGCATACATGCCATTCCTGCATTTGTCCAGTTTCTTGATTGTCCAATCCAATTCTTTCTATAATATTTTGCTGCAATATGTCCATACCGACCACATATAGTACAATTAGTCCATGTACTATAATCCCAAACATATGAGTTACCTTGTCTCTTCGGTTGATATGGCTTTCGTTGTAATCTCTCTTTAGGTGTCTAGACTTGTGTCATTTTCACCTTGCAGTGTGTCCATGCTTATTACAAGTATAGCATATTTTCTCCTCAGTAGTATTATTAGCAATGTCATTCTTCTTAGCTCTACATTCATAAGCTGGATGTCCAAACTTACCACAATAATAACAATATCCATTGAATTTAGGAATGACAGGAGGTTTACCTTGTGCTTTGCTTCTGCACACATCAGATGTATGTCCTAATTTTCCACAGTGGTAACATGTCATCACTTTAGGTTTCTAAGTTTGATTTTTGTTGACTTTTTCATCTTGTTGTGATGATTCTCCTTCACCGGTGTAGCCTATACCAGTTCTGCTTCCTAATCTCCTCTGATTAGTCAAGAAATCATCAATCTTTTTAGAACTGTCCTTAGCTATCTTCATCATTTCATTGTGTTCCTTTTGTGTCTTTATTTCATTTCTTAGTTTTTCATTATCTTCTCTGAGTATTGCAACATCTTCAAGTCTTCTTGATAATTCTCCATTTACTCGGTTCATTTCTTGATTAACTGTCATCATCTGATTTGATACTTGGAAGTGATGATCAGTGAGTCTCTATATTTCACTTTCTTTTGCTTGAAGTTGTTCAGTCATCAGTCTTCAGTCTTCAATAGCCAGATTCTGATCTTGTTCAACTTGTCTAGCATTGTTCATGATTTCCACCATTCTCACCATTTGAGATTCATGATTGATTTGAAGTGCTTTCACTTGCTCAGATAGATGCTGATTCTTTTTAGATAACTTAGAGATTATGCTTTCGAATCCATTAGAGATGCTTCCAGAGCTTGATCCAATATGATCAAATATTTCATCAATAGGTTCTTCATGATAATTAATTTCATTTAGCTGAATTACAAGGTTCTTCCTATCAACCAATAATTTCTTCAATTCTTCCTTGGCTTGTTTATACTGTTCCACAAACATCTGTATTTGTATCTTCTGATTCTCAATAGTCTTGTCAAGTTTGTATCTCTCCATGACTTAGATCTTTACCCTTCAGTGGTTAGACTATTCAATAAGAGAAATGAGCTCTGATACCAATTTTTGGAATTAGGAGAGATAGGTACTGAGAGGGGAGGGGTGAATCAGTGCCTCCAAAACTTTTACTTGAAAAACCTTTCTGATCTATAACTAAACACTATGATAACTGATCAAAATAACTTGAATACAATTGTATAAATCAATCATCTAGTTAACTTAAGTAAGTAAAAAACATGAAATAAATATGACAATCACATAAAACAAGTATTTTGGTAATGCAGAAACCCTTGTTAGAAGGTAAAAACTGCGGTGGGGATGACACCCACAAATTCTTCACTACTGCAGATAGAAAAGGTTTACCTGTTAAGGCTACAAGTTTTGATCACTTCTGGTGATCTTACCCTATTAGGAGTAACATATTAGATTAGCTAGATCTACCTATTTATAGGATTTAAACAACACTAATGAAGTGTGTACTCGGTTAAGAGATTTACATAAGATTGTTAAGTCTACTCTATTAAGAGATTTATCAAAAACTCTATCACAATTGTCAGAAAGTAATAGGTAATTATCTGCTAGTTGACAACTCAATTGTCTAAAATAGATCTATAAGTACTCATCAAAATATCACCTTATCTGTGATGGTTTCCTTCTTTGTTGTGCTTGGTAGCCTTCTCTGATTCTGCTCAATTTGATATCCTATGTGCTCTGTTCTACTCAGTAAATTAATTATCTTGAAGATAGGCAATGTCTTCAAGTGCTCCATGATTCATATATATTAGTTCACCCAACCTCATAAAAATGGTGCGAACATACAAAATATATAGTGTTCTATTTTGCCGCCTTAGCAAAAATTAGGTTACAAAAATAATCATAACCCTAAGATCTACAGTGCAAAATAACCTAGATCAACTATTACAATAAGATAAACATTACAATTAATGAGTATCTATTTAAAATAAATGCTCCTCGATGTTGGTAAACCATTTTACGATCTGTTATAACCATTTACATAGAATAATGTGCCATTTCAGATTACTATGCCATTTTCTGTGATCATCGGTAAACACTATATAATTTGCTCAGTGTATACCGTGATGCTCAATGTTTACTAATCATCAGTGTCAGTGTCGCTAGTGCTCAGTTAATTGTGTGATGCTCGGTATAGAGGCTTTACTGACTGCTTTGTCTTACTTCTAGTTACTGACTATCTCAATATAAGTAACTGACCGACCTATTTACTATCCTTTGATACTAATGACAACCTTAAATGCTCAATAGAGATTAACAAAACACATTAATAATTGAGTGAAACATAATAACTTTCAAAGAGAATTGAATTAATTCACAGATTAATATTAATAAGAAATCCAATGTCTGGACTCAAAGGTCTAATACACATAAAACTTTCTTCCTCTAAATCTACAAAAAGATACTATAGACCCTTTGTTTCTACATTCACAAATCATTAGAAGAAAATCATGCCCCTACCTGCCACTACAAAACAAAAACAAACTAAAACCCTCCTGCAATTCAAAGTCTCCAGGGTAAGCAAAATCTAGAAAAACCCCTCTTCTATCTTCTGCCCGCATATTTATTTTCTCTCATTCCCATAACATTTTGATTATTAGGATAACTGTTTCTTGATATTACTTTTCACCCCTAAGATACTTTCTCTATGTCGTGACCCTCTTTTTTTTCACCTTACAAATACTAATTAAAGCTTTTGAAATATCTTTTCAGATGAAACTTAGTTGACTTTCAACTAGATATAACAAAGCTATATGTCATCAAAGTATTTTTCACCTGCTGACACCTGTTACTATCATGCTGAGTTCTCATTAAAACATGGTCTTATCATTGCCGCATATGCTTCCACTCTTATAAATTCATTGTATTTTTCCAAATATAGGAGTTTTTGACACATGGAAATCACCCATCGAAGTGATTCCATGTCATCTGTTGCTAGTATAGTTGAATCTAAAATAGAGGATAGCCAATTTGCAATTATCCAAGCATATTCACGGTTCAACATCCCCATCAATTTTTTTTCCTTGATTATGTATGGGAATTTCTTTTAACAATGTTTATTGAGCATCATGATTCCCCTCGAGACAAGAATAAGCTTGAGCAAGACAAAGCACTGAAGGATAGATTCAACACTACAAGAGCAACATCTTCTGTAACTTGCGGCACCTACATATCTAACAACCAAACACGCTTCTGTCCAGCCAAGTCCTTTTTAATTTCTACATCTCATGTGCTGAGAATTTCATATGACCAAAGTTTTGAAACATCTCCCCTAGGCCTGAGCTCAACATTTCAGCACTGAATTTCATGGTCTATCAAAAGAAATAATTCCACCCTTTGGTCTTTAGAAACAATACTAGGCCATCTCCAAATTATAGAACGGGTATATGCTATCTTTGCTTCTCCATCATGTCTAACTCATTGGCAACTGATACAAGCAGAATTACACTCAAGATTCCATAATTCAACATTTGACTGGCATGCTATGGAAATGCACTCATATGAAGTATATCCTAGAATTGGAGAAGCAACCATGGAGTTTACTACAGTGGTGTCAGAGCTGCTAATGGTACCAGACCATTGAGGTTTGAACCCACAACTCCTAGCAACTAGATTGGCAATGTTTTACAATCCTCTCTATATTTTCATGCATCCCTTCATCTCACTAGACCACTGAGACTAACCAACTGTTATCATGTTTAGCACGGGTCTCATCTTCTTCCAGTGACAAAATTTCAAAAGGGACCTCAAGGTGAACACATCTTTGAGGAGCACTATCAGAAAAGTAACTCCATACAAATACCCACCTTCCAAAGAACATCCAACATATCCTATCCTCATGTTCATGCCACCAGAGAACCCTAGTTTATCTATTGTGCCTGGTGCAAGAGTTTTCAGCCATTATGCTTGTGCATTTTGAACCTGTTGAGGAAACTCACCAATAAATATGGGTTGAGTATGATTTGCTCCAGAAGCTCTATCTATTTTCTCTTTAGTTGTTATGGCATTTTCCAATTCAATGGAATATTTAGGCCAGTGGTTTATAATTACTTTGTACTCATTCAAAGTATCTTTGATGCACTCATACATTTCCTCAACAAATGGTGATGTTGAGTGCTATGTCATTGCTTCTATTGAATGAACTTTTCCAAGCCTATGAGCTGAGTTGAATGAACCAGTGGCATATTTGAGCTCTTGATATGAGAACCTCTAGAGCCAGATAATAGTGAGGTCATATGGACTGATTTTTATGCTCTTAACATGGTTACCATAGGATCACAAGTAGCAAACATATAAGTAGAAAACCAATTATGAATGCCCTCTAATGGTGATTTGAATATCTATGAAAGTGATGGTGTTGTTTAGCACTTGATTTTATGGCCAATTTATGTGATCTATGCTTGGAAGAAGCAGAAGCTTCATTCAAAATTCTAGATGGCATGTTTGAATACAGTCTTCCTAGACCTATAGTCTATGTAATTTATATAGAGGTGTGAATGAACGTCAGCTCCTACATATAAGTCTACACAAATATGGTGTCATGGATTTGTGTTGATAGTTCACTTTAACAATTTAACTTTCATACACGAGGCTAAGACATAGGAGATATTCAACATTCTTTTTTTTATATCTTTTATCACTGATAGCCTATCGTGAGAAAATAGGCTCAGGAGTCCTTTTAGTAGCACATTCAGATTCATCACCCACCTTCTTGACAATACCCTTTTACATTTGGATGAACAATTCTGATTGGTGTATTATTATTTTGAATTAGCAATCTGGTCTAGATCAAATTTATGCCTTTAAGCTAGCCACTAGAATCTATATTTGGACCATGGATCTGAACCAGTTTGAACCATTTTGAACTCTGTTCAAAATAGTTCAATCAAAATGAACCTGAATCTTGAGGTTCACTATAGTAAAATTTCACCTGAACAATACTTTACAACACACAACTTTACAAAGCATTTTTGATGTAAATCAGGGGGAGGTTAAAGAAAATTGAGGGAAAACTATTAGGAAGACCAGATCTTCAAGCTAAAAATTGGGGTGCTAAAAGCATGCCAACAGGTCTCTATAGTATATATCAGAAACATATAACATGTAGTCCACTATCCAAAAGTAATTAACTTGTAGACTATAACAACATTCACATCAAAACATTCACACAAGTATAACACTAGATTTATAGTGGAAACCCAACTTGGGAAAAACCACTTTGTAACATGCTACTGATATTTCACTCTTCTGAAGTGAGCTCTATGAAAATCCAACCCTATTAAAGGTTTAAAAACACACTGCTAGGTGTGACCTTGTTAAAGGATTTAAGTACATTCCATTAGAATGCCACCTTGATTAAAGTATTTATACAATGACTGTTAGGTCAACCTTGATTAAAGGATTTAGATTGATACAATGGTTAGAAAGTAACAGTAGTTTCTGATCTGAAAAACATACAACTCACTTTGAAAATACAGATCCACTTCACACATATATGTTGATTTACTGACTGATCTCCATTTCCATCTCTATCTTTGATCTGCTCAGAATTTGCTTCAAGCAATCAAAACTTTGTTCAACTCCATAATTTCACCTTTAGCCTTCTTCTTAGACTTATCAGTCAATAACATCAACCTCTTCCACTTCTCATAACCTCACAATTAGGTTTTCCTTTATACCTCTTCGATTAGGTAGATCCATCTTTTGCCACTTAATCTCCTTCATAGATTTTAGGTTTAGGTTAGATTCATCGAATCCTTCCATGATTATGTTCTTCATCCTTCCTTATAGATACATCTTGACATAGGACATGTAAGAAGGATCCAATTAAGGACAATCCAAACAAGCAACCAAACACCACAATGCAAAATTACACAACAAGATAATGTTTCCAATTGAATTTTCATTAACATGCCTCGATGTAAGGCCTTCCGAGTTAGGGCCAAATACAATCAAAGTATTTTTGCAATCCTTTAGCTAGTCTAGCTCTAAAACAAATCAACAACTGATGGAAACACTAAGGTAGATCTAAACTTGAGCTTGCAAGCCACCAAGTAATCTCCTTGTCTCCAAGCATGCAAACCACTAGCTCTGCTATTACAAACTATCAGATAAAAATATGATCTTCAACATCTCGTAGGATCTAGATCTAATCTTCTATCTTTCCCCAAATCTATTCCCTAAACAACTACCCAAACACTCCTTAAATACTAATCTTTAGCCACAAGTTGGTTGGAAGAAACAATTAACTCCTAAGCAGAGTCCGCTCCTATTACAAACAAATATTAAATACAACAAAAATCGGCTCTCAAATAGCCTTACAAACATTTAGTTCTCCATGTTAGACTCAAGATCTAAATAGGAGAATACAACAAAGATACCAACAATAAATGCACCAAGTCAGCCAATCAAATCTTCAAGAACTCTAGTTGGTAAACCATAACTACCAAGCACCAGAGAAACAACCAAGCACCAGTGAAACAATTGACCACACCAAGCATCACCAAGAAACACATGCATCATCGAGAACTAGTTCCATTGAGTGCCAGAGGTTTCACTGAGTTCCCTCAACGACCGAGCTTCCTTCAATAACTGAGACCCTCAGTTAAATCTACAACCAAGTAACACAAAACCAAAACAACACACCACCATGTAGATTCACTGAGTACCCTAGAATTCCCCTACATCAAACACCCCAGATTTGAAAAGATGTTCTCATAGGCTAGAAGAACATCTTCTGGGATTCAACACATAAACCCTAAACTAGTTCTCACATACAAATCCTTCAACTCTTTACCTTGTATACTCTTCCAATTTTGTTTCCTTTGTCTCTTGAAGTCTTTCCTAGATAACACACATGCTTGTTCTCCATACTAATAAATCCTTTCTAAATTATTCAACTCATCTCAGCTACCAAAACTCAAGTTTCTCCTACTGAGTGTTGTATCTAGAAAAGGCATTAGGGAAAGCTTCCTATTATTATTCTCAACAATAAACACATTCTTGACACAATCATACATAGATCTACAATCATACTGCCAAGGTCTACCGAGCAATATATAACAACTATTCATCTGCACAATATCACACAACACTAGATCCTTATATTGGCCAATCTGAAAATTAACAAAGCATTGTTCCCTCACTTCCAAAGCATGAACATTTTGTAACTAGCCAATCCTATAAGGATGAGGAAGCTTCATTCTATTCAAACCAATTTTTTGAACCATGTCCTCAGTAATATGGTTATCAGTACTACCACTATCAACAATTACATCACAAAGTTTACCTTCGAACTTTCACCAAGTCCTGAACAAGCTACTCCTCTAACAAGGTTCCTCCTTTGCACTGAGCAATGTTCTCAGAACCAACAAGTTCTCAGATTCAAGTTCATTCTGAATGTTCTCATTTACCACAACAGTCCTTTGATCACCAAAATTCTTCTGTGTACACTCAAAAGAATGATGTCCTTCTTCACCATAATTATCACAAGTACCCTTAAAGATAATCCTACCTATCTTCTTCTTCAATTCCATAGGTTTTGGTTCATCTTCAATAGTTGGTTTATCCTTTTCCATGTGATCAATCTTTTCCTTCCCTCGGGAATTACCATGTCGTCTCCTTTTCAACTTATCTTTTTCCTTCAGAGCATACTGATAATCATCTTCAACCAAATCAATCTTCAGCATACCAAGATCATCCTGAATATTAAATCTCAAACCATTCACATACCAACCTACTTTTTCTTTACCAAGTTCTTTGTGTCCATATTGAACAGTCAATTTATAGAACTCCTGGGTATAGTCCTCCCTAGTCAAATCTTTTGCTTCAGATTTTGCAACTTCTTAAACAAGTCAAGCTTATAGTTAGTAGGTATGAACTTAGCTTTCAATTTAGTCACGATCAAAATCCACCAATTAATCTTCATTTCACCTTCATCTTCTCTATCTCTTTGTAATTCTTTCCACCAAAGAGCAGCATGTCCTTTCAACTTAGTCTGTGCCAATCTTGCTCTAAGAGGATCTTCAATTTCTTCTAGCTCAAAGAAGTCTTCTAATTCACCAATAAAATCAATCAATTCCTTGGGTCTCAAAGTAATGGAGAAAGTAGAAACTTCCATTCGGTAACTATTACTTAACCAAGCTCTAGATCTATGCAACTGACCAGTTCTTTCTTCACTAGATCTATCTCTCTGATCGTCTCCACTAGATCCAATAGCTTCAAAGTATTCAATAGCTTCCTCATAACCATCATCAGTACCAAGATTCCTTAGCATACCAACAATAGCCCTCATGACCTCAGTGATCATGTCATTCTTCATCAACTTCATCTCAGATCTGAAATCAACTTTACTTTCTCTGTAATCTTTGATTCCACTACATCACAAAGATCTGCAATCGCTCTAGGGTCCAATCTTCTCGGAGGCATCCTTCAATATTTTTTAAAACCCAAAGCAATAAGTCACCAACAAGGTCCTAGTACAAACAACCTCAACTTGAAGATCAGTTTGCACACTCAAGAACTTCAAGCTCTAATACCACCTAACATAGGATAGGTAAGGAGGATCCAATTAAGGACAGTCCAAACAAGCAACCAAACACCATAATGCGGAATTACATAACAAGACAATGTTTCCAATTGAATTTTCATTAACATGACCAGCTATAAGTCCTTCCAGGTTATGGCCAAATATAATCAAAGTATTTATGCAATCCCTCAACTAGTCTAGCTCTGAAACAAATCAGCAACTGATGGAAACACTAAGGTAGATCTAAACTTGAGCTTGCAAGCCTCCAAGTAATCTCCTTATCTCTAAGCATGGAAACCACTAGCTCTACTATTATAAACTATCAAATAAAAATTTAATCTTCAAGATCACAAAGGATCCAGATCTAATCTTCTATCTTTCCCCAAATCTATTCCCTAAAAAACTACTCAAACACTCCTTAAATACTAATCTTTAGCCACAAGTCAGCTGGAAGAAATAATTAACTCCGAAGCCAAGTTGGCTCCTATTAAAAACAAATATTAAATGCAATAACAGTCAGCTCTCAAATAGCCTTACAAACATTTAATTCTCCATGTTGGCCTCAAGATCCACATAGGAGAATACAACAAAGATACCAACAATAAATGCACCAAGTCGGCCAATCAAATCTTCAAGAACTCCAGTCAGTAAACCAGAACTACTAAGCGCCAGAGAAACAACTAAGAAACATTGAAATAACCAACAACACCAAGCATCACCAACAATCATAGGCATCACCGAGCACTAGTTTCACTGAGCGCTAGAGGTTTCACTAATTTCCCTCAGTGACCGAGCTTCCATCAATAACCGAGACCATCAGTTAAAGCTACAACTGAGTAACATAGAACCAAAACAACACACCACCATGCGGATTCACTAAGTACCCTAGAATGTCCCTGCATCACATCTTCAAAAGTCTCTTTGAATCCATAAGAAAATGATTTACCATGCATTAAATGCTCCATATAATTCATTAATAATGTCAACACGATTTACATATCCCAATAATTCAACTGTCAACTGGTAATCTTAATTCTTTCTCCAAATGTAAATTACTGACACTCAGTCAATATTGTGTTCTTCTCCTCGATCGTCACTCAGTATCTCGATCATCTCTACAAACTGTCTTCCTCGGCTAACACTATCTTTGCTTGGTAATTTCATGTTGCTCGACTTATACTGATTTTCGGTCAACACTAAATTTACTCAACATATACTAGCTCTCAGTCAACACTAACATCACTCAGATTAAAACTAGATTTCTTCACTTCTTCTCATTTAATCCTACCTTTTAGTCATTCTTCTTACTTAGATAAACAACACATTATCTTATCAATGTGCCAACTAATCAAGTGCCCATTGAAGTATCAAATAACTCAACCTTTCCTTAGGTTCTCTTGTTATCTCCTTGCCCTAATCCTCTACATTAATCAATAGATATGGTACTATCCTAGATAGAAACTGGCTTACCAGTTAAGGTTTGGCATCAATGACAATATAACAATTGTTTCAATTGTAGTTTCCAACAATCTCCCTCTTTGGCATTGATGGCAACACCACATGAATAACACATGATTTACCAAACAATCCAAAACTATGTCTGTGCATCAGAAAGTTTTATAATATCCTTAGCTTCATTTTGATTCACAACATCTTTGCCTTGCTTGACCATATACATAATTACTCCCTCTAAATCTTTCCAGTTAACCAACCATCTCTGAATCTCTCCCTCAGGTTAAATGAATCATCTCTGTGTTTTCTTCAGAATCTCTCCCTCTTTGACAACAATGCCAAAGCAGTATCCATCACTTACATCTTCCATATGTAGATGTCTTCATGTTAGTTTTGTATGATGTATTTCTCCCTTTTTCATCTTCCTTGTGATTGATCATCATCTCTGCTTCACTTCTTACAAATCTAGGAAACTCCTAAAGTGTGACCTTTGCTACATCAATTTGTCAAATATTCTATGTTGGCACATTTAATGTAGTTCTCCTAGTTGACTAGGCAGCCTTAGTTAGGGGAATCACCCCTAGTTTACCTTTAAGATATTCATGATCATCATTAGGTAAATATTTTGTGAATATGTCTCCTAGTTGCTCCTTTGTATTCACTTATTCTATTCTCACTTCTTTATCTTGTACTAGCTCTCTCAAGTAATGATATTTGATAGCAATATGCTTAGTCTTTGTGTGCATCACTAGATTCTTTGATATATTGATAGCACTTGTGTTATCACTAAAAATAACAATCAGCTCAGTGATTTACTCTTTCATTCCTTTCAACAATTGCTTGATCCACACCAAATTTGAAATATTCACTACAGTTGCTACATACTCGGCTTTTGTTGTAGATTGGGAAATGTAGTTTTGTTTCTTGCTAGTCCAAGAGCCTAATCTCTTTCCTAGAAAGAATGCTCCACCACTTGTACTTTTTCTATCATCAACATTTCCAACCCAATCTGCATCAGTATACACTCCCAGTTCAAATTTCTCATTCTTCTTGTAGTATAATCCATAATCCTTTGTCCCTTTCAGATATCTCAGTATTCTCTTCACTACCATCATGTGATTTTCCTTAGGATTGGCAAAGAATCTTGCCACAATCCCAACTGCTAAGGCTATATTTGGTCTCCTGTGAACAACATATTGTAGCTTTCTAATCATAGATCTATATAGGGTTTGATTCACTTCAATGGTATCATCAATTTTAGATAGTTTATGTCTAGTAGCCATAGGAGTACTTACTGGTCTGGAATCCTCCATACTAAAAGTCTTCAGTATCTCTTTAACATATTTAGATTGAGTAATAAAGATACCTTTCTCCATCTGATAAACTTGTAAACCAACAATGAACTTAATCTTACCAAATATAGACATTTCAAACTCATTTTGCATCTCATTTGAAAATTTCTGTCATAGGGCATCTTGTCCTTCAAATATGATATCATCCACAAAAATTTTAGCTAACAAAATCCCTTTTCCTTCTTCAATTTTCATATACAAATTGTTGTTGTCATTTGTTCTTGCAAATCCAATCTTTATCAAATAATTGTGTAGTCTCTCATACCATGCTCTTGGAGCTTGTTTCAATCCATACAATGCCTTGTTCAGCTTGCAAATGACATTTTTCTTGTTTGGGTCCACAAATCCTTTAAGTTGTTCAATGTATACTTATTCTTCTAATATGCCATTCAAAAATGCCGATTTGACATCCATTTGATATACTTTGAAATCTTTATATGCAACAAATGCAAGTAGAGTCCTTACTCCTTCTAATCTTGCTATAGGAGAAAATGTTTCTTCATAGTCTATTCCTTCTTCTTGTGCATACCCCTTACATACCAGTCTTGCCTTGTTTCTTGTGACTTATCCATGTTCATTCAACTTGTTTCTGAATACCCATTTTCTTCCAATGACATTCTTATCTTCTGGTCTCAGCACCAAAGTCCAGGTATCATTCTTTTCTATTTGATCAATCTCTTCATTCATAGCTTGTATCCAGTCATCATTCTATAAAGCATATTTTACAGTCTTAGGCTCAAACTCACATAGTAAACATGTAGGGTCTTTCAAATTACTTCTTATCAAGACTCCATATTCTTTGTTTCCAATGATTTTATCAGACTTATGATGTCTTCTTACATATTGTGCCAATGTAGGTTCAAATTTATTTTCTCCTTGATCTTGATCTTCAGGTTCATCATGAAAATTATCACCTTCTTCTTCTTATTTCTTGACAATGCCCTCCTAATGCTTGACAACATCCTCCTGATGCTCGACAGTACCCTCCTGATGCTCAATATTACTTATCTGTGACTCTGCATCTAGTGCAAGTGTGTTACTTGCCTCTCCTTCTTCTATGTAAATAAAAGATTTGTAATCTTTAGGTTCTTAATTTCCCTCCAGTGCATTCTTCTCTACATATTCATCAACTCTCACATTTTCACTTTCCACAACTTTGTTAGTGTTAGAGTTCAAACACTTATAAGCTTTGCTCTTAGTGGAATAACCTAGGAATATGCCTTCATCACTTTTTGTATCAAATTTTCTATTCCTATTGTCTTTCAATATATAGCATTTACTTCCAAAGATTCTAAAATACTTCACATTAAGTCCATAACCATGCCATGACTCATAAGGTGTAGCATTTGTACCTTTCTTGATTTGTACTCAGTTTAAGGTATAAATAGATGTACTTACAACTTCTCTCCAGTATTTTTGTGAAACATTCTTCTCAATCATCAGTGTTCTTGCACAATCCATAATTGACCTATTTCTTCTTTCAAATATGCCATTCTGTGAAGGTGTTCGTGGTGTAGACATATGTCTCTTGATTCCTCTATCATTGTAGAATAGATTGAAAACTCTCCACCTCGGTCAGATCTCAGACATTTCAGGCTTCTACCTGTTTCTTTTTCAAATTTTACCAAATATCGCTTAAACAACTTAAATGTATCAGATTTCTCTTTCAAAAACATTACAGTCATCATCATAGTATAGTCATCAATAAACAAAATAAAATACCTATCACCACAATAAATTTGTACACCCATAATTCCACAAAGGTCAGTATGAACCAATTCCAAAATGTTTTCAGAAGTAAATGTCTTTCTCTTGAAACTATACATTGTCATTTTTCCCAATTGACACTATTTATACATCACACTAGTAGGTTTCTTCAATCTCAGCAAGCCTCTAACTTTATTCTTTTTACTAATATTTACTAGATTGTCAAAATTCACATGACATAGCCTCTTGTTCCATAACCATACATCATCAAATTGTGCAAACAAACATGTTTCTTTGAATAGGTCTAGATAGAACAAGTTACCTTTTGTATGTTCTCCACTTCCAATTAGTTCACCAGTGGCATCAAATATTTTAGCTTCCCTATGATGAAACTCCACTCGGTAACCAATATTGTTCAACACTCAACAAATTATAGTTAAGACCTTCAACCCAATAAGAATTTTCAAAAGTGATCTTATCAATTAGTTTAATTTATCCTTTACCTCTCAGAGGACATGGTGCATCATTACCAAACTTAACACTTATACCTTTTTAATGATCTAGAGTTTCAAATTTAATTTTATCACCAGTCATGTGATGTGAGAAACCACTATCAATAATCCATTTATCACCCTTACTCACATAAGAAATAAGTGTGGTTTTCTCATCTTCATCGGAATCATCTTTCATAGAAACATAAAATACTTCAATATCACATTCATCAGATTCCCTAGTGTCACTGTCAGTTTCCTCTTCAACAATATAACAAGATTTCTTACCTTTGTCCTTGTAGTCTTTGTACCTTTGGTGATCTCTGTCATTTCTCTTATCCTTGTACTTTCTTTCTCTTCTCTCATCCTTGTCAGTCCTATCAGTGCATCTTGTTTCAATATGGCCAACTTTGTTACATGAAAAATAGATTATAGGAAGTTTACCTTTATATTTCCCTTTTCCTCTTCATAGTCTTCTATCCATGAGTGCCTCAAGATCATCTAGTTCTTCATCAGAAGTGTCACTATCACTATTACTGTCACTATAACTTTTCACACATTTTTCTTTTTCCCTCTTAGATTTATGAAAAACCATTTGTGACTTGAATGCAGATTCAACATTAGGAACAGTGTAGTTACCATAGTTAGACAGCTCAAAAGCAGTAAGCTTACCAACAAGAGTTTCCAGAGTTATAACATTACCAGTGTTACATCTTGATTCTTGAATTACCAAAATTATGATAGCATAGATAGGAAGTAAAGTTCTCAATACCTTACCAATAATAGTCTCATCATCAATGACTCCCTTAGTTCCTCTTATAGCATTCACTATCTCTTTAATTCTACCACAGTACTGAGCAATATTTTCACCTTCTTTCATTTTCATTTCATCAAACTTACCTATCAAACTTTCAACTTTTTCTCTCAGTACATTAGTATCTCGACCATAGATAATTGCAAGACTATCCCACATTTGTTTTGTAGTAGTGTAGTCTTTGATATCTTCAAATTTAGGATAGCTTAAGGTAGATGCAATCTCCAACATTACTTGATTATTCTCTTGTTTTTCTTTCATCTCCTCGATAGTCATAGGTGCAGTAGGTATAACATAGTCATGTTCCACATAGAACTTTGTTGAATCACTAATACCAGCTAGATGCAATTTCATCAAAATTTTCCATGTAGGGAAATTCTCTTTGTTCAACTTTGGTACCTCCTGTTTATACATCTTGATCATTAGCTTCAAGTACCTTTAAACTTTTCTCTGTAAGCACCAAGGGATGTGATACCAATTGTTAGAATTATTCAGAACAAAAGAGAGGGGGGGTGAATCAGTTGTTCTCAGGTCTAGATGTATTAATTAAACTTTCTAGAACTTCAACAATATTAGATCTAATCACCAACACAACTCGGTCTCTATAGTATATATCAGAAACATATAACATGCAGTCCACTATCCAAAAGTAATTAACTTGTAGAATATAACAACATTCACACAAGTATAACACTAGATTTATAGTGTAAATCCAACTTGGGAAAAACCACTTTGTAACATGCTACTAATATTTCACTCTTCTAAAGTGAGCTCTATGAAAATCCAACCTTGTTAAAGGTTTAGAAACACATTTCTAGGTATGACCTTGTTAAAGGATTTAAACACTCTGTCAAAAGTGACATGGTTAAAGGATTTAAGTACATTCCATTAGAATGCCACCTTGATTAAAGGATTTATACAATGACTGTTAGGTCAACCTTGATTAAAGGATTTAGACTGATACAATGGTTACAAAGTAACAATAGTTTCTGATCTGAAAAACATACAACTCACTTTGAAAATACAGATCCACTTTGCACATACATGTTGATTTACTAACTGATCTCCATTTCCATATTGTTAAAAATGATAAAGAATAACAATGGAAATGCAGGAAATTATTTAATCCAAGAGTGAGGAGTTAGGAAAATACCATGAATTAGTGCAAAATCTAGGAGGATACACCAACAAAGCAAAGAGGAGACAATAATTTGAAAGGGGAAAGTAAAGAAAACCCCTTGTGAATTATGAATGAGGCATGAAAAGCCTAGAGAGAGAGAGAGAGAGAGAGAGAGAGAGAATATGAGCACTTAGCTCAATACAATATGATAAAACTAAGAGAGAGAGAGAGAGAGAGAGAGAGAGAGAGAGAGAGAGAGAGAGAGAGAGAGAGAGAATGTGTGAGAGAAATTGGTGTTGAGTGTGTGGAGAAATATCTCTATAAGTAGATATGAGTGAAGGAGTTTGCATGTAACTCCCTATGTGAATGAGTGGCACATTCATACTTGTGTGTGGGCCAAGTGTGAAATTCCTCTTAAGGAGGAATAAACTAAATTACAAATTACAATAAATAGGAGAGTCAATATAAGCATCATTATCATCAATCATAGAACTACCACCAAAAATTTCATCTTGATTAATAGACATGTCTTGCAAAGTATTATTAAGAAATGTAGATATAATTTCATCTTCTTGGTCAAACATATCATCAACAAGAGAGTAAAACAAATTATTACCATCACAACTAGGAGAAACCAGATCATTAGGAGTATCATTACTATGTTCATCATTATCATTAGGAAGAGTATCAATATTATCCTTAATGTTAGGAGAAAGAACAAAAATATGGTTAGGAGCAGAAAACACATCATGTAATTTATCATGTTGAATAGAAATAATACCAGTTCCTTCAACTTGACAACAATTATTAGCTAAAGAAACAGGGATATGCATAGAATCAAGTTGGAAAGAATCAAAGACTTCCTTGTGGTATTGGACATGTTGAGATGCATTACGATCAATAATCCATTTAGGTGGTTTAGAAGAATTAAAATAGACAGTAAAAGCAAAATGAGATTGATTTCCATTAGAGTAATTTTGAGAATTTCGTTGATCTTCTTTCTGTTTCTTAAAACAATTATGAATTAAATGACCATTTTTACCATAATAAGTGCAATAAGGTCTATTTGAAGAGTTATTATTATGATAGTTATTGTAATTATTATTATTATTAGGTCTTTGATGATTTTGATTGATGTTGGAATTGTTTGATCTCTGATTATTCTGATTATTATTTGAATTATTACTAGGTCTATTATTATTATTATGAGATTGAGAAACATAAGCATGTTCATGAGATTTTAATATACCAAATTGAATTAGTTTAGCCTCCTCTTGACGCAACATATTTTGAAAAATAACATAAGTTAATTGAGTTGCTAAAGAAGGAATATCTAACTGAGAATAGATATTTGTAATGAATTGCTGAAACTGCCTAGGTAAACATTTACGAATTATAATATGAATTATCCTTAAATTAGATAATTGAACTTGTAACCCATCTAATAAAACTCTAATAGAATCAAATTTAAGTAAAAAATCATCAACATAATTAAAATCTGTATACCTGAGATCTTCAAGTTGGTCTTGAAGCTAGATTTTACGGGTCTCATCTGCACTATCATAGGTGTTTTTCAGGATGTCCCAAGCCTGATGGGCTTCTGTACAAGATGAAATAAGGACATACAATTCAAGACTTAAGGATATGCCAATTATACCAAGTGCTTCATCATTCTTATTTTTCCAAGCATCTTGGTCAGCTTGAGAAGCAGTGGTAGCAGGTTTAGATCTAGCATTAGTGGCAATGTCTAAAAGATAGTGGAATTTGAATATAAAGGTCATGTGGGTTTTCCAGGCATGATAGTTGGTACTGGTTAATTTGATCTCAGGCATTAGGGTAGACATGATGGATGCAGGAATAAAGCAAAAAGGATAGGGAAGCTAGAAGGGAAAAAACTTGAACAGAACAGAAGGCAGAAAGGAACTAGGATTAAAAAATTGAAAGCGAGTAGATCTCAGTTAATTTGTTATGAATGAACAGATAACGATGAGAACGTGTTGCATGCAAAGGAAAATATGAGGAAACGATAGAAAAAAGAATTAATTGACTGTCTTAATGCTAATTTAAGCTAAACAGAACACTTAAAAAAAGAGCTAAAAAAAAACTAAACTCTATTAAAGGAAATCGATGAAAGTGCTATAGGAAGGGCAGAAAAAATGTTAGTAAAGATAATGAAATAGCAAAGCTTGCACAGAAAGATGAAGATTCTCTTGCAAAAAAGATTAGAATAATGGAAAACCTACAGAAAATTTTATAATGATAAACAAAACAAATAAATATCCTTATTATACTTAAAAGACAGTATCCCTGCACAACAGAAAAATGTTAGAATACAAGATAGAGTAAACAACATATTACCGATATCCCCACTGAGATAAACCTCCAATATGGGAGATTGGCAGTAGGAGGAGTAGGGGTGATATGATTCAAAAATGATAAACTGTATTAAAAACTATATAAAAAGATAATATAATATACCAAAAGATTATATATATATATATATATATATATATATATATATATATATATATATATATATATATATATATATATATATATATATATATATATATATATATATATATATATATATATATATATATATATATATATATATATAATGATGAACTGTAATAAAAAAAATCACAGAACTGATTCAACCGCAGAAAGAAATAAAATCAAAAAATAATGCTGGACTGATATAGATTCAACCACCTGGTTGGAACTGTTGAACGGTGAACTGAAATAAAAAAAATCACAGAATATGGAAGCAAGATATGTAGAACAAGCTTTTTGAGCAAATGCAATCAAGTTAAATTGTCAAAACAAGGAAAGAGTACAAAAGGATTTCAAACAAACACTTTTATATGGAAATGGTGACTTATATAAAGATTTATTAATAGATCAAGATTCAAATAGCTTATATAGAAGGAAACAATCAACTAAAACAAAAAAAGGACTGGTATAAAATCAGCACACTAAATTTTTTTCAAACCGCATATCTAAAGATCTAGCTGATAACAAGTGAAAGGTGATTTTACATACCCACCAAAGTTATGGTGATTAACAAGTGAAAGGTGCTTTGATTTGAATCCAGCCTACAAGAAGAAACGTTAGTTGAATAAGGAACAATTTCGCCCTTCCAAAAAAAAACTCAAATCTTGCCCCGACAATGATGTTGCGATCGGTGATGTGAACACTATGAAAACAACAAATGCTTCCACCAATCAGAGGCAATAAAAGAATGATAAGAAACAAGGAAATGAATGGAAAAAAAATGCACATGCAAAAAAAATGGGAAACAAGAAGCACAACGGAAAGGACTAAAATGAAATAATAGCAGCACTAAGCTAAGCCAAAACAAGAATAACAGAACACTAGAATCAAATCCTGATTAACACCAAAAAGTTAATGACAAAGGCCAGGAAAAGAATTACAGACTTCGTTAAGTTGAAGCGCCGATGGGAAAAAAACAAAATGACTAAAAAAGTATCTTACTGATTAGACAAAGCACGCAGAGATTAAAAAGGAGGAATAAACTAAATTATAAATTACAATAAATATTTGTCCTCACATATTCCACTAGAGGACGAAATAGAAAGTAGTGGAAAGAAGACAAAAAAGAAGTATATTAGGAAACCTTGGCTTATATCCTAATATATTACAACAAGAAAAGATTAATAGTCTAACCTTGGTTTATAAATACACCAAGGAAAGATTACAAATTCTAACACATCTCCATCTCTGATCTGCTCAGAATTCACTTCAAGCAATTATAACTTTGTTCAGCTCCTTCACAATTTCACCTTCAACCTTCTACTTAGACTTATCAGTCAATGACATCAACCTCTTCCACTTCTCATAACCTCACAATTAGGTTTTCCTTTATACCTCTTCGATTAGGTAGATCCATCTTTTGCCACTTAATCTCCTCCATAGATTTTAGGTTTAGGTCAGATTCGTCGAATCCTTCCATCATTATGTTCTTCATCCTTCGTTATAGATACATCTTCAAACTTCTCTTTGAATCCATAAGAAAATGATTTACAATGCATTAAATGCTCCATACAATTCATTAATAATGTCAGCATAATTTACATATACCAAGAATTCAACTATGTTAGCTGGGAATCTTAATTCTTTCTCCAAATGTAAATTACTGATAATCATTCAATACTATGTTCTTCTCCTCAACCATCACTAAGTATCTTGGTCATCTCTACAAACTATCTTCCTCGGCTAACACTATCTTTTCTCGGCTTATACTGATGTTCAATCAACACTAAATTTACTCGGCATATACTGGCGCTCGGTCGACACTAACATCACTCAGCTTAAACTAGATTTATTCACTTCTGCTCTATTAAGCCTACCTTTCAGTCTTTCTTCTTACTTAGATAAACAACACATTATTTTATCAATGTGCTAACTAATGAAGTACCCATTGAAGTATCAAATAACTCAATGTTTCCTTAGGTTCTCTTGTTATCTCCTTTCCCTAATCGTCTTCATCAATCAATAGATATGGTACTATCCTAGATAACAACTATCTTATTAGTTAAGGTTTGACATCAATGACAATATAACAATTGTTTCAATTGTAGTTTCCAACATATATATATACTCAAAATGACCTTTCATTTTATATTCAAATCCTTGGGTATTTTCTCGATTTATTATGCACCTTACTAGGAAGTAGTTTTTCATTTTAGTTTAAAATAGACAAGGAAATAAATCTAACCTCACTAAAGCTTTCATAGGAAATAGGTCGAGGTATACGTGGCATTCTAATCATGATGGAGGCACTTATCATAGACACCTATTCCCTACGATTACCTTAGATCATCAGATTTATTACCACAAATAGAAGACAAAGAAAATGTTATGCCCATAATCCTTGTTTCTCTAGTCTATTTCAGACATCATCAAGTCACTCAAGGAAACATAAAAATAAAAAATTGATAATAAGACAAACAAAGAAAATCATGATTCTTTCATTGTAGTTTCTCTAATTAAGACTAGTGTTCTTACATAAAAAATAGGCAGTTGTGATTATAGTGTTTAGGATCACATTTGATTGATTTGCAAACACACATAGAAGTTATTATCAATCATAGATGTTTTTTTAATCAATAAGTGTCTCACCTATTTAGTGTTTAAAAACACTCTTATCATCATGACATAGTGTTTAGGAACACTTTCTAGGTCCAAGTATTTAAGAAATACTATTTATTGGTGGTATTAAGAAATACCTTTATTTTTGTAGTTTAACATCTATTGCGGATTAGGGATGAGAAAAACCCTAGCAAAAAGTCCTAACAACAACTAAGATACTTTGTGACATGCATGGTTTTGATCATTTCCCCCTAGGAAAATGATTTACCTAGGACCTCAATGTAGACAAATTCCATCCTTAGTATGCTCTAGGATTTGTCTTGTCACGAAAGTGATTGAAATACATGTACAAAATAAAATTTACATCATGCAAGTGTTCAAGTGTTGTCTTGATGGATAGAGCATTGATTACAAGTAGCGCTTGTTTACCAGGTTTTCACCACTTGGCCAAACTTTTCTATTTTTTCTATCATGGAGCCTGTTTACCAGGTTTTCACCAAGACACTATTTCTCTTTTCCAATTTTTTGTACTTTTTTTTTTCTATTTTGTTTTTTGGACTAACCAAGGTGTCTGTTAATTAGATTTTCACCGAGATGGTCATTTCTTAGGACTTTTTCCATTGTTTTTTGATTTTTTTCAAGATCAATATTTGTTGTTTTTGTACATTTTTTAGGAACTCTTTTCACTATATCTCAAGAATGTCAAGCATAAAGCTTTTTCAAATGCAAAGTGTTTATTGGATCTAGAAAAAAATCTCCCTTAGGCACAACCAATTGATAGGTTCCTGATCCAAATGATGTTGTGATGAAAAAGGGATCCAGCCAGTTGGATTCAAATTTTCCCTTTTGTTCTCGATTCTACTTATTTTTAGGATTTTCTCTCATAACTAGATCTCCTACCTGAAAACTTCTTGGTTTAAATTTCTTATTGTATCCTCCTGACATTCTCTTTTGATAGACTTTGAGATGATCAAATTCCTTTTTCTTGTGCTCATCTAACAATTCTAGTTCTTGTAGTCTATAGATTCTATAGTCCTCATCAATGACTAGATGTTTCAATGATACCCTCAATGATAGAATCTCTACTTCTATTGGTAGTGTCTCTTTTGATCCATAAACTAGTACAAAAGGAGTTGTGCTAGTTGGTGTTCTGATGCTAGTAGGATATGCCCATAATACTGGATTAATTTGTAAATGCCAGTCCCTTCCTGATTTATTCACTATTTGATGCAAGATTTTTAATATAGTTTTGTTTGATGCCTCATCCCATCCATTACCTTGAGGGTAATATATTGATGAACAATGCTAAGAAATGTGAATTGAAGACACAAGTCATCCGTATCTTTATTCTAAATTGACCCCCATTTTTAGTCATAATTGACAAGGGTATGCCATATCAACAGATGATACAGTTCAAGATAAACAGTGAGATTTGTTTTCCAGTTGCATTAGATAGTAGCACAACTTCCACCCATTTTGTGAAATACTCAGTTGTAGTAATGATGTACTTGTGTCCATTTGATGAATTTGGGTAGATCTGTCCAACTAGATCAAAGGACCATTGTTGGAATGGCCAATGTGTTATAAAAGGAATTAGCTCCCTTGCTGGAGCATGTATTAGGTTGTCTTGAATTTGGCATTTCTTGCATGTTTTTGAATACTGGATAGCATCTTTTTTTATTGTAGGCCAGTAATATCCTACCCTTAAGAGTTTCTTAGCTAATGAAAAACCATTCGAGTGAGACCCACACACACCTTCATGAACTTATTTTAATGCACGATTAGAATCTTCATTTTCTAAACACCTAGGAAGCATACCATCTAGACCACGTCTATACAAGTCATTAGAAATGATTATGTAATGTGATACTACTCTTATAAGCCATCTCTTTTCATTTATGGAATAGCTTTCAGTGATTGTTTGGTCTTTTAAGTAAGAGTAGATATGGGCATATCTGGTTAAAAATTGAGTTTCAAGGGCATAAACAATCTTGGATTCAGGTGAGTCATAGGTTGGGAATGGGAGTTCTTCCACTAGGAAGTCATATCAAAATTGATGTTCTTCAAGTTGTAACATGGATGCTAAAGTAGCCATTGCATCTGCTGCTCTATTTTCTAGTCTTGGAATTTTATCAAATGTGATGAAGATAAAGTATTTCTTCAAGTCATCCACCATTCTTTTGTAAGGAATTAGCTTATCATCTTTTGTCTGATAGTCTCCATTTACCTGATTGATAATGAGCTGTAAATCTCCATAGATGTGTAATTCAATGATTTTCCAATCTATTGCAAGTTTCAGTCCATTTACTAGAGCTTCATACTCTGCTATGTTGTTTTTACATGGAAATATCATCTTATATGCCTTTGGAATTTTATATCCTTATGGTGTGATGAATAAGCATCTATCTCCTGATCCATACTATGTGAAGGAGCCATCAAAATACATTTTACATGAGTGTTCTATTAAATGCATAATAACTTCATCAAGGAATTCAACATGTAATGGCATGTCATTTTTCAATGGTGTTTCAACAATTTGATCAACTATCACTTGTCCTTTAATAGCTTTTCTATCAATATATTCAATGTGAAATTCACTTAGAACCAAGACCCACTTTACGAGTCTTCCTGTCAATGTTTCTTTACTCAATAGATATTTAAGTGGATCTATCTTAGCCACTAGATTCACCTTATGTGCCAACATATAATGCTTGAGCTTTTGTGATGCAAATACTATTGCTAAGAATGCTTTTTCAATCATATAATAGTTTAACTCATATGTGACCAAAGTTCTACTGATGTATTATATAGCTCTCTCCTTTTTAGCCTCATCTTCTTGCATGAGCAACACTTCCAATGACATATATATTGTTGATATGTATAACAATAAAGATTTTCCATATATTGGAGCCATTAGGATAGGAGGATTCATTAGAAACTCCTTGACTTGTACAAAGTTTGCTTCACATTGCTCATCCCAAATGAATGTAGTTCCTTTGCACATTAGCTTTGTGAAAGGTTGTGCCTTATCCACTAACTGAGATATAAACCTCCTAATGGATTGTAGCTTGCCTTAGAGCATCCTCATTTGACTAATATATCTAGGTGGTTGCATTTCAAGAATATCCTTCACTTTTTCTAGATCCACCTTGATTCCTTTTGCTAAGACTATGAATTCTAGTAACTTTCTAGATGATACCCCGAATGCACATTTCTTAGGATTAAGCCTTAATTGAAACTGTTCCATTCTATCAAAAAATTTCCTTAGATCTTCTATATGTGTTGTCTTATCTTTTATTTTTCCATTGTATCATCTACATAGTCTTCCATGTTTCTATGCATCATGTCATGAAATATTGTAGTCATTGCTCTTTGGTAGGTTGCACCTATATTTTTTAGACCAAATGACATTACATTCCAATAATATGTTCCCCATGCACATGTGAATGCGGTCTTTTCTTGATCTTTAGGAGCAATTTTAATTTGATTATATCTAGAAAATCCATCCATCAATGAATACTTTTCATAGGCTATTGTCAAATCTATAATCATGTCTATATTGGGAAGTGAAAATTCATCCTTTGGACAAGCCTTGTTTAAATCTCTGCAGTCTGTGAAAAATCTTATGGATTTGTCTTCCTTGTAAATAGGGACTATGTTTGATATCCATTCTGCATAGTCAATGGCTCTTATGAATCTAGCTTTTAATAGTTTTTCCAATTCTACCTTGACTAGAAATGCCACATGTGGATTCATTTTCCTTAGTTTTTGCTTTACTAGTTTCACATCAGAAGAAATAGATAAGTGATGCATTATCAAATCTATATCCAATCTAGGCATGTCTAAATAAGACCGGGCAAAATTGATCTTCTTTTCTTTAAAGAAACTAGTGAATTGAATCTTTTCTTCTTCTGTCAATGATTGAGAAATATGAATGAGTTGAGGAGCTTCTGTTGTTCCCAGATTGAAAGGTTGTGTTGGTTCAATCAATACTAAAGATCTTTCCTAAAAATGATTTGGGAGGATATCAAGCATCTCATCCTTAGGTGACTCTAGGAGGTTTTCACCATCAGATGTGTCTTTTCCTTTTTCTCTTTTAGAATTTGACATTGTCACTAGGTGGTTTTCACCATCAGATTTCTTGTTCTTTTTGTTTTTCATTTTTAGACTGAGAAACTTGATATCCTCCTCAGTCATGTTTTTTCTCCTTACACTAGTGGAAGAAGGGAAAGGTTCACAAGCATTTATATAACAGGCTAGGGAATAGTCATCATCAAAACATAACAGGCTTGTGGTTGCATGCTCATCCTAGTCTATCAGTTCAGGATGTATTAAGGATGAAGATTCATTTGGTTTAAGAGACAACACCGTGTTATTATCAATGTAATTAAATTTTAAGATGTTTTCCATTAGGTTTCCTCTTAAAGAGATGTTAAGATTATTAGAGTCATTATCGTTATTATTAGAGTTCATGTTAATGTTATGTAAGTCTAACTCTAGCAACCTAGCATTCAAATTCTCTCCCTCTTCAATTAGAACTCTAGGAGCATATTTATGTATCACATCCACTTCTATGTCTATCATAGCATCTGAAAGAATATCTCATTCATATTCATGTCAGTCCACCTCACTATAATCTAAAACCCCCAAGAAGTTGGCAATAGTCATTGGTACTTTAGCTTCCCCATCAACATTGTTCTCTCCTTCTTGCAAAGGTGCTTGTAGAAATTTCATGTTTGGTTCTTCATCAAAGTGAGGTGTGTCAACAATAGGAAGTCCTTTCTCTTGTTCTCCTTCAGGTTCTTCTACTGGTCCTTCTTCTAGACTTTGTTCATGTTCAAGATTAGTGCCAAGTTTTGATAATGGGTCTCCTTAAAAGAGTAGAAACCTTTCATAGGAGATAGGTTGTCCTTCCACTTATTCTTCATCATCTGATTCTCTTGATCTATCAAATACAAGATCATTTTCTTCTATGGGATGAGATGTTGCTTCCTTGAATCCTAGTCTAGTTTTTTTTTTTCATGTTTCTGAAATCCATATGTATTGGTTCCACAAGTCCTTGTTTTCTTTGTCCCAATGGCCCTTTTCCTTTGTAACCCATTTTATTCATGATCTCATAGCTTTTTCCATATTTATTAGTGGTTATTTCAACATTCTTAACATTTCCATCTTGTTCATTCTCTTTGTATAGCCATTTCAAGATAGCTTTCTCTTCATTTTCCTCTTCAAGGAATACCTTTTCTTTGACCATCCATGTTCCTTCATGAATTGTTAGAGCAATACAATTAGGTGTAAATGTAGATGAAGGTCTTCCTTGAGACCTAGGAGATATGGGGAGATCTATTAGGGACATTGCAGAAGCTATCTTGTACTCTCCCATATCTATTTATTAAATGTTGACCTTCTTAGCAAAACTTTGCAGGACCACTTCCTTGGATGTTTCTAATTTGCTAGAACTCTATTTTTTGTGTGCTACCATGATCTCTATCTATTTAAGACTGTTACAGAGATATGTTGTGTCAACTAGAATAGTCACCTCAACTCCATTATAAGGAAATTTTATACACTGGTGGTAAGTAGAAGGAACAACTTGCATTGAATGGATTCACAACCTTCCAAAAAGAATGTTATAAGAAAGTGGTAAGTCAAGAACTTGGCATATCACGTCTCTTTCTATTGGTCCCACTCTGATAGGAAAGACAACCAATCCTTTGGAGGATCTCTCTTCTTCATCATAAGCCTTGATTTTTATTTTCTTTCTTGGATCAATTGCATGCTTAGAAAATCCAAATTGTTTCACCAAATTGTATGTACATATGTTCAAACCATCACCTCCATCTATCAAGACACACTTAACATAGTGTTAAAGAATAAGAACTTCTAGATGCAAAGGTTGATTATGTGGTTGGCTTAATGATTTATGATCTTCCTCTGGAGAAAGATAAGTAGTGTGGAGAATTTAGGTAACCAACCATAGTCTGGAATCTGTCCACATCTAAATCTTTAGGTACATTAGTGTTGAGAAAGGCTTGATCAAGGACCTCCCTATGACTAGGAGAGATTTTTAATAGCTCTAGAATAGAGATTTGAGCTGGCAGGCGCTACAACTAGTCTACTAGATTGAACTTTGGAGGTAATGCTAGTTGTTTAGGTGTTGTTGTTGTAGCTGGTGGGCTTGATGTTGAAGCCCCTTTGAGAGTGAGCTTAGCTTGGTTCCTTTTCACAACATTAGAGGATTTAGTTTTGTTTTGCACTCCTTTTAGAGAAATCACATGGATGGATGGTTTTCATGGTTCCACCATATGAATTACATTATCATTATTAGTATATGTATAATTGATCTTGTTACTCTTAGAAAATTCTCTTTTTTTCATAGTTAGGAAATGGAGTCTAGAATGCTTTATGATCATTATTGGTATGATGTCCATCCACCTTAACTTTTCCTTCTTCAATTAAGTCTTGAATAACATGTCTCAATTTCATGCAGTTATTAGTCTTGTGTCCTTTATTGTGATGAAAATCATAGTAGTCATTATCATTCCACCACCTTGGTTTTGCTTCCAATTCCCAAGGTTTGGAGTCAGGAATTGTGATGATTTTGTTGTCCAAGAGTGACTTCAAGACCACTTCTAGAGTATCTCCCAAAGGTGTAAATTTCCTCTTGGTTCTACTGACCAAGGCTTAGTTCGAGTATTAGGTTTATTGAAAATCTTGTTAGATGTTTGTGTCACTGTCAAATTTGAATTCTTGCTCACTTGGAGACTTGACGTAAGATTGAAAACTTCCAGTTTTGGTTTCATATTAGGAGTATCCACAAATCGATCATTAATCACATTCTTTTTCTTGTTTTCATACTTGTATTTATCTTTGGTGGGATAATACTTGTCTTTGTTCTCTTTATTGATAGTGATTTATCCCTTTTTGATGAAGATTTCTTCAATCTTGACGGCACTATCTATGATTTTATCAAAGCTTGGTGGACCTTGTATTTGTATAGGAAAATTCATCCCAGGTACCAAGTTATTGATAAAGATGTCCATTTTTTCATTTTTAGGTATTTGTCGAGTGTATCGTGCGAATAGCTTCCTCCATCATTGTAAGAAAGTCAAGAATGATTCTCCACTTTTATTTTTGGTGTTGCATAAATCCAACACATAGTGTGTTGGATGTTGTAGGAGTATTGTTGGATAAAATTCTCCACTGGTTCCTCAAATGTTTTGATTCTTGTGGGTAGTTTTGAGAGCCAGTCCATTGCTTGTCCACCTAAGCTTCATGGAAATAACCTCATTAGGTAATTTTGTTTGTGCATGAATTCCATAATTGATGTGCGAAAATCCCTCACATGGTCTTGAGGGCCAAAATTTATGGTGTACTTGTCATATTTTATGTGGTATTGCTTTGTTGGTTTGTCCTTCTCTTTCTTTAGCTCTTGGATTTATGCTTGCATGGACACTAATTTTTGTGTCAAAATGGACATAGAACTAAGATCTTCCTTTTTTTGAGTTGATTTACATCATAGTCCTTAGGTAATTTTACTCCTTGAGATGCAAGTTCTAGGAAGTATTTTTCCTTGTTTTCTTCCAATGTTCTTTCAAGGATTTTATTGAATCTTTTTCTTTTCAAAGCCCTTTGGTATTCTTGTTCTATAGGGTCTTCATCATCATCAAATTCATAATGTGCTTCTTGATGTTACACTTCTTCTTGGTTATTATGTTCCTCTTGGTTGTTTTGTCCATTGTGTCTTTCATCCCAATGGAAGTTATCTGGATTAGACATCTTTGTCATGTTAAGAGTCACCGTGTGGGTAGTGCTAGGAGTAGCTCCAAATAGGGGATTGCTTCATGAAGTTTCTCCTCTTTCAAATGTTATTGATGGCACTTTGTTTGAGAATGGATGTCTTTCAAATTTGTAAGACTTATGTCTTGTATTAACCATGAAATCTTGATTAAGTAATATTTGAATGTTCTTATGTGTAAGTGGGTTTGAAAGTATGCAAGTATCCAATTATGAGTCCAAGGTTGCAATAGTGGATTTGAAATATCTTAGGATCCAATGTCAAAGGTTTTGAGTACCCTGATAGTGAGTTGGGAACCAAATGCAAGTGGATTTGTTTGAATGTTCTAGGGTTAAAGGGTTAAAATGCCCTGATAGTGAGTTGAGAACTTGATTGAATCTGGTGTGACAAGGGAACTCCACAATTTTAACAATGCGGGATATGGACCAAATAGGATGACAAGACACACTCAAGAATAACTCTTTCAGGCTTGTAAGTATACTGTTTCTCACAATAGAATCTGACAAAAGGCCAAAAAGTGTACTCAACAATACAAAAATCTAATTTGTGACAAGTACAAAAGTGCTTTTGGTCCCAGATGTGATCCTCCAGATGTGACTAACAGGGTTTTGGCCCTAGATGCAATACATGAAACATTAGGTGTGATCCCTAATCCACATGCAACCTAGGAAACATGGGGTGCAACTCTATTTTTACCAAGTACAATCTGGGATATGGGGTGTGACACAGGATACCAAATGCGACATTTTGATGGCTTGTCTCAAGTAAAATTTTGTCAAGTTTGTAAAAAATTGTCTTCTCTGTTTGATTCCAAGGACTTGTAGCTATTTGAAAGTGCTTGTGATTTGTTCATTTAGGGAATTTATCTAATATTTGTACTTCAAACACATCAAGAAATCATTTTTAGGATAAAACACACCTATCCTTTTCTAGACTAGGTAGAGATTGGAAATACTTGTTCATTAACTTAGGAACACACTCAATGAATCCTCAGAATATGATAGTCCAACAACACACAATGGATGTTGGAGGCCATATTAATCAAGTAGTAATGTCAAAGAGGGCTCGATATGGTGAATTTCTTGGGGCAATTACTATTTGCCTTGCACAAGCATTACCAACCTCTTAGAGGTAAAATAGGTAGTATCTAACTTGATGTTTTTAATGAAGACATCCATTCATAACCATCTCCCATAGTCCCACAAGTAGGATTGAGGCCTATAGCCCTATGAGTACTCAAATATGTGTAGTCTCACAAGCAAGATTCAAGCGGCTCCACTCTACACAAGATCCAAGCATGTCATCGGAAAAGATCAAATCTAGGTTCCAATGAAAAAATGAATTATGTCTTTTGAGATTTTCATCTCAAGGAAGCATCAAATTTTATAGTGGGGTGGTAGAGTTGGCTTAAAAATTGTCCCCACTTGGGTTGTTCCTGGGAGTTTTTTTCCTCAACCAGTAGGCCCTCTATTAGTTATGAAATAAAAGAAATGTAGATCATTGGTTTAAAGGTCTGGATTTCTAATTCTCCATAAAGGAGAAGAGCATAATCTCTTATCTCAAACCATCTTTCCAAGATACATCATGCAAATTTAACCAAATTACCCCAATTTGACCCCAAATTGCAAGCTAATTTTTGAGTTTCTAATTTTCCCAAAGGGAAAAAAGCATAATCCTCTGATTAGTTTGAAAATTGACCTCAAATTGTATTAAGTTCCTAGAAAAGAAAGCATAATGTTTAGTTGATTTCCTTTATGCAACTAGTAAAAACACCATTAGTAGTCTCAATTTATTGATATCTTTGACAATTCATCCTACAGACCACTGTTAGGTTGTCATAAATCCACAGAAATCACAAAATTCACCCATTAGATGTTAGAAAAACCAAATTTAAAGAAAATAACCCCAGATGCGATCCAAAATTTGTCTAAATGTGATCCTCTTTCCCGAATGTGATTAAGAATCCTGGATGCAATCCAAAATTAACTAAATGCAATACCTGACTTAATGCGATCCACCAAAACCCCAGATACGATTAAGGAAATACCGAATGTGACTCTATTTCCCAAATGTGACTCAATTTTAGGGATGTGATCTCCTATTGATAAGAACACGACAAAAAAATAGTTTAAAAGGAAGAAATCCAAGGCTTGGCCCCATAGTGTGTGCCAAAAATGTGTGTGTATTTTGTGGACAATGTGAATTTGCAACACAACACTTCAATAGAACATTAGCTTGTTAGTTTAAATCAAATTTAAAGTAATTGAAAGCCATTTAAACTAGAAAAAATCATTCTATTGCTCTCTAACTAACACAAGTATGATAAGAATCTAAAGTTACTCTTAGATTTAGACCCTAAATAGTGATAATGCATGTTAGAATGAGAGATTCATGTCAAATATTCAACTAAGAAAACAAATTCATTCATAAAAGCTATTGATTCATTAACCATTAAGAAAATTGAAGTGTTTTCTAATTAGCTATGAAATCCAAATGTGCAACATGTAAGCATGAATTCAAATTAACTATCTCTTTTGAGGTTTGAAAATTCATCTTTTATAGAACCTTGAGAATTTGGACGGTTGAGATGTGTGTACTAGAAAAAGTACCTTCATAGGGTTAGTATCATCAATAACTAAAATAACAACTAAATTACCACAAATAGCAAACTAATTAAGCAAAGAAATGACAATTAAGCACTCTATGGATCTCTATTTAGGGATGCTAATGCAAAGGTCTCAGAAAGATTCCATTGGTGACAGTCCTAAAATGAGAATGATATGATAAACAAAGCTAATAGTTCAATTCCAAAAGAAATTACACCTATTTAGCTCTATATTTGCCTTTCTAGCTCTAAATTGCAAGAGGTTTGATGCTCTTCTCAGATTTGTGGATGATTATTGATTGAATTATTCCTTGCTTTTATATATTTTGGCAAGGCTAAGAGGTGTAGTTGAGTTGATCAAGGTTAGGTGAGAGTTGAGTCCATGGTTCCACCTTTGGAGACCATTTAAATATTTTGTTCTCAAAGCTTGGGACAAGAAGACAAAATGAGTGGACAAGATGCATCCTCCAAGTGAGTGAATGAGATTCAATTTAGGCTTGATCCATGTGAGCTTGGTCCTCAATTCCTATTGGTTGATTCATTTTCCTCCCATTTGGTGGTTGAGAGAAAATAGGAATTAATTAATTAAATTTATTTAATTTGTTTAGCCATGTGTACCCCTTAAATGGGATGATTTGATTTAAATTAAACTATGTAATTAATTAGATTAATTATACAATTGATTGGTTAATCATGATTTATTTGATTCAAATTGATTTAATGGCTTTTGATTTTCAATTAATTCAAATTATTAGCTTGATTACAATTTTTCTTTAATCTTAACTTGTTTTGATTTAATTGTATTGATACAATTAATTTGCACTGGTTTTTGCCTTGATTTCTCACTTAAATGATCTTGTCCAATTTTTGGTGATTACAAATACCCCTCTTTGAGCTGACTTGCAAAGCGTGTCGATTGAAAGAATGTCTTGATTCAAATGATATGAGGTCCTGATTCCATCGATGGTCGATTGCGATGTTGGATAGAAGATGCCAATTTTGATGAAGTTTGATTGATTTGATGTCCTGATGGTTGATTTCATGATGAATTGCCTGATATGATATTTAATTTAATCTGATTTGATGTTTAATGCCCCTTTCGATTGGTAAGTGAAAATTTTTCTGATAAAAGATTACGCTTTGATTTGATGGTTGTGTTCCTGATTCGATGATACTGTTGTTGTTTCTGATTAGCCGAGTGTATGACCCCTCAAAAATAAAATGAAATTTGATAGGAATTTGAAAGATATGACAGTTTAGGACATTTTTGTGTTAATTAGGTCAATTCATAATGAATTTTGATTTTATTTCTGATATTGAATTTGTGTTCGTTTGATGAAAAATGCCCTTGATTTTGCTGATTTGGTGAAAACTTTGGGTCCCTGATCATTTTCTGGTCAAAGATGCCCTTTTTAGGTCAAAATGGCCTATATATTGGGGTAAAAAGTCATTTTCACAATTCATTTTCACTTTAGCTTTCAACTTTTCTTCTATGAGTCCTCTGATCCTTTTAGCATGGTTATCTCGATTCGCGAGCACTAGTTTGAGCGAGGGCATCGATATCTTTGACCACCGATCTATGGACCTCCGACAAGTACTTGATCAACTCACTTTGTGAATTTAATGCATTTAAATTTTAAAAAATGATTTTTTCTTGATAAAAACCCTTTTTTTCTTTTTAAAAAAAAAATGTAATAGCACTTTTAATCATTTAAATAGTGCATACACCCCCCTTTCTGCACTTCCAAAATTTTTAATAGCACTTCTGTGATTTTTAATAGCGCATTTACATGTATAGTTTAGGGCTCTTTTCACATTCATAAGTTTCTCTAGCATGTATAAGGTCATTTGCACTTTTGATGTTTTAAAAAGTGCGTACATATATATCTTTTAGTGCATACAAGTTCTTTTAGTACTTCACCATAGAACAACGCTTTTACCAATTTTACTTGCACTTTCAATATTTTTAGCTACGCTTTTTCCTTTTAGCGCTTTTAATAATTAAAATAGCACTTTTACCCTGTTAGGAAAAAATGCAAATGACTAAGTTAGATTTTTGAACCGTTCAATGTCATCAATCAGTTGATTAGCTTAGGTAATAAACCTAATTTGGTAGCAAGTCATAGGAGTTCAGTTTGAGTCAATTTAGTTTGAATTTTTGATTGTCAATCTAGATTTAGATGATGGATGATGATAAATTTTCCATCCTCTTTGAATAGAATTAGGAAAATTGATTGTGGTTTGATATTTTTTAAATGTTTGATTGACTTAGGATAATTCAAAAGATAACTGATTTCAAAATTGATGTGATTAAACTTGCTTTTTGTAGGCCGAGCTTAAGTCACTCACCGTTCGAGGTCTATATTCTCTACCTTTCTAGACGATCGACAACCTTAGTGCTCTAGATCACTGACATATTGGTAGATGCAGTCTTTCATTCTTTCTCATCCTACCTCGATTCTGAGTGAATCAAGGACTCATTATAGCTATGGTAGAGCAGTGGCACTCTGACCATAACACATTCCACCTACCCATGGGAGACATGACCATCACTCCTGAGGATGTGTACCACATCCTCCACATTCCTACATGTGGAGAGCTAGTGTTCTATGATCAGGTTTATGATGGTACAACTTGTCAGCGGGAGTTACAAGACCCAATGATTGGTGATGACCATATTTAGTGGGCTCAGTTCCCATCTTTTTTGGTTCTTCTGATAGTTTTGGGTGCTCTGATTGGCGGCTTCCTTCTCCTTGATCGATGAGGGCATGGGTTTGTTGTTGGTTTGGGGCACATTCTTGAGGACCTGATGGCTCAGCCCCAATGGTTTAATTGGTGTTCCTATGTTTTAGCACAGCTATACCATGATCTGCATTTAGTTGTTTATCGGTGTTTAGTGAATCTATCTGCTGGAGTCATTTTGCTACAGTTATGGACATGGGAGTACATCCTAGTTACTAGGCTGATCATTGTTCATCACTGTGATCTTGGGTGGCCATTTTCCTAGATGTATGAGGGCATGGTAGTGCAGGCCCATCTAGGAAAGTTGGATTACTAGTGCTAGATGATTGATGATGTGGATTAGGTCATATGGGGACTGTACATTAGATGTGAGGCTTAGCTAGAGGTTGCTTCTAATCTTTCCTTCATGTGTTGTCCCTGATGGATGATAGGGTGCACTCCACATATTATTGAGAGATTCTGCTTCTTACGAGTGTTACAATAGTATGGTCATACATAGGGCATGCCTCAGGGTTTAGTTAGGTATTCCTAAGTTTAGGTGGAGCGATCACTATGGAGGCCCCAAATTGATTATAGAATAGCTTGGTAGGAGGTAGAGTAGCTAGGTCACCTGCTATGGGACATGAGATACCACATTATAGATGTTGGGATGACAGATGAGTATGTAGGTTGGTTCACTTAGAACCCTTTTCCAAGGTTCAAAGATCCATCAGAGTGAGTGCCTGGGATCAAGGAGGAGTCAGAGGATGATGGCAGGGATGGAGATGATGGTGGGGATGGGGATGGAGGTGGCGGTCATCATAGAGGAGTTCATCGAGGATGATGGGGTAGGTGAGTGGTTGCAGGAGGTAGAGTTGTGATTTTAGTGATTGTTGTCACACCTATTCCTCCTAGGAGTGGTGGTCAGATGAGGGGTGCTAGTGTGGACAAAGTTTTGCATCAGGTTGTTGTGGATGTTATCTCTATTTAAGCATTAAAGATTTTCATTAGTATCAAAGACATCGGTCGGTTACCTATGCTACTCTAGTCGGTAAAAGAAAGCACTTCAAGCTAGTCGGTTAAATCCTTTACATTGAACACTAGAGCAGTTTTATTGAGCATCAATGTACACTAATACTGAGTGACAATAAACACTTAGTAGACTAGACACCGAGCACCAGTATAATTACCGAGCAATATATACAATGTTTATTGAGTATCACAGAAAATGGCATAGTAATTAGTAATGGCACACTTATCTATGCAAATGGTTACAATAGAATCACAAAACATTTTACCAAGATCAAGGATCATTTATTATAGATATATTCATTAATTGCAATGATGATCTCTATGTAATTGCTAGATCTAGGTTATTTTTATACATCGTAGATCTTAGGGTTTTTCTCTAAGATATTGTAACCTAATTTTGTTAAGCGGCAAAAGTAGTATGATATATAATTGTATTTCATGTCATTTTGATATGATGAGAAGCTTGACAAGGAAGTTAAGAACAAGCAAAGAAGTTCTTGAAGCATTAGCCAACTTCAAGATATCAGTTATCAGACAAAGCAAAATAGAATACAGAGATATTCAGATTAAGAAGAATCAGACAAGGCTACTGAATAGTTTAGAGTAGAGATCTTCACATGAAAAGGTGATATTTATTCAATATTTCATAGTTCTGTATCAGACAAGATAGAGTTGTCAATTAGTAGATATATCATGTTATTTGCTAATCATTGTAACAAAGTTTGGTAAAATCTCTTAATAGAGTAGACCTAACCATCTTTTATGCAAATCTCTTAACTGAGTGCACACTCAAGTAGTGTTGTTAAAATCCTATAACTAGGTAGATCTAATCAATCTAAAATGTTACTCCTAACAAGGTAATATCACCAGAAGTGATCACCACTTGTAGCCCTAACAAGAAAACCTTTTCTATTTGTAGTAGTAAAGAATTTGTGTGTGTCATCCCCACTGCAATTTTTACCTTCTAACAAGGGTTTCTGCGTTACCAAAATACTTGTGTTATGTGATAGATATATTGTTGATTTTATGCTATTTACTTTTGCAAGTTAACTGAATGAATGATGCATACAATGGATTCATGTTATATGTGAAGTTACTACTATTTTCTATTTAAGGTATGAGAGTTGAAAGTTTTTGTGGGCATTGATTCACCCCTCCCCTCTTATTACCCTATCTCTCCATCCCAACAATTGGTATCAGAGCTCATATCTCTTATTGGATGATTTGACCACTGAAGAGTAAAGATCTAATCATGGAGATTTATAAGTTGGATAAGACAATAGAGAATCAAAAGATTCAAATGCAGATGTTCATAGAGCAGTATAAGTAAGCTAAGGATGACTTGGAAAAGTTACTGGTTCAGAGGAAAAACATGGCTGTTCTAGAGAATGAGATTAGTTACCATGAAGAAGAGATTGATGATGTATTTGACAACATTGGATCTAGTTGAGGAAGTATTTCTGATGGATTTGAAAGTGCACTCTCTGATTTTTCTAAAAAGAATCTTCACTTAACTAAAAAAGTGAAAGCCTTGGAAATTGGTCAAGAATCATAGATGGTGAGAATGATAGATGTAATGAACAATGCTAGACAAGCTAAGCAAGAAATGAATCTAGCTGTTGAAGACCAAAGATAGATAATTGAACAACTTCAAGAAAAAGAAACTGAGATATAAAGACTCACCAAATATCATTTCAAAATATCCAATCAGATGATGATTGTAAATCAAGAAGTCAATCAAGTAAATGGTGAACTGTCAAGAAAAGTTGAATATATTGGAATACTTAGGGAAGAGAATGAGAAACTAAGAAATGAAGTAAAGGTACAACAACAACATAATGAAATGATGAAATTGGCTGAAGACAGTTCCAAAAAGATTGATGATTTTCTGACTAATCAAAGAAGATTTGGAAGTAAAGTTGGATTAGGCTACACAGGTGAAGGAGAATCATCCAAACAAGTTGAACAAGTCAAAAAAAATCAAAATCAAAGACCTAAGATGCTATCATGCTAACACTGTGGCAAATCGGGACATACCTCAAATGTCTGTAGAAGCAAAGCACAAGGTAAACTACAAATCACTCCTAAGTTTAAAGGTTACTGTTATTATAGTGGAAAATTTGGTCATCAAGCTTATGAGTGTAGAGAAAAATTAAATAAGAATGCTAACAATCCTACCATGGATAAACTCTGTTATACTTGCAACAAACATGGACACACTACACAAGAGTGTAAAGCTAAGATGAAGCAAGTCTGGACACCAAAACAGAAGATCAAACCCAAACCTTATCAACCGAAGAGACAAGGTAATTCTTATGTCTGGGATTAAAACACATGGGTTAACTGTATAGCATGTGGTAGATATGGACACATCATAACAAACTATATGAGAAAGAGATGAGATGGACAATCATGAAGCTAGACAAGCACTAGAATGGCATGCTTACATTGTCATAGGGCTAGTCATCTAAGCAAGGATTGTAGAGACCAAGCATCAGAAGAAGGAAATGTATTTGAGAGTGGAAACAATATTGTAGATATCATGAGAATCATAAACACTATGTGGAGAAAGGCATCAAATGAAAATGCTGAGTCAAGAAATGTTGTCGGTGAAACCTCATCCACTGGATTGGGTGACATTGGTACTTCCACTTAAGGTGATATAGGTATGTATGGAATTGACATTTCAAAATGATCTTACTTTACATATAGTTCCTTATATATGATGAGCACATACCAAATTTGCGTGAATAAAGGTGCATTATGGTTTATATGGTATGAGCTAACAAAGTCACATAGTCGGTATATGTAAGATCGAGCAATGAGCTAGTTGTCGGTAAAATTTATTCAAGGTTAATCGAGTATCAGTATCAATTGAGTGAGAAATCATGTGTTAATCAAGTTATTGGAAGTTTATGATATTCGCTGAGTTGACAGTTGTCACAAACCAGAAAGTAGGTCGAGCATTAATGACAAAAAGTTTAAAGTGGGAAATAAAAAATGATATAAATACATAGAGGACTTAGTTCATTTTCACATAGTGATTTCAAAGAGCAATTATCTCACAAAGCAAGTTTGAGAAAAGAATTTTCAAGATTAATCCAAAGTAGTTGCAAATCAAACCGAGCACACTCTTCATATATTCTGAGTAAGTTGAAACCCCTACCAAGCACATTCATCACTTTTGCTAAAAACCTAGTTTGTTGAAATGGCATCTACTACAAGCAGTGCTAAGATTGTGGAAGAGGAAGTGAACCTCATTGTTTTTGCTAACTATGATGAGCCTAAATACAAGTTACACCCAGAAGTAGCATAAAAAATGGATTCAGCGGGTGCTTTCTCAAGCATCCCACCTAGGGTTTTGTTAGTTGAGGATGTACGATCCTACATTCACTGTAAGATAGGTGAAATAGGAGATTTTGATATGTATTTTGCATACTAGGGACTCTATAGTGATGATGGGAAACTTAAACTAGAGTACAAACATGTTGAAAAGAGTGGACTCACTCATGCCCTAATTTTTTAAAGAAATTTCAAAACCGAATGGATTAGGGTTGTACTCAATCGCTATCACGAGGGTACATTTTGGCTAGATAAACCAATTAAAGTTACAAAGAGAATGATTCATAGGGTTACAGGTTACCCTACAATTGATAAGGCCAAAGCTTTCCGCAGTGCCTCCCGAGTTGAAATTGAGAAGAACACTAGCACAACATGGGATGACCGTGCACTGAAGATTGCTTCAATTGAGGATCTAGAAGTTAAATTTGTAGCTCATGTAATTGGTTATACATTCTATCAGTCGAGTAGACTGAACAATGTTCCTTGTAGTTCTGTGGACATGGCATACAAACTGATAAAGAAAGGACACCAGTTGGACCTTGCCGAGTTACTGTTGAAGCAGTTAGATGAGACTATGAAAACAATCAGGTTGACAAAGTATAATACCTGTAAGTTCGGATCATTGTTGGTGTGTATGTTTTTCTATCTTCAAAAATTCTTTCCTTCTATCGGTCACATAGATTGGCCTACTGACAAACCAATTATTAGTCAAATTATTGATATAATGACAAGTCTGGGAGACAATTTAAACAAAGTTGTATATAATTATTTTGAGAAATTTAAGATTAAGATGAATCTTAGAATCAGAATTCCAAGCTCACTAGACAAGAAATATGAAATGGATATTTGTTTTCTAGTAGACACTGACCACACTTTAATCAAAGTTGTTGAGCTGAGAACAAAATGGCTAGCCCCCATGGGATACGAAATAGATATTGATTTCACTTTGAAATCAATCAAGGCTTTACTGGCTACACTTAAGGACATAAAGGCTAAAAGGTTTGGAACCTATGAAGAGACAAAAACAAGAATAAAAATAGGTCTAGTCATCGGTAAAATGATGAGAAAGTCCAGGAAGATGATGAAGACACTAACTAAACAGTTTGGAGATGAATTTGACTCATTTGATGAGTTACCGGTTGAACCTACAACTGAAGGTCAATTACTATTGACTGACAAAGCACATGATAGTGAGGAAATTGAGTCTGAAAAAGAAAAAGATTTAGTACCAGTTTCTCCCACTCCAACTCCAAAGAAGAGGCAATTGCCAGTGCACCCTAGAGCACAAACAAGGTCTGCATCCGCAACTTCACCACCTTTGAAAAAGGGAGTTAATAAGGTAATAAAAGAAAAGGCAGCTACACCGACCAAGACATATGAAAAATAGGAACCAAGGTCATAGCTAAGGCACCAAGGATAAGGAGAAGATTGATTAGAGGAAGAGAAGACCTTGAAGATGAAGAAAATGACAACAATCAGTTTAAGGTTGTCAGCAATAAGAACATAACAATAGATGAAGTTGCTGCAAATATAATTGAAAATGGAGAACTCACATATCAAGAACTCAATCGGTTTGACAACATGTCTACCAAGGATCAAAATAAAATTGAGGAGGCAGTCATCCAAATGATGATAAGCTTCAAACGAGTTCCATTGGAGTTTGAAAAACCACTACCCAAGGCATTAGATGAAAGAATAAATTAGAAGTGGTCCTATACTTTGGACACCAAGAAGAAAATGATGGAACAAGCCCTAGTTCAGTTAGCTCCAAATTTATCCCTTGATGAAATTAAGGACTATATGGATACTTATTCTAGGAGATTCAGAGTAAAAGCCTGAGCTTTGCAAGTATTAGATGAAAATTTGGTAGATATTGATGAGTCTAGCTAACTCATCTGGACATCAATCATTGCAGAAAGAGAGCAAGCTGAGAAAAATGCATTTCTAAATTTTTCTAAGAAGAGACAAAGGTCAAAAGGAAAAGGAATCTACATAGATGATGCTGATTTGGCAAAGAAGACTGGAGAAACAAATGTATCATTTACTGAGGTGATTGATACAACACTTGTAAATGAAGTCATAAATATTCCACAGGATGCACCGGATCAAGTTGAGATCCATATTATAGATAACAATGCATTAGATGTACTCATTGAGGAAATTACTAATGGTGATCTTGATGATAGAGATGAAGATGAAGATGTGAACAATGCACCAGATAATACACAAGATGAAGGTCAAGTTACCAAGTCTACATTCACATTGTTACTAGGAGAGCTTCCTATTCTTGTAGAAGTAGTTGAAATTTTATCATAGGAACAATCCGAAGGCTCAAACCTCGAGCAACTAAAGGATACAATAGGGGAACATGAAGTAAAGATACCAGCTGATGTAAACAAACCTGAAGAGAAAGAGGCAACAAAGATAGAAACAAAGGGTCAAGAGAATCCTAATGTAACTGAGGCCACTCCACCAGACACTACATCAGAGGCTCTGACACAGTCAACCAACACAAAGATCACTGAGGAGAAGTAGAAGGAAGATATAATTTCAATCAGGTAGGTTACACAAATTTCTGAGGTAAAGGCAATCGTACCACTTGTAAAGAGTTCACCTCAATAATCTGAGAAGAAGAAGAAGAAAAAGAAGCAAGGAAAAGGTCTTGTCACCTTAGAAGAAGTCATTGTTATACCCGAGTGTGACCCCAGGACCCTATGCCCCGAGGAATTGAGAAAATATGGGGAGCTATGTACAAGGAAGGCAACACAAGAAAAGTTGAAAGAAGAATGCAAGAGCAAGGAAATAATTGAAAATATAAGAGATATCTTACAATAGGTCATACCTAAGCTACACATTAATGAAGATACTCCAATAATGGACCAACTTGCTACACTTGCAGAAGAAATAAATGCCCCAGATATAGAAGCTAATAAGAGAATAGAAGAAAGGGTAGAATCAAGATACAAAATAAACTTGCAGAAAAGATCAGCCAAGAAGTGGCAATTCATAAGGTAAAGTTATCTGAGGTAATTACTGACATTCAGTCTATTACTCAGTTAATTAGTTAATTTTTGATAAAGCTATGCACTGTGGACACTTTCACTACTGAGGTCAATGAAAAGATTAAACAACTTGATAAAGAAATCCAAGACTGTGCATAGGCAGCCTTAACCAAGCCTCAAGAATTTGCCAAGCATATCTTAAAAGTTCAAGAACTTCAATGGTTAAGAGAAGATCTCTGAAAGCAAGAAGAAACAACCAGTGAACAAGTCACAGAATTACAAACTGAGTTGCTTCCATATTTGAAAATATTTGAGAAGCTTATTTTCAAGGCACAAACACTTGTTGCAACACTAGAAATCTCTGTGTTGGATAACATTTTTCACATGCATGCACAAGTCGGTCTTGAGCACATTGCTCTCACCAACTTGAAAGAGGAATGGGAAAACCACTTGGAGTCATTGAAGAAAACCCATAAGCACATTTTTGATAAACTGTAAGTATACATTTTTGTATTTGACATTACTATCAAAAAGGGTGATAACAATGTATATGCCAAATATGTAAATAAATGCTAAGTATACTACACATTACTGGGAGCATGCACTGAGGGAGAGTATAGAAATTTTTGTTGATAAGTATTTATTTTTATATGGTGGAGTCAGAAAATATTTTGAGACATAAGGTCTATATACATTTAAGGTTTTGATACTAATGCCAAAGGGGGAGATTGTTATCTCTATTTGAGCATTAAAGATTGTCATTAGTATCAAAGACATCGATCAATTACCTATGCTACTCTAGTCAGTAAAAGAAAGCACTTCAAGCTAGTTGGTTAAATCCTTTACACCAAACATCGGAGTAGTTTTACTGAGCATCAGTGTATACCAATATCAAGTGATAGTAAACACTGAGCAGACTGGACACCGAGCACCAGTATAATTACTGAGCAGTATATACAATGTTTACGGAGTATCATAGAAAATGACATAGTAATTGGTAATGGCACACTTGTCTATGCAAATGGTTACAATAGAATCACAAAATGTTTTACCAATATCAAGGATCATTTATTATAGATATATTCATTAATTGTGATGATGATCTCTATGTAATTGCTAGATCTAGGTTATTTTTATACATCGTAGATCTTAGGGTTTTTCTCTAAGATATTGTAACCTAATTTTGTTAAGAGGTAAAAAAAGTATGATATATAATTGTATTTCATGTCATTTTGATATGATGAGAAGCTTGACAAGGAAGTTAAGAACAAGCAAAGAAGTTCTTGAAGCATTAGCCAACTTCAAGATATCAGTTATCAGACAAAGCAGAACAAAATACAGAGATATTCAGATTAAGCAAAATCAGACAAGGCTACCGAGCAGTTCAGAGTAGAGATCTTCACATGAAAACATGATATCTATTCAGTATTTCATAGATCTATATCAAACAAGATAGAGTTGTCAATTAGTAGATACATCCTATTATTTTCTAATCATTGTAACAGAGTTTGGTAAGATCTCTTAACAGAGTATACCTAACAGTCTTTTATGCAAATCTATTAACTGAGTGCACACTCAAGTAGTGTTGTTAAAATCCTATAACTAGGTAGATCTAATTGATTTGAAATGTTACTCCTAACTGGGTAAGATCACCTAAAGTGATCACCACTTGTAGCCCTAACAGGAAAACCTTTTCTATCTGTAGTAGTAAAGAATTTGTGGGTGTCATCCCTATCACAATTTTTACCTTCTAACAAGGGTTTCTATGTTAGCAAAATACTTGTGTTATGTGATAGATATATTATTGATTTCATGCTATTTACTTTTGCAAGTTAATTGAATGAATGATGCATACAATGGATTCAAGTTATATGTGAAGTTACTACTGTTTGTTGTTTAAGGTATGAGAGTTGAAAGATTTTGTGGGCACTGATTCTCCCCTCCCCTCTCAGTACCCTATCTCTCCATCCCAATAGTGGATCCTACAGCTAGATAGGGCTGTCATAGGGTCCGACGTCAGAGACAGGTGGATGCTCAGGTAGCTACTGATATTGATGCTCAGGCATCACAGATTTTGATAGATCGAGCATAGGTTAGACTAGCACAAGATCCTCTTCCACAGGCTCCTCCAGTGTAGGCTCCTGCTTCCTTTGTGATGCCATCTTCTTTAGTTCTTCCATCTTCTTCTTCTTTCTTTCCATTTTTGTCTATTCCATCATTCTCCATTCCATCTTCTTCTATTTAATTTTCTTCTACTTCTCCTCCATAGACTCCCCCGACACAGGTTTCAGCTCATACTCCTACATCAGCCTTAGCCTCAGATATCAGATCATTATAGTACGAGATGCTACAAATGAGACAATAGGTTACTCAACTAAGTTTGATGATGCAGACCTTTATGGCTGCTACGAGTTAGCATGGTTTATAGGCCAGTTCCAGCAAACCTCCTGATAGTGATTGTGGTCCTGATGGTGCTAATGCTTCTGGTGGTTCTGGGAGTTGATTATATTGTGAGATGTCATATATATTCTTTATTCATTGATGTACATGATGACCTATTTTTTATATCAAGACATTGGACTCTGTTTTATTCTTGATTAGTTGATGTACTTTATGTTATGCGTTGATACTTGTTGATACTTCAATGGACTTTGATGAACTTTGATTTCCTAATGTTTTATGATGATGATACCATAGAATTTGATACTTAGTTGATAGATTCACTTTATGCAATTTCATTATGTGTTGGACCACTTTTTCAGGTGTTTTGCTATGATATGCAGATCTATATGAGTATATCTCCTATATGCTTTGTTTTATGCTTTTTAGAATGCAGTTGATCATATGGATGCACATGTTCTATTTATGCTTAAATGATTGTCTTATGTATGACATGAAAATAGGTAAATGGATTTGATATGAGTTTAATTATTCTTGTAATGATTAATATTATGATATTTGATGTGTTATGGATGTAAATAATACTTAAATGCATTGTATGATGATGTAATGACTAATGCAATGTAATGATACTTATAGATATATGAATGTATTTATTTTGATGACATGGCTATCAGTAATGGATTTATGGTATGCAAAATGTGATGGACCTATTTGATGTAATTAATGCATATGGATATTTAATGATTAATGATTTACATGACCCTAAATATTATATTTTGAATGATATTGAGGAATGTAATGCAGTGATATATAATGTTGGATGAGCTTTGAATGAATGGATTTAAATGAATGATGCAATGTGCAATGTTTTTGAATGAGCTAAATGATATGCACCTAATGATGAACTTATGTCTATTTAAATGAAATGATTTAATGGATGCAATGAAAATTTAACTAATGAATGTAATGGTAAATGCACTTAACAGATTTATATGAATGATTTCTTAAAAGGGATGCACACTAAATGAGATGAATCTTTTAAATGAATGCAACCTGTGTGTGTGAATTTTGTACCTAGCTGTAGACACAGAACTTCAATAAAACATTAGAGGTTAGCAGAAATCAAAATCATGTAGTGAAATGGAAACTAATCTAACCAGGCAATTTACTGCCTTCTAGTAGGTGTGAGTATGATATTCTCAGATTGGACCGAGATTAGTGACCTTGACGACACCTAAATGAAGGATTTGAATGCAGAATCTAGATATGAGATGAATGCAAATTAATCTTCTTTTTTTTTAGATTTTCTATGCAATAAGATGAGATAAACTGATATGAATCTATTCTATATGAGAAATTGATGTAACATGCAATTAATCTAATCAATGATATGCTAAATGATATGAATGCTCAAAAATAATGAAAATCTCACAACAACTTTGATTCGCAAAGATTGATTCTTCGATCACCAATTCACCAGCATGAGGATGCAATTCATGGATTCCATCCAAAATGAAGAGCTGATGCCTTAATTTATAGAAATCCAGGACTTTGGAGGTGCATGAAAAAAGCCACAAATCACTCTTGATAAACTCAGGTTGATTTTTGAGTTATCAAGAATTTAGAGATAGATTAACTCACAAAATCATGCAAATCAACTTTTTGATTTAAATCAGAAGTTGAGATCAGCTTTCAACTCAAAAGAGAGTTAAGTTTATTTTTAAAACAACTTGAATTGATTTTCTGATTTAAAGTTCAACTGCTTTTTGGATGTGCATAATTAATATGAATTCATTAAATAAATAAAGTGATTTATTCTCAACTTAATTGATTTTAAAAATAAAACAATTGATCTATGGGTTAATCAATTATTAAATCAAACTTTTATTCAAAAATTATATTATTAAATTTGACAATTGACATTAATTAATTAAATAAGAATTTAATCAATTAGTCATAGGATATTTGATTTATTGTCAAAATGAAACAATACCATTTAGGAATAAATATAATTAAATCCAATTAAATAATTAAGTGATAGTATTAAATCTAATTAATTAAATATTCAGAATATTCAATTAATCAAACTTTAGGATAAATAGGATTTATCACCAAATAATCATTAAATTAAAGATAATTAGGATAAATAGGAATAAGGAATATTATTTGATGCAAAATTTAGGATGATCAATTAAGATTCGATAATGTGCCGATGTGCCTTAGGTTATGATGAAGGGTGTTCCTCTTAATACCACAAACACATAACAAAAATAGAGAAACAACAACAATATGCAAGAACAGAAAATTGGCTTCTTATTATCTCCACAAATGTGAAATTACAAACTTTCAGAATTACTATATGCAAAGCCACATGGGCATTCCCTTACAATATTCTATAGGACAAAGCATCGAATCAATACCCAGATCTACTACCCAGAACTGCCTAGACAACACTACAGGCTTTCTTTATATAGGCAATTTCCACTGCCCGAGAAGGTTTCAAAAATTTAGCCCTTAAGGCCGACTATACATAGAATTAATTTATTTTCACAATTTTTACAATAGGGTCGGCTCAAAAGAAATACAAAATATGATTTTAGGTAACCCAACTTTCGGAGGTCATAACTTTCTAACCGTAGCTCTATTTTTCTATTGTAACCACTTTTTGAAAATGCCATGATGAGATCTACAATGCCCGACATGCGCTAGCACTAGTCAGTCGAAGGTCGATCGCGATCCAGAGCCTCTAAGGCCTTCAAAATTGACCTGAAAGATTTCATACCAAAAAATCTCAATAACTTCACCAATTTTGATGATGTGGCAATGAAACTCAACTGGTAGGCTGAAATGACTAGGATGAACCTCCAACTATGAAATCAAAACATTCTGAGATCATATGACCAACTTACTAAAAATAGTAAGTTTCCATAAATAGAAGCTCTGCACAAGATAGCCCTTATTGAAAAGAAAACAAAAGTATTTTTGGGTGATGCAAGATTGCTCTTACACCCAGGATGCTCCTGCATCAGACACCTGTGGTAATTTGAGAAGTGACCCTATCATGACTCAGGTGTGCAGAGGAAAACCAAGACGGTTAACCTCCTCCTTTGCTAGCCATGATGAATCTTCAATAGGTCATCCTTTCCATTTGACCAAATACTATTCATATGTCTTGTTCCTTGTGCTTCTGCCAACATGACTATCTAGTATGTCTTCAATCTCCTTGATATCTGAATTCGTTGCTGGAATACTCCCTTGTGCTGCTGTAACCTCATCTTCAACACCTCCTTCATGATACTCTATCAGATCTAAAACATTAAATACTGATGAAATATTCATCTCAGTAGGCAACTCAACATCATATACATTTCCTGAATCATGCTTCTTCAGTATCTTACATGGCCCAAACTTCTTCATTTTCAACTTGTTATATGTATCAACTGAAAATCTTTCCTTCCGCAAATGAACCATGACTTCATCTCCAACCTAAAATTCCTTATGCATCTTTTTCTCATCTACCTTAGCCTTATACTACGCATTCATCTTGGTAATATGCTTCCTCACCTCCTCATGGATGTTCTTCAAATGTTCTGCAAAATTCTCAACTTTAGCACTACTTATTTCTCCTTTATCTATTTTCTCAACTCAGATGCATTTCTTGGACTACTCCCATATACAATTTGAAATGGTGATTTACCAGTGCTCCTATTGACAAAATTATTGTATGCAAATTATTCCTATGGTAAAATCAAATCCCATCCTGTTGGCTTATCTCCAACCAAACATCTTAGCAAATTTTCCAAACTCCTATTCACCACCTCTGTCTGTCCATCAGTCTGTGGATGATGTGATGAACTGAACTTCAAATCTATCTTCAACTTCTTCCACAATGTACGCTAGAATTATCCAATGAACTTAGTGTCCCTATCTGAGACTATACTCTTTGGCAAACCATGTAGTCTCACCACTTCTCTGAAAAATAATTTCGCTACATGAATAGCATCATTAGTCTTTTTGCAGAGAATAAAATGTGCCATCTTTGAAAATCTGTCAACTACCACAAAAATTAAATCATGTCCCTGCTGTGTCCTTGGTAAACCAAGAACAAAGTCCATACTGATATCCTCCCAAGGCTTCTATGGTACATGTAATGGTTGATATAGCCTTATATTCTGCTTCACTCTATTCACCATCTGACATACTCTGCAACTCTATACAAACTTCTTGACATCTTGCTGCAACTGTGGCCAATAATAATTCTCACTTACCAAAGCAAAGGTTTTATCATGACCAAAATATCTAGCCATTCCTTCGCTATGCTTCTCCTTGATGAGATTCTCCCTCATAGAACTTCTTGGAATGTACAATTGACTCCCTCTGAATAGCATATCATCCTGAATGATAAAATCCAACCACTTCGTCCTGTCTAGAGTAACATGTTCTTTACAAGCTTTCCAAGCTTCACCAAAATCAGGATCCTTTGGATACAAATTCTTGAGTTCCTTGAACCCAACCACCTCAATCTGCATTTCTATTAGCAATAGTTGCCTTCTGCTAAGAGCATCTACAACCCTGTTAGACTTTTCACTCCTGTGTTTCAAAACAAATGTATAACTCTGCAAAAACTCAACCCATTTCAAATGTCTTTGATTCAAATTTTCTTGACTATTCAAATATCGCAAAGCTTGATGATCAGTATACAAAACAAACTCCTTAGGAAGTAGATAGTGCCTCCACTTCTTCAATGCTTGAACTATAGCATAAAATTTATGATCATAAACATAATATTTCCTAACAAGATCAGATTCCCACAATCCATTATGATGCACACATGAGTTTCTGGATTCGATTGTGTGAGATTTTTTATCATCAACGTTTCGGATCACACTCAGTGATCCATCATCAGGAATAGAGAATGAAGGAGTGAAAAGTAAAATATGATGGATCACTGAGTGTGATCCGAAACATTGATGATAAAAAATCTCACACAATTGAATCCAGAAACTCATGTGTGCATAATATTTCCTCTTGGCATCATTTAACTTTTCACTAAAATAAGGAAAAAATTTACCTTCTTGGCTCATAACAGCTCCTATTGCAGTACCACTAGCATCATAGTCTACTTGAAACACCTTATTAAAATTAGGAAGTACTAAAATAGGTCATTCTGTAACCTTTTTTTTCAACAATTTAAAACTCTTATCCACCCCATTAGTCCACTTGAACTCTTTTCTATCCCCTCTCATTATTTCAATCAAGGGTCCATAAATACTACTAAAATTTCTGATAAACTTTCTGTAAAAACTAGCCAAACCATGAAAAGACCTTACCTCAATAGCACTCCTTGGAGTAGGCCATTCAAGGATAGCATGTACTTTCTCTGGATCCATTTTCAGACCTTTTGCTGAAACTACAAATCCCAAATACACTAATTCTTTTTTCACAAAACTGCACTTCTTCAAATTAATCAACAATTTCTCATCTCTTAACTTCTCAAACACCATACAAATATGCATCATATGTTCCTCCAATGTCTTGCTAAAGATCAAAATATCATCTAGGTAAACAATGACAAACTTACCCAGAAATTCTTTCAGAACCTTGTTCATGAGCCACATGAAAGTGCTCAGTGCATTGGTTAGCTCAAAAGGCATGACTAACCACTCATACAGTCCTTCTTTTGTTTTGAAGGCAATCTTCCATTCATCTCCTTCTCTGATCTGAATCTAGTGATATCCACTCTTTAGATTTATCTTTGAGAAATACACAGCTCCATTCAAACAATACATAATATCATCCATTCATGGCAATGGAAACCTATACTTGATTGTGATCTTGTTTATTTCTCTGGAATCTGTACACATCCTCCATTCTCCATTCTTCTTTAGTGCTAATACCACTGGTACAACACATGGATTCAAGCTCTCTCAAATCAATCCCTTCTATAACAACTCATGTACTTATCTGTTCAACTCTTCACTTTTTGCTGGTGTCATTCTGTGTGCTACCTTGTTTGGCAAACTAGCTCCTAGAATCAAATCCATCTGATGAATGATCTTTCTTACTGGTGGTAATCCATCAAGTACATTATCAGATACAATATCCTGAAACTCATTCAACAAATCTGTAACCTCTACAGGTACATCCTCTACTTCCTCTTTATCAACTTTTGGAATTAAAGCAAAACACACATGCTCATGCCTCATACCATCTAGAAATTTTCTTCCATCAACAAAAGTTATTCTTGCATCACCACATACCTTTTCTTTGGTCTCCTTCAATGACTTTAGCTTATGTCACACTCCATCCTTTGTTAGAGAATAGGTATTCACACAACCATCGTGTACATCACATCTGTCAAACTGCCACGGCCTACCCAACAACATATGACATGCATCCATAGATATGATATCACATAGTATCTCATCTTGGTACCCGCTGATCTTGAACTTTACCAAGCACTGTTCACTGGCCATGACCTTGTGGTCATCCTGTACCCAGGCAATCCAATATGGATGTGGGTGTTTCTGTCTCTTGAGCTTCAACTTTGTCACCATCTCTTCTGACACCAAATTGTCAGTGCTTCCACTATCAATAATCACATCACATCATTTACCCTCACACTTGCATCTAGTGCAAAATAGGCTCCTCCTTTGTTCAGGTTCATTATCACCACTCAACAGGACTCTTCTATTAATCAACGTTTCTCTTCTTTCAGCATCTTCAGAATTTGAGGATCTAGCATCTTCATCTACATGTGCCACTCTGACCTAGCCTTCATTCCTCCTATTTTTCCTTCCTTGGCATTGAGGGCATTCAAATGCCCTATGACCTTCTTCTCCACAGTGAAAACATGTTCCACAGAAGCCTCCTCTTCCTAAACCTTGTCCTCTTCCTCTTCCTCTCTGATCTCTATTGTTCTGATCTTGGAAACGATTGGAATTATTTCCTCTCAGATTTTGACTGCTACTGGCCTCATCCTTCTTTTTTGGATCTTCATTTCAACCTCCATATGACTGTCCACCAGATCATCCACTGTGACCTCTTCCATTTTGTCTGCTCTCAAACTTCTTGTTCAACTTTTCCTCTACTTTTAGGGAAAACTAGTGTGCCTCTTCAATACTGATCATTCGAACCAGATTCAGCTCCTCCTGAATGCTCGACCTTAACCCATTAAGGTAATGGGAAACTTTCTCCTTGTCAGCTTCTGCATGGCCTGTTCTGATGAGGATTTGATAGAACTCCTCTGTATACTCTTGAATAGATCTTCCTACCTACTTCAAACTTTGCATCTTCTTCAGTAGGTCAAGCTCTTAATCAACAGGAATGAACTACTGCTTCAATTTATCCACCATTCAATCCCATCTTGTGATTTTATCTTTCCCTCTTCTATTTCCCTCCAATTGAATCTCTTGCCACTAGATCTTCGCATGACCTTTCAGTCTGGCCTTCACGAATTTGACCCTATCAGGATCCTCAATATCTTCATACTCAAAATATTCTTCATATTCATTGATCTAGTCAATCAACTCTTCTGGGTTAAGATTTCCTAAAAATGCAGGAACCTCAATCTTAGGTCTTTTTTTGATCTTGGAAATGGCCCAAAAAAGTCTTTCTTCCTCCTGGTTCACAACTTTGACTTCTCCTTCTTGATCTTCTTCTCCGGCTTCATCCTCTCTTTCATCTCTGACATTAAGATTCATTCTTTTACGAATCTCCTCTTGCAATACTCACACTTGTCTCTGGAGCGCTCTAACCTCAAGTGTTACAACACCAGCTCTTCCGCCATGTTCCCTTCATGGAGGCATTTTTGTGATGCATGCTGAAACCCTAACCATGGTCTTGGTGCAAACTACCTCACAATCAGCAATCTGTTTACACACTCAAGAACTCCTGCTCTGATACCACTTGATGAAGGGTGCTCCTCTTAATGTTAGAGTAGTCATATTATAGCTAATAATTAATTAATTTAATTATTAGTCTATTATTATCTACACTTAAGTTAGACTTAGGCATCTTTTATTCTTTAGGGTTTTCACCTTTAGGGTTCCGGTATCCTTTTATAAAGATTCACCTCTTTGTATTTCATATCAGTTAGATCAGTTTTAATATATCATATTGTAATATTGTGCATATGATGTCTCTGGCTTTTTGGCCTCCATAGATTTTTCTTGCTTTCTGTTCTTTGCTTCTTCCATGTGATAGGGTTATGCATGTAGGTGTTCTTGGGAGATTAGTTTTTCACCTAATCTAACATGGTATCAGAGCTTCCCTACTATTGCCTGTTCTGGTATTCTTGAAGCAAGTTTTTTAGTCCTGGTATTCTTTATAAGACGTTATTTTTGGGGCACTTTGGGCAAAAACCGACCTCACGATTGCGTCCAGAAGGCCCAAAAACCTTAGAATCCATATAAAATTTGTCCATTTGGACAACTTGGCCTCAGAGGCAAAAAAATTTTGCGCACCAAGGCCATACAGCCCTGGCACGCACTCCAAGGTAGGTATAGACGGTGATTTTCAAAAAAAAAAATTTAAATTTTTTTCTGAGGGGCAGTCACTCGGGCACCACCCCGTGGCCTCTGCAGAGCCGCTACCCTCTGTAGTGCCATGGCAGAGCCGCCGCCTGCCGGCCTAGCTCCGCCTGCCCGTGGCCCAGCCGCCCAGCTCCGTTGCCCATCGCCGCCTAGCTCCGCCGGCCCCCTTCACTGAGCTGTGGTCCTTTAGGGGACCAGGCCCTTGGCCCCAACACCCAACTCTGACCCCCTGGTCACCCATGTAACTAGGGGCTTATTTTCTTCAGCCCCCAGGAGTTTGCTGATGTCAGCAGGACGTCATGCACATGCAATTTTTTTTATTTACATGGTTTTTAAGCATCACTTTTGAGGGGTCATTGAGCATTTTTTGCAATATCTCAAGCATACAGTATTGGATTTTTGACTTTTTTATATCATCAAAAATCTCTTTTCGAGCTTGATTCAATAGCAGAGGTTTGATTTTCTGATTTTTCCATTTTGATGGCATTTTTTTTTGTCAAAGTTGATATTTGTTTTTTGCCTTTTGGGAGCCATATCTTGGTCATCCAGACTCCTTTTTAGGCAAACAAGATATCGTCGGAAAGCTGGTTTAGTGAATTTTTCAGTGGCAGAGGTCTTTTATCTAGATTCTACTCTAGGTTATTTCTCCTCTGAGTTGTGCACTTTCACACTCTAGTGGATTACTTGGGTTCTACAGGTCCTGGGATCTCTTCTTCTATTCTTCTGGCTCACTCTTCTTTCTGACTTCTGAGCATTGTATGCTTCTCTTCTGTTGCATTGTCTTTTCTATAAATGCACTGAGATAAAGTGCATGCTTTTGCATATCTAGGATTTCAAGAACCTTGTGTTTGTTTGTACTCGCACTCAGTTATAAAGTGCCATGGGGGGTTATGATGTTTTGCCTTTTGTGCTCATCCACCTTTGTCAAGTGAGGATACCTTCCACAACATTAGCCCATGCTGTGTGTCGGTGACACTGCCCTTTATCCTATGCTTGTACTTCTATTGCACTATTGGTGTTCCTGAATCTTCTTCTTGCAGATGTTTCTGGCATTGCATTTCAGTGTTCCTATCACCCCTCTCCCTATTTAACATTATGGGGGGGCTTCACCTGTTGGCTCTATTGCTTCCTTGGTTCGGTTGAGTGATCTACATATTCAATTTTTGTTCCTATGTACTAGGTGGATGTAGTGGCTAGGTACCTATGCATTTCGATGAGATGGTTCATCTACTATATAGACACTCGTTCATTCCTACTCTTGGAGGTCACCTCTTCGATTGATCAGCTCTTCAGATTTTATCTTCTCTACCTGGTCATGCACTATTTTAGTGGGGGTTCCAGCAATTACTTCTGATAGTGTTTACAGCTTCATGCTTCAGAGATGCTTTACATGCTCTTTCTTTTTTCTTATTTTTGGGTACCTGATCAAGCCTTGTTGCCGGGACCCATTGCTCTTTCATACATTTTTGTTTTCATGCATCTTTTAGTCCTTAGTTGTTTAGCTTCTCCCTAAGTTACACTTAAGGGGGGGTGTTAGAGTAGTCATATTATAGCTAATAATTAATTTATTTAATTATTAGTCTATTATTCTCTACACTTAAGTTAGACTTAGGCATCTTTTATTCTTTAGGGTTTTCACCTTTAGGGTTTCGATATCCTTTTATAAGGATTCACCTCTTTGTATTTCATATCAGTTAGATCAGTTTTAATATATCATATTGTAATATTGTGTATATGATGTCTCTGGCTTTTTGGCCTCCATAGATTTTTCTTATTTTCTATTCTTTGCTTCTTCCATGTGATAGGGTTATGCATGTAGGTGTTCTTGGGACATTAGTTTTTCACCTAATCTAACACTTAATACCATAAACACATAATAGAAATAGAGAAACAACAACAATATGCGAGAACAGAAAATTGGCTTCTTATTATCTCCACAAGTGTGGAATTACAAACTTTCAGAATGACAATATGCAAAGCCACATGGGCATTCCCTTACAATATTCTATAGGACAAAGCCTTGAATCAATACCCAAAACTGCCTAGACAACACTACGGACCTTCTTTATATAGGTAATTTCCACCGCCCGAGAAGGTTCCAGAAATTTAGCCCTTAAGGCTGACTATACATAGAATTAATTTATTTTCACAATTTTTACAATAAGGTCGGCTCAAAAGAAATACAAAATATGATTTTAGGTAACCCAACTTCTAGAGGCCATAACTTTCTAACCGTAGCTCTGTTTTTCTATTGTAACCCCTTTTCAAAAATGCCATGACGAGATCTACAGCACCTAACACATGCTAGTACCAATCAACCAGGGTTCGACTACGATCCGGAGCCTCTAAGGCCTTCAAAATTAACCTAAAAGATTTTGTACCCAAAAATCTCAATAACTTCACCAATACTGATGATGTGGCAATGAAACTCAACTGGTAGGATGAAATGACTAGGATGAACCTCCAACTGTGAAATCAAAACATTCTGAGATCATATGACCAACTTACTTAAAATAGTAAGTTTCCATAAATAGAAGCTCTGCACAAGATAACCCTTATTGAAAAGCAAACAGAAATATTTTTGGGTGATGCAAGATTGCTCTTACACCCAGGATGCTCCTACATCAGGTTAAGACTTTGATGTCAATTTCATTTGATGTGTCAATATAAGAGATCAATGAACCTATAGCCCATTTTTGGGGTATTACATTTTGCCCCTCTTTGAATCACTGTGCAAAGCGTAGTGGTTCAAAGATAGTCTGTGTATGATGTTGAAACTAATGTTTGAAATTGAAATTGATATGAAATAAAAACTGATTGAAATTGATATGAAGATAATAGGTCCTGACTGACCAAAGATAATGTTGACTATAACAACAATGAACCGATGATTGTGAAAAAGTGTCAAAATGCCTAATTTTGAACCTTATGATTGCGAAGAAGTGAGTGACTGATTCCAAACCCGATTGTCGATAAGAATCACATTGGTATCATATTTGAACCTTTTAGTTACGAAGAAACAAGGAAATAACACTAATGAACTGATGGTTACGAAAAACTAATATAATTTACAAGATTAGGAGAATACCAGATTGATATGGATCTCGATGAATTTGATACGCCCCAAGCGATTATTGATTTGCCCCAAGCAATGAGGTCTTTTTGATGAATCAACAACTAGATGTGGTTGTTGTCTTGATTATTGAGGAAAGATTTGATTTCAAATTTAGATTACAGACTTTGAATGATGTGCAATACCATGCCCCCTTTGGGATAAAAATTGAAATCTGACAAGAAAAGTCAGCGTTGATAGTTTTAGAAGCATGTTAATTGATTTGAGAAGTGGTTAAACATGTTCAAGAATGCATTCTGCATCATTTGTAGGTCCAAAAGACCAAGTTTGACTAAGTGAAACCATGAGTTGACCATAGTTAACCAAGTTGAAATTTTGATAGTTTGATGTAAGATAATCAGTTAAGTTGAATACTAGATTTTTGTGATGATTGAAGGTCGATTATGCAAGCAGTAGACCATCTTGGGTCTAAAAAATTTAAATCATGATTTTGACATAGTAAATGATCTTAGATTTTGATTTTGATCTCGAAAATGGGTTCAGAATGTCAAAATTAGCTAGGGGTGCAACTTTTATAAAAAATGGAGCACTTTTGAAAATTAGGTCAAAAGCTATATAAAGATTGGAAGGGTCATTTTCAATTCATTTCCACCTTTTGACTTTAGAAATCTTGTGGAGCCCTCTGAGTGAGAAAATGGTAGAACCAAAGGTACCTATGAGTTTGCATTGATTTGAGCATAGCTAGAGACACCAGAGACCTTGGTAGTGCAGACATCTGATAGGTGGACCTCTTTGCTTCTCTGAAAAGTCAATTTTTCCATGATGTATAACCTTTTTAGCAATTTTCGTATGTTTTTTAAATTTTGAATTTTTGAATGCATGGAAACTTGTACGACTCTCTAGCAAGACTCGTACGACTTTTGAACTATAGATAGGTTGTCATTTCATTAACCCCCAAGACTCATATCAGAGGGACCCAAGAGTTGTATGACATTTCATCGGGTCCCTCATAACTCGTACGATGAGGGATACATTGTCATGTCACTATGATTTGTCATATGGTATGATGTAGAAACTCATACAACTTTCCATTCTAGTCTAAAGTGTTGTATGAAAAATAGTGAGCCTAAAACTCATTGCTAGGTCAAAATTTTGAATTTCCTAATCTCTTAGCTTGATTGCTGACCTTTTAACCTACCCTTTGAAATACTGAACTGCTCAATTCTTGCCCTTGTAACCTATTCTGTAACCAAAGTACTGATAGGATTCCTTGTTTCTATGTTGTGTAGGTCATATATCCAGATGTTCATGTATGTATTTCCCATCCAGCCACCCAGAGACTATGTGTGTCACTACCTAACCCGATGAGGGTACACCTTGCGTCCTGTGGCTTCGAGTATCTCATACATTTACCCGAGATTAGGGTAAATCACAAACTTTTGACTGTTTTGATAGGGTGATTTCATTCAGAGATGCAAACCTTCCATTTACCGATGGGGGAGATTACTGTGACCCTAGAGGATGTGTACTAGATACTACACATTTCATTCCATGCAGGATGACGTCCAGAGTATGTGAGTTTGGGGAACTCGGGTCTATTAGCATTCAGATGTCTCTTTGGAGATGATACCTAGATGATTGCCCCTATTTCCTGGGAGACCTTAGTACAATGTTATGGACAAACGCACTAGCTAGAGTGTATTATTATTGGGATGATAGGAGGGATTATCATGTCTGATCGTCAGCAAAACGATCTTTTGATAGGCTGGGCCCCGATGGTTGCACGTCTGATGGTGACTCCCTCTGAGTTGGCTTGGGGTTAGTGTCTTTTGGCCCATATGTTCTCTGAGATTCACAAGGTAGTGTATTAGGAGAGCAATACTTTTGCAGCTGGGGCTTTAGTATTACAGATCTGGGCGTGGGAGCATATCCCTATTTTGAGACCAGTATGTACCTCGTAGAGGCAGCCTCAAGAGCCTATGATATATATATGTATATATATATATATATATATATATATATATATATATATATATATGTTGGATATGTCATACAGGGGCGGATGGGCCACACTGAGTACTGGAGGTGATGCCTCGATGATATGACTTTTGTTTGATGGAGACCATATGTGGGTATATAGCCTTGGCCTACTACATGTGAGCAGTTTAGTTTCTTCTTTCAGAGCTGCATATTGATTGGGAGGTCATCCTCCACTTTAGAGAGATTCATTATCACCAGGGTGTGGCAGAAGTATGGACGAGTGCAGGATGCACCGAAGGATTATGCCACTTATGCATGGATAGCCTGGGAGCTCAGACTTGGATGGACGCAGATGCTTTCATATGCTTTGTGTTCATAGGAGTACAATGCTATCATCGGTAGAGATTGGGAGTACAGACTAGAGGTACTTGATGTTGGAGTGATAGATGGATTCATTACCTGGCTTGCAGACCATCCTACCCATAGGTTCTCAGATCCTATAGAGTTGATACCCTCCATGGAGGAGGTGATGGATATTACCAAAGCACTAATGAGATAGGGTCCTAGACCCACACAGGTTCCTATTATGCACCCTACACCTCTGAGACCAAGATCGATGGCTCCTCTATAGAGACCATCAGGATAGATGAGGCCCCTTCATCCCACTAGTTCTACAGCAGGTAGATCGACAAGTTCTAATAGATGGACTAGGGGAGAGGGTGGTACTCTAGGGAGTGTTGGCATAGCTAAGGAGGTACTTGTAGCAGAGTAGGTTGTGGGTGGTGATACTGATCTGATACAAGAGGATACTGGGTTTGATCTAGGTGCAGAGGTTAGATGCCATAAGGTGCAGAGAGTAGAGACCACAAAGTAGACTGCCATAGATACTGAGATGCCAGTAGCTGATGTTGATCCTACTGTTCCTCTTACTCCATAGGAGACTATCAAATGGCTCAGATTATAGATTAGGGACCTAAAGGTTCATAGTGCTCGGTGGGAGGAGAGATATATAGAGGTAGATAGATAGCGTACTGAGCTTCGTACCAAGGTGCAGAGATTACAAGAAGAGGTGGTAGCTTACTATGTGTCCACATATTACACTATTGTTGCACAGAGAGTCCCTACATACTCTTAGTATATGTTGGCATCAGAGGGAGCCAGAGCACCTAGAGCAGAGGCAATACTAGATGCACCACCTCCACCTCCTCCAGATGTAGAGGATCAGGCTGATAGCTGATCTGTTTGTTTGTTCTGATATTTTGATCTCTTGATGTTGATACTGTTTTGACTTTGATGGATCATCAAGCCCATTCTATTGTATACTGTGCCAGTAGTGCACCCCTGACTAGTTCAAGATTTTTGATATATATATGAGATCGATATTTTGGTTATGACTTCATTTGTACTTGTCATGTTTTTGAGTTATGATGATATCATGTGATGCTTATGCTATGAGTAGTGTAGAATGTATGTATGGATATATGCAATGCAATGATTTCTTTCATATGTATGGATGTAATGCAAATGTGTTTTGATTATGAAAAGATGTATGTATGATTTTATGCTTATGCACATGGATTTATTGTAATGCAACAGATGGTTATGATATGAAATGTAAATGTAATGATACACATGATATGTTTTGCAAGAATTGATGAAGACAAGTACTCAGTCTTATGTCAAAAGGATGTTTAACCTAGGAGGATAACTGATTGCGGTTCCATGAAGATACCTTCGAGTTAAGTGTCAACTCTTGTGAGATTTGAAGAGGTGATAGAAGAATCATTTAAGTGTTGAAGTTTATGTAGCCATTTGTGAGATCATGCAAACATGCAAAATGCAAAGAACCATGTAAAATATAATGCAACCTAAGACCTAGGACCTAGTCACTGATCATGTGTTGGTCAATTTCATCATTGAATTTCTACGTAACCAGATAAATCAATACAATGCCCACTAGTTATGAAACCATAGACATATGAATATCGATTTGTATGTGCAGGAATCAATACAACACCCACTGATTAGGAAACCATGGATATATGAATATTGATTTTATTTTCGGAATGTCAGATTAGATATAAGCACCAAGGCACAAACGCCAGGATGACCTAAATATCATGTCCATTTTGATATAGCAATTTGTATAAGCATCAAAACATAGACGTCGTGATGACTAGAATACACCTTGCATGCAAACACATCAAATAGTCAAGAGATCATTCTAAATCTAGTGTGAATTACTTGTAGTGACCCTTTATCATTCACATCCTTAGGTAAGATCACATTTCACAATAGGAGAAATAACTCACTCAAAAAATACAATAGTGAGATCAAACATCCTTGAATTTTTTAGGTATCAATGGTCGAGGTACGCATGGCCATCCAATTCAAGATAGAGGCTATTACAGTTGGACACCATTTCAATCTAGAATTTCCAAAGTTGTTAGGTTTTCACATATGAATAGAAAACAAAGAAAAGATTATGCCCCCAGTCATCACTCTCTAAATCCTGTAAAGGACATCATCGAAGAGCTCAAAGGACATAATATGAAAAAATATCAATGTGAATTAGTAAGCATACAATGAAATAAAAGCATGTAAAAAGCATAGATTATTTTCAGTTTTCAGTTTGATGTTCAATTGCGTTGTTGTAGATGTAAAATCCTTTCTAGAGAGGAGATAGACTGACTAACTCAGATAAAGATTCAAAGGACCTTGACTGGATATGACTCATCTGAGGTATACTAGAGACCATAGGATATGAGTTTGATTGCCCCCAAGTTTGAACATTGATAGGATATAGATGCTTTAGCTGATTGGTGTACAGATTGACTTATTGAAAACAAGAATGCAGGAACAAACCAAGAGATATGTACAAACTAAAGAAAGACTAAAAGCTGGGAAAGACCAAGATTGCGCTAATAGATGGAGCATTGTGAAACAAGTGGTGCCTGTTTGCTGGGTTTTCACCATCTTGACAGAGATTCTATTTTTGCTACCAAGGCGCCTGTTTCCAGGTTTTCACCAAGGCACTTTTTCTTTTTCTCATTTTTTTGTATTTGTCATTTTTTTCAATTTTTTTTTGTACTTTTGATATTTTTTACTTTTTTTGTGAATCATCAAGGTGCCTATTGCTAGGTTTTCACCAAGATGTTCATTTTTTCAAGACTTTTTCCAATTTTTAAGATTTTTTCAGGACATTTTACCATAGATTGAATGCCTTAAGCATAGAATTTCTTCAGATGTAGAATGTTGATTGGTTCTCAGAGCTATTCTCCTTCAGTCATTGAGATTTGATAGGCACCAGAGCCAAAAGTAGTAGTGATAACAAAGGGACCCAGCCAATTGGGTTCAAACTTCCCCTTGCATTCTCGATTTGATTGATTTTTAGGATTCTCTCTCAAGACTAGATCACCAACCTGAAATTCTCTGTGTCTGACTTTATTGTTGTAACCTCTAGACATTCTCTTCTGATACACTCTAAGATGATCATACACTGCTTGTCTGCACTCATCTAGTAGCTCAAGTTCTTGCAACCTAGACACTCTATAGTCATCATCAGTTACTAGACCATGCATTCTGATTCTTAATGATGGGATTTCTACCTCAATAGGCAGTACCGCTTCAAAACCATAAACTAAAGTGAAAGGTGTAGCCCTAGTAGGCGTTCTATAGGCCCAGAGAGTTGGATTGATCATGAGATGTCAGTCTCTTCCTATTTTATTAACTGTACGGTGCAAGATTTTCAATAGATTCTTATTAGAAACCTCTGCTTGTCCATTCCCTTGAGGATAGTAGATAGATGACCAATGTTGTGTAATCTTGAATTTGGCACATAAATCATCTAGATCTTTGTTCTTGAATTTTCCACCATTATCTGTGATTATGGAATGAGGTATCCCATATCTGCATATGATATAGTTCAATATGAACATAGATATTTGTTTTCCAGTTGCTTTTGTCAAAGGGACTGCTTCTACCCATTTTGTAAAATAATCTATAGCTGTGATTATATGGGTATGTCCATTAGAAGAATGAGGATGTATGGCTCCTATAAGATCAAATGTCCATTGGTGAAAAGGTCATTATGTAGTAAAGGGAATTAGATCTCTCCCTAGAGCATGAATTAAGTTGCCATGTACTTGGCACTTTTGACAGTTCCTAGCAAACTTGATAGACTCTTTCTCCATTTCAGGCCAATAGTACCTAGCCCTAATAATTTTTCAAGCTAGTTTTAAACCATAAGAGTGTGACCCACAAATACCATCATGGACTTCCTCTGACGCATGTTGAGACTCTAAACATCTAAGTAGCGTACCATCTAAACCTCATTTGTATAGATCATGACCAATGATGACATATTGGGAGGCATTATGGATAAGGTATCTCTTTTCATGGCAGTTGAAGGTATGGGGAATGATTTGGTCTTGGAGATAGGAGAATAGGTTTTTATATCGGGATGAATCATGAACAACAATAGTGCATATCATGCAGGTTTTAGGGGAATCATATGCAGGATAAGATAGTGCTTCCACCAGGAACTCATAGCGTAGTTGATGTTCAGTCTGCTATAATAAAGTAGATAGCATTTCCATTGCATTGGTAGCCTTTTTCTCTATTCTAGGTATTTTCTCAAATGAGATAGATATGAAATACTTCCATAAATCATCTACCATTCTTTTGTATGGAATGAGATTTTCATCCTTAGTCTGGTACACATCATTGACTTGATGGATAACAAGTTGAGAGTCTCCATGAATGTGTATCTCTGTCACTCTCCACTCAATTGCTATTTTCATGCCATTAAGAAGGGCTTCATATTTTGTAATATTGTTTGTGCATGGGAACTTTAATCTAAATGCTTTGGGTATGGAGTATCCTTGAGGAGTTATAAATAATATGCCTACTCCTAATCCATTCTATGTATAGGAGCCATCAAAGAATAACTGACATTCTCTAGAAGAAAGAGTCATGATAGAGGAATCTGGAAATTCCATTTGCATCGGTGTATAATCAATCATAGGTGCATCTACCAATTGATCAGAAATGACTTGGCCTTTAATGGCTTTTCTTTCAACATATTCAATTTCAAATTCACTTAAGAGCATGACCCATTTAGCTAATCTACCTATGAGGGTAGCTTTGCTTAGTAGGTACTTTAGTGGATCAATCTTAGCTACCAAATGTGTGGTATGCACCAACATGTAATGTCTCGATTTCTATGATGCAAAGATCACAGCTAGACAAGCCTTCTCAATCATAGAATAATTCTTTTTATATGCCACCAATGTCCTACTGATATAGTATATAGCTCTTTCCTTCTTGTTCTCATCATGTTGTGTGAGCAATGCCCCCAGTGATGTATTTGTAGAGGAGACATATAAGATCAAAGGCTTCCCTGGAATGGGAGGCATCAAGATAGGAGGATTTGATAGATATTTCTTGATATGGTTAAAGTTGTTCTCACATTCTTCATTCCATGCAAATGTCACACCTTTATGTAATGTTTTTGTAAAAGGCTATGATATGTCTGCTAGCTGAGATATGAAGCGTTTGATAGATTGAACTCTCCCTTGCAATGTTCTCATTTGACTAATATTCTTGGGAGGTTGCATCTCCATTATAGCCTTTACTTTAGCTGGATCAACTTCAATGCCCTTCTTTGAAACTATGTATCCTAAGAGCTTTCCAGAAGTAACACCAAAAGCACACTTCTTAGGATTTAGTCTGAGACTAAATTTTTCCATTATGTCTAGTATTTTGCTCAAGTCATTTAGATGTTCAGTTCTAATCATAGATTTTGCTAAAGTATCATTAACATAATCCTCCATAGTCCTATGCATCATGTCATGAAAAATAGATGGCATGGCTCTCAGATATGTAGCACCAGCATTCTTAAGCCCAAATGGCATGACATTCCAACAGAAGGTGCTCCATGCACATGTGAAAGGAGTTTTCTCTGGATCCTCTGGAGCAATTTTTATTTGATTATATCCAAAAAAACCATCCATTAAAGAATACATCTCAAAGCCCGCAGTCATGTCCACTATCATATCAATGTTAGGTAGTGGAAAATCATCGTTAGGGCATGCTCTATTTACATCTCTAAAGTCTATACACACTTTGATTGATTTATCTAGTTTTGAAATAGGTACAATATTAGACATCCATTCTGCATAATCAATAACTCAGATGAATCCAGCTTTTAGGAGCTTCTCTAATTCAGCTTTTACCAAGAGTGCAACATGAGGATGCATCTTTCTCAATTTTTTCTTAACAGGTTTAACGTTTGGAGCTATAGATAAATGGTGCATTATAAGATCGGGATCCAACCCTAGCATATCTGAATATTTCCATGCAAAGTTAATCTTCTTCTCTATTAGGAATGTTGTAAATTTTTACTTTTCTTCCTCTAATAAGGATTGTGCTACATGGATCAACTGTGGTTCCTCTGCTATTCCCAAGTTGATGGATTGAGTGGGCTCAATTAGAACTGGAGATCTATCCTGTAAATGACTTGGAAGGACATCAAATAACTCATCCTTAGGTGCCTCAGAGAGGTTTTCACCTTCAGATATGTCTTTTATTTTTACTTTTGTAGGTTCTGAGACTGCCACAAAGTGGTTTTCACCCTCATAACTCTTCTTTTTATTCTTATTGTTATTTTTCTGACTAAGATCCTTGATGTCTGACTCCATCATGCTAATGCTTGGTTCACTGATGGAAGTCCTCATAGGCTCAACTACATTGAGGTAGCAAGCAAGGGTGTAGTCATTCGGGAAGGTATAAATACCATGGGTTGGGTTTGTGGAGGTTTGATCAAGAAGTTTAGGATATTGGATAGTCAAAGTAGTGAAAGATTGGGAAAGAGTGTTTACGAATATGGATCTGTCATCATTATTCCTAACCCAATGCTTGAGTTCAAAGGTGATATTAAAACTTAAGACATTCAATTCATGAATAGGCTCAATTTCATTGTGAAAGTCCACTTTAGCCATCGATGGATCAGACTCAATAAGCTCATCATTTTGCTCTAGACTTACATTGGGTTTAGGTGCATATTGGTGAATAACATCAACATGTTTTTTTGTAATAAGCTCATCTTCTTCTGGAATGGCTCCCCATTCGTAGTCATTAGATTCTTCATCTATGCCTCTAGGAAATCTAAGAACATGAATAAAGTTAGGATGAATACGCCAAGAAGGGTTACCCTCAGATTCTGATTTGAATTCATACTCATGGGAATCTATCTCAGAATAACTACCACCTTCCTCTTTTTGATTGCCTTCGAGATTAGTTGGTTCTTGTGTTGCAACTATCTCTTGCTCTATAGTAGGTTCTTGTGTTTCTACTACATTAATTATTTTTATAGGATCATCTTTAGCATCAAGGAGGTCTGTGATTTCTTTAGGAAAACACTCATAAGGAATGAGCTCATAAGTGGTGTCTAAACAATCACTATCAGATTGTTCAGTTATTTCCTTCTTTAGTTGATTTGCTATGGAAGGCTCAATTCATTCTAGAACATGTGGGGAGTTCTTGCTAAGACAGAAAGGCTTCTTTGTGTATCCTAGACCTGTCGTATTCTTTTTGGCTTGACCATGATGTTCAAGAGGTGATAGAAGACCTTTAACTTGTAGTCCTAGAGGTCCTTTTCCTTTATATCCCATCTTAGCTATCAGTTCATCCCCTAGGCCATATGACTGAGAAGGAACCTTTGATACTTTAGAGTCACTAGGTGGAACAACTTGGGATTCAGGTTCATCTTTGTAGAGCCATGCAAGCACAACTTCATCTTCCTCAAATTCTTTCTTAGGCACTTTTTCTGCAACAAATTTTCCTTTATATGCCTCAAGAGGTTCCTTAGATTCTAGTTTGAACTATTTTAGAGCTTGCCCATAAGACTTAGGTGAGATAGGGAGAGATGTCAAAGACAAGACTGGCTCTATATTATATTCTCCCATACTATTTTCTTTGATATTGACCTCTTTTGTAATGTCTTCCATCTTAGATGTGGATGCTACATCTATTTGCTTAGTGGAAGATTCTCTGTTATTAGGAACAAGTTTATCCGCACTTTCCTTCAATGCATTGCAAGTTGTTGACACGTCAGCCAGAATGGTTACCTCTACTCTGTCACAAGGAAATTTCAAGCACTAATGGTATGTAGAAGGAATAGCTTTCATTTCATGTATCCAAGGTCTACCTAGAAGGATGTTGTAAGTCAAAGGTATATCAAGAACTTGACATATAGTATCTTTGATGACAGGACCTATTCTGATTGGCAAGACAATTGTTCCCTTGGAGGATCTTTCTTCTTCATCATATGCTTTGATAGTTATTTTCTTTCTAGGATCAATGGTTGTTTTTGAAAATCCCAATTGTGTGATCAAGCTATAAGAACAAATATTTAGGCTAACGCCCCCATCTATCAACACATGTTTAACATGACAGTTTTGGATCAAGACTTCAATATGCAAGGGCTGGTTATGCGGATGACTCAAGGAGTTATCATCATCCTCTAAAAAGGAGATATACTATGGAGATGTAAGATGACCAACCATAGCCTAAAATCTGTCTAAATCAAGGTTATCAGGAACATTGGATCCAAGCAGAGCTTTGTCTAGAATGGCTCTATGAGCTAGAGATATCCTAAGCAACTCAAACATGGAGATTTTAGCATTTGTGTGCTGGTGTTGTTGGACAATACTGTATGAAGTAGGCCTCATGTCCGTAGGATTTGAAGATTTAGATGTTGCCCTCTATTTAGAAGTGGAAGACAGATTGAAAGGCACCTTAGGGACATTTGATTAATCTAGGATTTGTCCTTGTAGGTGTGCCTGAGCTTGTGATCAAGTAACTGCGTTAGCTGATTGATTTTCTCTATCTCTTCTTACAATTGTGATGACATTGCAATGCTCAGATAGGCTTGGTTCAACCATATTGATAATAGTATTATTTCCAGGATAGGCATAATTGACCTTAGCACCCACATTAGGCTGAGAAGATGAATCTCCTTGGCTATGCTTTGGAAATGGTTCAACGAATGTTGTGTGATCATTATTTCTTTTAGGATTATCAATTGTGATTTCTCCATTATCAATCTTGTCTTGAATGGTATGCTTCAAGTGCAAGCAGTTATTAGTTTTGTGACCTTTACCCTGATGTAACTCACATAATTCATTCTCTCTCCACCATTTTGGCTTAGGGTCAGGATCAAATTGTTGGATCTCAGGAAAAGAGATGATGTTATTAGCTAGCAAAGTTCTCATAGCTAATTCCAAAGATTCTCCAAGAGGAGTGAACTTTCCTTTATTATCAATGGACCAAGATTTGTATTCTGGTTTCTTTTGAGATGATTTAGACACCTTTTGTTTTGAATCTTTGATGGCTTGGGTATCGATGGTTAGATTGAAAGCAGGTGCCTTGGATGGGGTACGGAGATTATCAACAACACCATCTATGATGATGCCCTTATTCTTGTTCCAATTTTTTTTCTTATCCTTAGAACTAGATTCATACTTGTCCTTTTGAAGTGTGACGTCTCCTTTTTTCACAAGTACTTTTTCAATTTTGATTGCATTGTCTACCATCTTATCAAAAGATGTATGATTTTGCATTTGTAAAGGGTAGTGGATTTCTAGAACAAGATTGTTGATGAAGATTTCTAGCTTCTCAGTTTCTGGAATAGGCCTAGCATAGAGAGAGAATTTCTTTCTCCATCTTTTGAGAAATTTCAGGAATGGTTCTCCTGGATATTGTTTGAGATTGTAGATATCAATCATGGTGACTGAATGTTGGATGTTGTAGGAGTATTACTGATAGAATAATTTGATCAACTCCTCAAAGGTTTTGATTATAGGAGGCATCCTAGAGAACCAATGAATGGCTGACCCTCCTAGAGATCGGGGGAAAAGACACATCAGATAGGTCAGTTCATGCATGAACTCCATAGATTGATTATAGAATTCTCTGACATGATCTTAAGGATCAGAGTTTCCATCATAATTATCATATTTCAACATTTCCACCCTCTTAGGAAATGGTGGCATATACAAGTCTTTATTGAATGGAAAAGGACATAGGGCCTCCATGGAGAACTCCTTAGGTTCTTTTTCTTTTTCCATTTTGTTAAGTTTTACTTGCATGGCGTGCATTTGTTTCATCATAGCCTAAATAGGAGTTTCTTCCTCATGTGTAATGATATCTTCCACATTGAAGTTGGGAGGAAGTTTAGCTCCTTGATGAGCTAACTCTAGGAAGTATGTTTCTCTATTTTCTTTCAAGAAATGTTTCATCATCCTTTTGAAGTTATCATCATTTTGATATTGAGCTTAGTAGGTGTAGGTTCTTGATCCATACCATGTTGAGACTGGTGTCCTTGGGACCCATGATGTGTCCCTCCATGAGACATGTTAGGAGTTTTAGGACTCCCTAGATTAGATTGAGGAGGGGTTTGTTGACTACCTCCGTGGGTTGATGGAGGGGGTATGTAACTAGTTTTTAATCAAAAGTAGCCAAGACCATCATCTTTGTAAAGACCAGAATTGTAGATTTGTTCAAGAGTTGGACCCTAGATATGAGTCAAAGGTAAGCTATGAGATGTTTCCCCTATTTTCTTGTGAGTGGAAGCTCTAGTTTCCACCATTAACCTTGGGTGAAGCAAAAGAATACGATGGAGACAACTGAAGAATGAATTGATTCAAGAAGATCAGATGATGCAACCTTGTCAAGGTTTGATTGATTGAAGCTTAGATTAGATGTAAATGATGGATACTATCCCCTAGATGTATGGGTAGATGCCCAAAAGATAGTGGACACGAATTCACAACACTTAGTCATTTTGAAGATGGATTGAAGATTGATAGTTATGACAAGGTTTTGACACAAGATGAAAAAGACTCAAATCAATTAAACAGAAGGCTAAATCAGACTCAAGAGGCCACTTTAGGAAAATAATTGGATTCACTCTAGTTTCTACTTTGATCCTGACACAGTGATTTTCTTGACAAACTCTGGAAATAGGCTAAAAAAGCTGGGTATCTGGCAATTCTAACAACTTTCTGGCAATTTTTCAAAATTTCTCAAATGAATTTCTGTAGGCTTGTATGACAGTGGGTAGGGTATGAAATGACTTTTGACAAACTCGTACAACTATTGCAAAACTCGCATGATAGTTGATAGCAGGGTTTTTGACTTTTTTGAATTGACTGGCAGCAAAACTCGTACGACAATATACTAGCTACCATAAGACAATCTGGGGGTTCTGAAATGACAATATTCAAAAGTTGTATGACTTTCTGACTTTACAAGATGAATTTTGACTCCAGAAAGGTGTTTGACATTAGATTTTGCAATTTTTAGGTTTTCATTTTCAAATTGTTCACAAAATTGTCTGTCCAAATTTGAAGATTGTACCAGATTGATTTGTTCTTAGTAACCAAATAGATAAACAGGCACACAAAATAGCAATCAAGTGATTTCAAGCATGTCTAAAAATAATGAACAGGGGAAAAAGCAACCCTACGCATGAACAACCAAGTGACTGAATGTACTAATCCCTAGGAGTGCTAATAGTGTATGTTCCAAAAAGTTTTGCAATAACGCACATATTCCTAGAAAATGAAAATTTGGCCTCACTAGGGTTTGTAGTAATGGTCTGACTCTGCAAATTTTGTGATCTCAAGAGGGTGAACTCCAATCCAGGCACACTAGGGTTTTGACATAGTCTGAGAAATTAATCAATTAGGAGCTGCTAGGGAGATCTGACAACCCAACAAGAGACCACACCTGTGAAGATTTCCTCCACAAGGACATTTATATAACAGTTGCTGCTACCATGGTGAAAATGGCTATTACCACTTGAGGTTCCGTCAATGTGGTTTACCCAATTAAGGGAATGTCCACTATAGTTAACCCTCTCTAAAGGTGACTCACAAAAGATACCACATGGAGACTTGTTCCAGATTCAAGGATCTGAGTTTCTGATACTACCCAAAAAGGGAGTAGAGCATAGTCCTCTATCCCTTTCACTTTTAACCCAAACAAAGAAAACATATTAATCTGACATGCTAAGACCAAGATTATCTCACAAAGATCTATGATGTCAACCACTTATGATCTATCAACCTCTTCAAAGAGAGAATGTATCAATCAGAAGTTGAAGACGCATAAATCTAGAAGAATGTGAGACGCTCTCAGTAACCTCCCTACCTACAAGGGTTCCTTCGTTGAGAAGAGTTTCGCTGGAAACCTACTCTCTCAAGAACCACCAATAGTGTTCATAGGGCCTATTTACTATGTGTAACAAAGATGCTAAAAAGAAAATCTATGTTCATTTTTATAGCCCAAATTGAAATCTGTGATATGAAAGCAATAAAAGGTCACACAAGCTAGACATGTGAGATGTTCATTTTAGTCCAAATCAAAATGTTATCAACTGAGAGAATTACCTAAATTCCTTGCAATGTGCTTAGTAGATTTTTTTACCTATTTTTAGCAACTCTCACACTTTTCCCAATCAAAATCAGTAGAAATCAATCAGAAACAACAAATTTCAATTGTTAATGTTAGCTTTCAGTCCAAATCTAGAAAAAAAATTTGGAAAACTGGCTAAAAAAGTGAAATGACAATTGAAACCTGGCATTGAAACTTGTACGACAGTGGGTCACCTCCCAGACGACAATCTAGAAACTCATACGATAATGGGTATAAGATCATATGACAATAGAGCTTCCAAATGACACTATGTTTTTGATGGTACAATCCTTGATCAAATCAACTGTCGTATGACATTGGGTATTGCCTGGTATGAGTTTTTGAAAAAACTCGTACAAAAATTGTAGGGACAGAAATTAAAAATCGCAGCTTGGAACAGAAAATGACAAGAAGATGATAGAAATTGATAGAAATTGAATGGAAACCCATTTCAGGGCCCCACAGTGGGTGCCAGAAATGTGTGTGAATTTTGTACCTAGCTGTAGACACAACACTTCAGTAAAACATTAGAGGTTAGCAGAAATCAAAATCGTGCAGTGAAATGGAAACTAATCTAACTAGGCGATTTACTACCTTCTAGTAGGTGTGAGTATGATATTCTCAGATTGCACCGAGATCAATGACCTTGACAACACCTAAATGAAGGATTTGAATGCAAAATCTAGATATGAGATGAATGCAAATTAATCTCTTTTTTTTTGGATTTTCGATGCAATAAGATGAGATAAACTGATATGAATCTATTCTATATGAGAAATTGATGTAACATGCAATTAATCTAATCAATGATATGCTAAATGATATGAATGCTCAAAAATAATAAAAATCTCACAACAACTTTGATTTGCAAAGATTGATTCTTCGATCACCAATTCCCCAGCGTGAGGATGCAACTTGTGGATTCCATCCAAAATGAAGAGCTGAGGCCTTAATTATAGAAATCCAAGACTTTGGAGGTGCATGGAAAAATCCATAAATCACTCTTGATAAACTCAGGTTGATTTTTGAGTTATCAAGAATTTAGAGATAGATTAACTCAAAAAATCACTCAAATCAACTTTTTGATTTAAATCAGAAGTTGAGATTAGCTTTCAACTCAAAAGAGAGTTGAGTTTATTTTTAAAACAACTTGAATTGATTTTCTGATTTAAAGTTCAACTATTTTTTGGATGTGCATAATTAATATGAATTAATTAAATAAATAAAGTGATTTATTCTCAACTTAACTAATTTTAAAAATAAAACAATTGATTTATGGGTTAATCAATTATTAAATCAAACTTTTATTCAAAAACTATATTATTAAATTTGACAATTGACATTAATTAATTAAATAAGAATTTAATTAATTAGTCATAGGATATTTGATTTATTGTCAAAATGAAACAATACCATTTAGGAATAAATATAATTAAATCCAATTAAATAATTAAGTGATAGTATTAAATCTAATTAATTAAATATTCAGAATATTCAATTAATCAAACTTTAGGATAAACAAGATTTATTGCCAAATAATCATTAAATTAAAGATAATTAGGATAAATAGGAATAAGGAATATTCTCTGATGCAGAATTTAGGATGATCAATTAAGATTCGATAATGTGCCAATGTGCATTAGGTTAGGACTTTGATGTCGATTTCGTTCGATGTGCCGATATAGGAGAGCAATGAACCTATAGCCCATTTTTGGGGTATTACACAACCTAATGCAATGTTACTTAATGAACTTTAAATTAAATGATGCAAACTAATGCAATTAACTTAAATCAAAATTGATGCAAGCTAAATGTGGTGAACTTAATTGAACTCCAGGGAAAAATCTTAAATGAATGCAAGATAAAATGATTTTAACAAATGCAAGTGAACTAATGTAATGCACCTTTGATTTTGATTTTTTATTTCCAACACACTTGATCACATATAGTTTTTGATGTTCCTTTGATTTTTGATTGAATTCCACCTCCCTTCTATTTTCCTCTTGCAATTTAGTTTTTATGCTAAGAAAGGAAAATAATTTAAATACATTTAATCTAGGATGTATGCAACTAACTGTAACCATTCAAAAGTTTGGAGCTTATATTCATCATTGAGCAATTTTTGGAATCCTGAATTCAGTACAACCATCACTAGTTCAACCATGATGATATGAATAGCTTTTTCACCTCTTACGTTTCTTTCCCATCCTTTGGTATGACTATCACTGATTGGAGTCAAGTATGAGAGTATGAATACTGATTTTGTCAGATTTTATGTTGCAAGTGGATTTTGGTATTATGATATTGAACATCAAAATAACCAAGGTATCCTTTTATGTAAAACAAACAAAAATCTTAGTTTCATTGTATGTACAAGTCCTCAATGATTCTTTGATGATCACGTCCTTAGACAAATAATACATGCTTTAAAAATTTAATCTTAAGAGAGTCATTTAGAAATCAATAAAATATCATGCTTTCATCATAGCTCATCTAGTTTAAAAAATTTCATCGATTCGCTAGAAAGACATGATTTCATCAATCAAGTCAACACTTAAGAAAAATTTTGCAATGTTTTTAAAATCCATATTTCAAGTATAGTTCTACCCATTTCACACTTTTAATCATGATAAAGATAAGGTCTTTGTGAGATTTTGGATCAAATTTTTGCATTTGGTTGACGTTGGATTAGAATCAGGTTTAGATTGAGTGTTTCACTTGTGTTTTGATGAATTGATTTGATGTCTGATTGAAGTTTTATTTTGATGAATCCTTCCCCTTTTAGAGTAGATTGCCCCTAGTTTGATATGATTACATTTGTGGGACTAAGGACAATTTGCAGATTAGGTGACCAAAATATTTAGGTACTTGCAAATATAACTGTGGGGTTTTATTATGCAATATATACAAATGCTAGTGAATGCAATACTTATAAGGATGATTGCTAGGTATGCGACTAACTTGGAATTTCAATGGTGCCTGTTTACTCATTTTTTATTGATTGAATGAATTTTTCTTTCTTTTTCTATTTTTAAAGATTTTTCCTTTTTGTGCTACCAAGGCGCCTATTTGCTAGGTTTTCACCAAGGCACTTTTTCTTTTCTTATTTTTTTTGTATTTTCTATTTTTTTCAATTTTTTTCTTTTTCATATTATCAAGGCACCTATTTTCTAGGTTTTCACCAAAACAACATCTTTTTGAGGATCATTTTTTAATGTTTTTGGCTTTCTTAATGCTCAAATTTCCACTATTTTTTATTTTTTCTGCATTTCTAATTTGTTTTCTCTTTTATGCTTTTCAATGTTTTTGGTATTTTTCAGGATCTCTTTTGACTATATACAATAAATAGGATTCTTTTCATCTAATTTTATGATACTCTTTTTCTTTATACCTTTTCATCTACTTCATGTGTAGAACCTTTTTAGGTGAATGCTATTAATAGGTTCTTGTAATTCTTCTCCATCACAATCAGTTAATTTATAGGTTCTTGTCCCAAAAGATGAAGTGATCACAAAAGGTCCTAACCATTTTGCTTCCCATTTTCCTTTCTTTTCTCTTTCTTCTTGATTTTTGGGATTTTCTCGCAAAACTAAGTCACCTATTTGGAGTGTCCTTGACTTGATATGCTTGTTATAGGTCCTTGACATTTGGTTTTGATACACTTTCAAATGATCAAAGGCTTGTTGTTGTTTATCATCTAGCAGTTCTAGTTCATGTAATCTAGAAACCCTATAATCTTCTTCACTTATCAAACCATGTAGGGATACCCTTAAAGATGGAAGTTCTACCTCCAAAGGTAAAACCGCTTCTATTCCAAAGACTAAGGAAAAAGGTGTAGCTCATGTTAGCATTCTGATACTTGTCCTATAAGCGCATAAGGTTGGGTTTATTTTTACATGCCAATCTCTACTTGAATTATCCACGGTTCTCTTTAATATCTTTAAGATGTTCTTATTTGTTTCTTCTTCTTATCCATTACCTTGGGGGTAATATATTGAAGATGAGTGATGTATCATATGGAATTTTGTACATAACTCTTTTAAATCCTTGTTTTTGAAGTGTTTTACATTGTTGGTTATGATGGCATGAGGTATACCATATCTAAAAATTATGTGGTTTAGAATAAATAAGGATATCTTCTTTCCTGTGGCAGTTGACAAAGGTACAACTTCCACCCATTTGGTAAAGTACTATGTTGTGGTGATGATGAATTTATGACCATTTGAAGATGGTGGATAAATCATCCCTATTAAGTCTAAACCCCATTGATAAAATGACCAAGGTGTTGTCATAGGATGAAGCTCTTGTGCTGGTACATGGATCAAGTTCTCATGATATTGACACTTTCGACAAGTTTTAGCAAAGTGACAAGGATCTTTTTCCATGGTAGGCCAAAAACATCCTATCCTAAGAAATTTCTTAGCTAGGATTAAACCATTTGAATGTGACCCACAAATCCCCTCGTGAATTTCTTGTAAGGCTATATCTGATTCCTCTTTCTCTAGACATATTAGAAGCATTCCATCTAGACTCTTACGATACAATGTGTTAGATATTAACGTATAATGAGAGGCTTGGCATATAAAGTTTTTCTTTTGATTCCTAGTTTGGTCCATAGGTAGGATTTGGTCTTTTAAATAGGTATAAATGTCTCCATACCAAGGTGATTCATGTCTGGTTAGTAAACAAATGGTATGAGGATGGGTAGGGTCAAATGCGAGTTGCTCAACTTCTACCAAGAATTCATATCTAGCGCTTTGATCTGGTATTTGGAGAATTGATGCCAAAGTAGCCATTGCATCTACTGCTTTATTATTCTCTCTTGGTACTTCCTCAAATGTGATGAGAGTGAAGTAATTCTTGAGATTCTCAACCATATTTTTTTAAGGTATCATCTTGTCATCTTTAGTTTGATATTCATCATTGATTTGATTGATAACTAGTTGTGAATCTCCATAGACTTGTAGCTCTGTCACTTTCCATTCTAATGCCAATTTTATACCAATGACCAATGCTTCATACTCAGCTATATTATTTTTGCATGGGAATAGAAATTTGTATGATTTTGGAATTGTAGATCCTTGAGGAGTAATCAAAAGTATGCCCGCTCTTGATCCATGTTGTGTATAGGAACCATCAAAATAGAATTTCCATGTTTTTCCTCCAACATTCATAATTTCAAAATCTGGAAATTCCACCTAAATGGGATACTCATCTTGTAATGGTGATTTCACTAATTGATCCACTATGACTTGGCCCTTGATAAATTTTCAATCCACATACTCTATGTCAAATTCACTTAGCACCATGACCCATTTGGTTAGTCTCCCATTTAATGTTGTTTTGTTGAGAAGATATTTCAAGGGATCAATCTTTGCAATGAGTCAAATCTTGTGGGATAACATATAGTGGCATGATTTTTGGGAAGAAAAAACTATGGCCAAACATGCTCTTTCAATGAAGGTATAGATCAACTCATTTTTCACCAAAGTTCTGCTTATATTCAATCCACATACTCTATGTCAAATTCACTTAGCACCATGACCCATTTGGTTTGTCTCCCATTTAATGTTGTTTTGCTGAGAAGATATTTCAAGGGATCAATCTTTGCAATGAGTCGAATCTTGTGGGATAACATATAGTGGTGTGATTTTTGGGAAGCAAAAACTACAGCCAAACATGCTCTTTCAATGAAGGTATAGTTCAACTCATATTTCACCAAAGTTCTGCTTATATAGTATATGGAATTTTCTTTTCTTGATTCATCTTCTTGTGCCAAGAGTGCCCCTAATGAATGTTTAGTCACTGAAATGTGTATAATTAAAGTCTTGCCTCTTATAGGTGGCATCAAAGTTGGAGGATTCATTAAATATTTCTTCAACAAATTGAAAGCTTCTTCACATTTCTCATCCCATTTGAAAATTGTGTCCTTATGAAGGAGTTGAGTGAAATTATGGCACTTTTCTGCTAATTGAGAGATGAACCTTTGAATGGATTGGATCCTACCTTGAAGATATCTCAAATGACTTTTGTTCCAAGGTGCCTCAATTTCCATGATGGCTTTGACTTTGGCAGGGTCTAACTCTATTCCTTTTTCTGAAACAATGTACCCTAGTAGCTTTCCTGATTGAACATCAAATGCACACTTCTTTAGATTTAATCTTACTTTGAATTGCTCCAATCTTACAAAAAATTTTGCTAAGATGGGTAGATGTTCTTCCCTTGAGTGGGATTTAGCAAGTATATCATCTACATAGTCCTCCATGAACTTGTGCATCATGTCATGGAATATGGTCATCATGGCTCTTTGATAGGTTTCTCCGGTGTTCTTTAGACCAAAAGGCATAACATTCCAACATAAAGTTCCCCATGCGCATGTGAATGGTGTCTTGTCTTGATCTTTGGGTGCTCTCTTTATTTGATATAACCACTAAAACCATCCATAAGTGAGAACATTGAATGTCATTTTGTCAAATCTACGATGGCATCTATGCTTGGTAATAGAAAGTCATCTTTAGGACATGCAAGATTAAGATCCCTAAAGTCTGTTCAAATTCTAATAGATTTGTCTACTTTTGAAATTAACTCAATGTTTGAAATCCATTGGGAATAATCAATGGCTCTTATAAACCCAACTTTCAGTAATTTTTCTAACTCCCCTTTTACAAGTAAAGCTATGTGTGGATGCATCTTTCTTAGTTTCTACTTCACTGGTCTTACTCCTTTTATATTAAAATGATGCATGATTAAATTTGGATCTAATCCTAGTATATCATCATATGACCATGCAAAATTGATTTGTTTTTCTTTGAAAATTTTGATGAAGTCCTTTCTCTCTTCACTAGATAGAGATGTTGCTAAGTGTATGATCCTTGGTTCTGATTTTGACCCAATGTTTACTTTCTCTGTTGGTTCAATCAAGATAGGAGATCTTTCCTCATAGTGCTTGGGTAAAGTATCCAAACTCCCTTCCTTAGGTGCCTCTATTGGATTTTCACCGTTGGAATCATTCTTTATTTCTTTCTATTTTTTATCTAATGTTGCCACAGTGTGGTTTTCAACATTAGATTCTTTCCATTTTTTATTTTTTTCATTTTTTTCATTTTTTTTTGAATTGAGATTTTGGATACTTTCCTTTGTCACTTCTTCCTAATATTATGTGGTATAAGAAGGCTCAACCACATTTAGGTATTGGGACACCAAGTTATCATTCAAAAATGTAGGGAGGATGGTAGGTTCAATGGAATCCCATTCAATTGATCCTGGATAGATAAGGGTCAAAGGACCAATGCTTTGGTTTAGTCCGATGGGGTTTAGGGACATGACTTCATTTGAAGGTTCAAACACTGTCTCGCTTAAATCTATAATATGTGCTTCCTCAAGATGTTCTAGAGAACTAAGGTCAAAATCCTCCTCACTAGAATCCTCTAAGGTTTCCATTGGATAAAATCTTGTGGATTAAACCTAATGTTATATTCTTCCATAGTAGATCTCCATGATGGTATGTAGGGTTCTCCTACCCATTGGTTTATTTCAGTTTCTTGAATTGGTACATTATCTAGGACCATTTGACTTGAACTTGAGGCTTGATTTTGATTTGATTTTGAGGCTTGTTCTTTTCCTTTGCTAGGGGTATAGGTGTGGATGACATCCACTTCTTTATCTTGGCATGAATCACTTGACAATGAGTCCCATTCCCAATTGTTGGAATCCTCATCACTTTGAGAACCTAATTGTAAAATTTGGTCATATACCTTAGGATAGTTCTTTTGAGTGTACCCTTGTTCTAGGTATCCTAATCCAATCTTTTATTTTCTATCTCTCCATGTCATTTCAATGGGTTCAATGCATCCTTCATTTCTTGTTCCTAAAGGTCCTTTTCCTTTGTATCCCATTTTCAACATTATTTGAAATCCTTTCCCATATTGATGTGTGGGAATGCTTACATTTTGGATGCGCTTTTCATGTGTACATGATTCCTCATCCTTATATAGCCAATTTAGGATTTCATTATCTTCTTCATCCATGAATGAAGATGTATTTTCCCTCACAAAGTGATCATTGTATTTATGAGGTCTATTGGATAGCCTTCCATATGACTTGGGAGAGAAGGGTAGGTCCATCATAGATAAGGAGTATTCATCTATACCCTTTTGTTTGATTTGACATTGCTTTTCAAATTTTTTCATCATATGATCTATTTTTTGGTAATGAGAATCTTTGGTGTAGATTTGAATGGATCTAGCTTGGTCTTCTTTATGTTTCTCAGGAGCACTCTCCTCACTAACCTTCTCTTTTCCTTTTTTCAATGTAGCTAGGTTAGTAGGACTTTGGTTATTTTCAACAACAATTTCTTTTTCTTCTTTTTCATTTCCCTTCAAAGATGGAAGATCTTTTGAACTTTTTCGTTGCTCTATTCTTTGGGAAATTGACCCTTCTATATTATGTGGGACTAAGGAATCATTGATAGGCTTCATGTTATTACAATATTGAAAGGGGTTTGAGTCCCTGCTTACCATGACTTCTTGTCCTAGATAGGGGAATTTGAGACATTAATGGTAGGTTGAGGGTACGGCCTTCATTTCATGGATCCATGGCCCCCCTAATAGAATATTGTAAGTCAACTTTAAGTCTAGGACTTGGAAAATGGTCTCTTTCTACATTGGGCCAAATCTAATAGGAATACCTATGACTCCTTTGGAAGCTCTCTCTTCATCATCGTAGGATTTTATGGTTATCTTTTTCTTTGGATCTATAGCCTCCTCATAAAATCCTAAGGCTTTTACCAAGTATAGGGTACAAATATTCAAGTCAGCTCCTCCATCAATGATGACTCTTTTCACTCTATGATTTTGAATTAGGATCTCTATATACAATGGTAGATTTTGCGGGTGGTTTAGGGACATATCATCTTGTTCTGAAAAGGATAGACAATGGGGTGCAACAAGATGTCCTACCATGTTTTTAAATTTATCTGCATCTAAATTTAGAGGTACATTAGTTTCTACCAAGGCCTTCTCTACAATCTCCTTATGACTTGGTGAGAGTTTGAGAAATTCTAGAATAGATATCTGAGTAGGGGTTCATAGCAATTGGTCTAAAAAATTATATTGTTTTGAAGATGAAGAGGAGGTTTGATTTGGTAGAACAATTCTTGGGGAATTTCCAAGTAGGGTAATTTTTTATGCTTTCCCCCTAGTTACAACATTAGATGTTGCTTCCCTTGGCTTCTCTTTCACCACAATAACATTTATGGTGTTTTCATCACAACTTAAATCATTAATTGTATTACAATAGGTATGGGAAAAATTGACCTTCTCATTACCTCTTTTTTTATTTTGATTGGTGTTTGATGACTCACCCTTTTCATGGTTTAGAAAGGGGTTTTTGAAGGCTGTATGATCCTCATTGTTTTGAGGTCCTTCCACTTTTATTGTTCCATTATCAATTAGGTCTTTACAAGATATTTTAATTTCATGCACTGATTGGTTTTATGGCCCTTATTACAATGGTATTCACAATGGTGAGAATCATTCCAGCAATTTGGCCTAACTTGGGGTTCATATGGCCTTAACTCGAGTAAGGTAATGATTTTGTTAGCCACCAAAGTTCTTAACGCATTTTCCAATGGTTCACCTAAAAAAGTGAATTTCCTCTTTTGATATGTGGAAAAGAAAGGCTTAGGCTTGTTGACATTAGAATTATTAAAGGGATTATTGTTGGCATTGTTGTTGTTTTTGTTAGAATTGGTATTATTGAAAGGAGCTTTGTTTGTTTGATTCACATTATATGTCAAATTTGCTCCACTTGATAAATTAAAGGAGGCAGCCTTTAAGTTGTGTGCTTCCACAACTCCATCATTCACAAGACTTTTATTATTGTTCTTCAACCATAGTTTAGGTTTACCATTGTGATTGTTGGCTCCTTTATTATTTTTATAATTAGATACGTGATGATTATTATTAGTGTTGGTATAGGGTTTATTGTCTTTGAATAATTTGATCTCTCCCCTCTTAACCAACACATCTTCAATTTTGATCCCATTCTCAATAAGTTTCTCCAAAGTAGGGGGACATTGAAGTTGGAGCATATAGTTCATCTCCACATTTAAGTTGTTCATAAATATTTCCATTTTCTCCTTTTCAGGGATACTTCATGGATATCTTGCAAAAACTATCATCCACCTTTGAAGGAACCCTAGGAAAGATTCACCATCTCTTTGTTTTGTATCACATAGGTTGAGCATGGTAATCTCATGCTTGATGTTGTAATAATAATGGGTTAAAAATTTGGAGGCTAACTCCTCAAAAGTCTTTCTCCCTTGTGGAAGTTTGGAGAACCATTCCATGGCTTGACCTCCTAAACTTCTTGGAAAAAGTCTCATTAAGTAAGTTGTATTGTGCATAAATTTGATGCTTAGAGTGAAAAAATATCTAAGGTGGTCTTGTGGGTCTGATTTACCCATGTATTTATCATACTTAGGAAAGACTACATTAATCAGAAAAGGTGCCATAACCAAGCTTTTGTCAAAAGGGAATGGGCACAAGGCCTCGATAGAGAATGGCTTAGGTTCAGTGGCCTTATTCATTAAATCAATCTATGCTTGGAACATTTTCAATTGTTGAGTCATAGCACTCATCAGATTTTCATCTTCTTTGTTTTTCTTAAGTTGGTCGACATCATAATCATGTGGAAGCTTTACCCCTGCTTGGGCTAGGTTTAGGAAAAATTTCTCCCTATCTCTATATATTAGTTTATCCATGACTTCAAGAAATTCATTATCTTGAGCCACTCTATTAGCTCTTTCTTCAAGTGTTTCCTTAGGTCCTTGGTTGGCATTATTGATACTGTCATTGTTTCCTCTATGATGATAATCATGAAATGTGAAGTTTCTATCCATTGATTCAATTCTCTTCTCAAATAGATTTGGGAGACTATCCCCTTGATTGTGATTGTTGAAAGAGCTTTGATATTCAAATTCGGGGACCTCTTTTTCAATGCAAGTGTTTTCTTCTTGTAAAGATATTTTAAGCTTATGAGAACGTGTAGAAACCAACATCCAACAAGGTTTGATTTTGAATCATTTTTCCCCAATTTGGTAATTGTTTGATTTTATGAAGAGATTTAAAAATATAAGATGAATTTTCAAATGGATATCTCTTACTTGTGCTATGTATTTTTCAAACAAAATGTTCCACAAGTACACTTTTTCTTTTTAACCCTCTACACAAAAAGTGTTTGAATTTGTATGGATGTTATCACGGGTTTTTGCACAAAAAGACACTTCAAGCAATCTACCTAGCTCACAATTTGGCTCGTAAACATGGCTCTATAAGGTAGGATTTGATAAGTTAAAAAGGTATTTAATCAAGATTCTATTCAAAATGGATATTAAACTTTCATCCTCCAAATATATTAGGAGGCTTCCGACCACCGGTATATCAGAGTTTTGTGCAATCCCGAAGGACTACTTGAGGAAGTTTGAAAAATTTAACACCCTTTTGTCACACACCCCATTAAGGATGCATGCATTTTGTTTTATAGTGGGTTGGACTATTGCGGTAAAGGAAATTGTATCCCACTTTGGGCTATCCATCTCACCGGCCTTATTAAGGCAAGTATCAGGAGGCGAGCCCACTATAGATCTAGCATGTTCATTTTGAAAGCAATAATGTGGAATAGATAGATAGGTTTTGGGAGTTTGATTCACCAAATGGTGAAGAGAATATCCCTATCTATTTCTCAATTCCCAAACACTTTTAACAAGGTTCAATTATCAAACCCACTAACTAATGGGAATTGAGTATTTCTACTCTTTTCCACAAACAAGGGGTTGTTCAAATTTAGTGCTTGATTTACTTAGCCTTTCTTTTAATCAAGGAGCTTGATATTTTTGGCATTTTGATTCACTTAGAAAGTGAAGAGCATAAGCCTAATATCAAATCCCTCAAACAATAATAGGCTGCTTTAATTACTAGATTTTAGAATTAACAAGGCCAAAATTTAAGAAAAAATTGACCAAGTTTTAGGCTTACCTTGTTTCGAAGCTAGCTAAGACTAGGGGCATTTTTGATGAAATTTTCATTTTTATGCTCACCTAGTGGTGATCATTCCTTTCCATTGACTTCTCCTCCAACAAGTTAGTCAACACAACCAGCCAAAATGAAGAAAACAAGAATAACTTTGAATTTAAGCCTTATTTATCAAATTTTGACAAAAATTGATTAAGGCAAGTAAATCCAATTTAATGAGATGAAATTTGATTTATAAGCTTCTATAAGTTTTAAGTATTGTTCATATACCTCATTTTATTACTGAGAATTATCCAAAACCAGCTTGATGTGTGCAATATTCTCCTCCTTAATCCGTTTGGTCAAAGCTTTCCCTTCGCTGTTAAACCTGGTCTTTGGTTTTTTTGTTTTTTTATGACTAGTCACCCTACAGACACAGAGAAATCATTTTCCACAAGTTAAATTCTGTTAATTCTCAATTTAATTGCAAGCGCAATAGGATCTATTAAAAGCATTGTTAAAATGATTGAACGCGCTATTAAACAAATTAAACATGCTGCAGAATAATATTAAAAGCACTGAAACATAAATTAAAAGTGCTAATGAACTGAGAAAAGGCATTAAGAGAAAGTATTAAAATTGTTGGAGAATCAATTAAACGCACTGGCGAGTCAAGGTAAAAGTGCTGAAAGAAATAAGACAAAAACATAAGAAATTGAAAGTGCTAAAACTCCACGTAAGGGCACAAAATTTTTTCATAGAAGCATTGTTTCAAACCTCAAAAGCGCTAGAGAAACTAGTGTGCACACTAGAGAAACTCTCAAAAGTGCTATTAAATCTACAAAATAGAGAGTAAACAAGATTTGCAAGAAAAATTTTACTTCTCTGAATTTATAAATTTATGAGGCCTAATGCCCCACAGTAGGTGCCATTTTGTGTACTAGAAAAAGTACCTTCATAGGGTTAGTATCATCAATAACTCAAATAACAACTAATTTACCACAAATAGCAATCTACTTAAGCAAAGAAATGACAAGTAAGCACTCTACGGATCTCTATTTAGGGATGCTAATGCAAAGCTCTTAGCAAGCTTCTATTAGTGACAGTCCTAAAATGAGAATGATATGATAAAAAAAGCTAATAGTTCAATTTCAAAAGAAATTACATCTATTTAGCTCTATATTTGCCTTTCTAGCTCTAAATTGCAAGAGGTTTGATGCTATTCTCAGATTTGTGGATGATTATTGATTGAATTCTGCCTTTCTTTTATAGATTTTGGAAAGGGTAGGGGGTGTAGTTGAGTTGATCAAGGTTAGGTGAGAATTGAGTCCATGGTTCCACCTTTGGAGACCATTTAAATATTTTGTCCTCAAAGATTGGGACAAGAAGACAAAATGAGTGGACGAGATGCATCCTCCAAGTGAGTGATTGAGATTCAATTTAGGATTGATCCATGTGAGCTTGGTCCTCAATTCCTATTGGTTCATTCATTTTCCTCCCATTTGGTGGTTGAGAGAAAATAGGAATTAATTAATTGAATTTATTTAATTTGTTTAGCCATGTGTACCCCTTAAATGGGTTGATTTGATTTAAATTGAACTATGTAATTAATTAGATTAATTACAAAATTGATTGGTTAATCATGATTTATTTGATTCAAATTGATTTAAGGCTTTTGATTTTCAATTAATTTGAATTATTAGCTTGATTGCAATTTTTCTTTGATTTTAACTTGTTTTGATTTAATTACATTGATACAATTGATTTGCATTGGTTTTTGCCTTGATTTCTCACTTAAATGATCTTGTCCAATTTTTGGTGATTACAAGATGCATCCATGATGAATGGTTGAGATGCTTCCAAACTTGATCCATGTGAGTGATCCATGTAATGAGCTCTCATTGGTTAAAAGTGTCTTTGTTGTCCCCTTGAGAGGTGACATGTTATTTTTGAGTCTTTTTATTCATTTGTTTTGATTAATTACTCTAGCCATGCATTTAATGGGATTGATTTGATTAATTAAGCCCAGAGATAATTAATATTATTTTTACTCAATTCTTGATAATTAATGCTTGATTTACAATGTTTATTGATTTTATCACATTTTATGAATTATGTTAATAATCACAAATCAAATTAACACAATTAGGAGTTTTATCATGAATTAGGGCAAATAGGGCCTTAGGTTCTATTAGCCCAATTTTAGGTGATTACACTAGTTAGAAAGGAAATTCTCATGGAGTCGCTCCTAAAAAATCTCCCATTGAAAAGTTACAATATCCAATTGGAACTTTTTCTCCTCTATGGGCCACCAAGTAGATGTTAAAATCCTAAGGTGCATAATGTCACATCGATCTCTAGTGTTCCTCACATAAGGGTTCATGGTGAAGCAATTTCCAAGATCTAAGAGCTAGGTCTCAACCTCTGTATCACTACAAGAACCATCAAATATAGGTGGATGGGACCTCAAAAGATCTCTCATGTGACTTATAGGGATAAAATCCTCATCCACCACTATATTGTGTCCCCTATGCTCCACTCTCAAACCAGGAGTGGTACAAGAATGCTCATGCTCTCTCCTCTCCTCATGATCACCTTAATAGAATAAATGACACTCCCCAAGGCAATATTTCTCTTGATGAGGCCCCAACTAAGTAATATATTCTTGTAACAACTAAACTAATTGGGGATTCCTATAATTATGACCATGACCCTCTCTTTGGTCCTCATGGTGATCCTCATGTTTCTCTTCCTATTTATGCTCTTCTTTATGGTGTTCTTACTCATGATGATCCTCCTCGTGGTCATTTTGATGAATATTTCATCAGCCATCTCTACCCCTAGGATGCATCCTTCAGAGAAAAACAAGATATGGATCAAAAGAACATACAAAATGTCTAACAGGCCATACTAAGGAAATAAGAAAGGAATAATAACAATCATAGAGTAAAAAAATTGCACATCACTCACACCAAAAAAATGGGTACATATAAACAAAGATCCCAACATGTCGACATGGGATCTAATACCATATGTGATGCCCTACCAAGGAGCCCTTGATAAGATAGGGTCAAATATGCACTTAACAAATTTTATTTTTTTGAAAGATAAAGATATAACAATAACTACAGTGCAATGATAAATGATAGCATTAAGAAAGATAGAACAAACAATTATCCTCAAATGATCATGAACAAAATAAATACTAAATCACATTCAAATGTTCCAAGACAAACCCAAGATACACATGAAACAAATAAGTCACATTCAAGCGACCATGTAAGAATTTGAACGTCATCCACAAAAATCATGGATAAGATTAGACCATCATCAATGGTTTTCAATCAAGAATAAAAATTCATCCTCAATAAAATCCAAATACAAGGCTCATTTTAAGTTCAAAATAGGAAAAGTGATCACAATTATATCATGCAAAATTGGGAAATAGATCGTGAATACTTGAAAACCTTCCCGAGGATAATGGGTATCTAAATATAAAATTATTTTTTGGATATACCCTTAGGAAGTACACACTATCATAGATGTGCTAAATTGTACGCACCAAAAGAGAGAACATATGTGCTATTCTAGTTAATGTATGTTCTAGACTATTGATTCTATTTTCTAGTTTATTCCTCATATGTGCTAAAATACCTGACATATGCACTAGAATAGAGGGCATATGCACTACTTTGTTCTGTGTATGCACTACACTTCCCCTAAATTATATAAAATGAATTAAAATCTAATCTAAAAAGGGTTTTCATAGCTCACTCATCGGATAGGTTTTCTGACACCAATGTATGACTTAGATACAAGGATTTATCCACACCAAGGAGTAGCAGATATACATACAATCAAGGCCATAATCACTTGATAGAAACAACAAGATTATAATGGAAATATAACCTACAAAGAATGTAAATATGAAATAATAATAACCTAAAGAGAAATAAGGGATAGAATGAGCACATCATGCTCTACACTCTATCTCTAGAAGAGTCTATCATCTATACATTGGTCCTAGTAGTGGTATAGTGCAACGCCACCCTACAACATAGAATCCTTAGGCCTACCCCACCATGCTCATGGAGATAGTCTCTCAACAAAAATTACAAGGCACACACACAAGCAAGGAGTGACTAACACACATACAAAGAAAATACATAATCTCAGAGGAAGGCACAGTAATGCAAATCAATGCACATAGATGTAGAATATACTATCACGTGGAGAAAACTCAACATGCAGACCAACGCTTGAAGCACAATCACAATGCCATATAAAAATAATACATCAAGGTTCTATTTTTTCTACTAGACCTAAACATGAGAGTACCAACCATATGGATTATTATCACATGCACAAACCAATACTGAAATCTAGAGGACAATCATCTACCTCACACATAGATCACTCATGACATCTGGGGACTCAATGGTCTCCATGATATATGCTCATGCTCAGATCACTCATTAAGTCTGGGGATTCAATGATATCCACACTACCCTCTAAACTAATTCTTGGGTCACACATGACATTTGAGGGTTCAATGATTTCCATAGTACCAATTAATCTTGTTTAATGTTTATACCCAATATATTTTATTATATTCTCACTTTTTAAGGAACTCCTTCACATAGCTAATGTGGCCACTTTTAGGTTGGGGTCCATGTAAGGATCTACTCCCCATGCCTACTCAACATACTTAGTCCTATGGCTCAACAGCAAAGGATGAAGATCCAACAATAATATTATCTACACAATCTACACCGAGGATATAAGAATAACACTTCATCCACTTGGTCTACACCAACGACAAGAATAAAAGACTATCCATTTGGTCTTCACCAAGGACATGATATATCATAGTTTGTCCACTTGATCTTCACCAAGGACATGAGTATAAAAAATATTGTCTACTTTTTCTACACTAGAGACATAAATCACAAAGCACCAACAAAAACCATGAAATCATATGAGGACAAATTAACTCCCAAACACTTAGGGCATGCAAGCCAAGCAAAAATAAACACTAGATACAAATAAAATGTTTCTCAATTGGTCACTTTTTACAGGAGCAAAAAATTTGATAAAATCCATCAACCATCTCGTTAGAACGCAAGGAAGGCTCAAAACTCCCAAAAGAAATAAAATAACCAAAATCTAACAAAATCTAGAAAAGTATGAAAATTGATATTTTATCATCAAAGGTGTAAGTTCATCTTATGATAAAAATTATCCAGAATATGCTTAAGCCATTCCATTTTCACAACCCTACTACAAACATGGAGTAATACTACACCCAATAGTTCAGATATGCTACACATGATGAGAGTCAAAACTAGATGGCACATAAAACAAGGAAAGCTATAAAATGCCCAAAATTAAAACTTGGAATAATGAATGAAATTAAAAATTCATTTACTAAAATACACCCAACACACCAAATCCCCAATAAAATTCCCATTCCGGGATCACAGGAAAAACAAGCAACATAACCCCAAGATAACTATACATTTCTATTTCTAAAACTAGAAATAAACATGCAAGCCCAATCAAGAAATGAAATACTACAAGAATATGGGGGATGCTATTTCTCAGACCATGACAAGAAATCAATTTACGTCAATTGTAAATTTGAAGTATAGAAAAATATGTGAGATAACCTACCTCTCGTAAAGTGGGAAAACTTAAAATAAAGAAGAAGAAATTAGTTTCTTTTTGGAAACATAAATGGCTCCACAGGAAGTTAAGGAATCACGACACAAATCCAATGAGCTTCTACCTATGAGAATATAACAACTAGATCAATCACTATGAGAAATTTTTTTATTTTCTCCCAAATAATTTGGAGAAAAATCCAAATTCTCAACAAGCACAAGTGAGGAAATAGACTCTTTTCCTCAAATGAAAGCACTTTTTCCCCAAAAGCATAATTTTTTTTTCAGTAAAAGTCACTTAAATATTTAAGCAACTATAGACTTTCCAAAAATAAATTAAAATCAATTCCAATAACATGCAATTCAACTACGGCTAATTAGCTAGCAAATTAAATTAAATCTCCAAACAATTAAAATTAGTAATTTAATTCTAACTCAACCACGATAATGCAAGAACTCTAAATGCACAAACACATAATTGGTCTATCACAAATGCATATGCAATCAATATTTACCAACACGTATCAAAGGGATAATATAATAGTCATGGATACATTGCCCATATAGGGATGACATTGGCTCAATAAGAAATGACTGGTGATACTATCTCATATGCCACTACTGAGGATAAAGGAACACTTAATTCATATAGCTCAATTAGAATGATGTCTAGTACTTGTTCATTGAAACACACAAAAATCAAGTGAAGCTTATCATAGTATAAATAGTTGAAGCACATATAATAATAATAAAATGCCTTATGAAATGCTGACATTCTAGTGATGTGATCTGACATATAGAATTTCACGACACTAGTTATTCCACATTCTACTCCTCAATGTACATATCATTTAAATAAACATTACATTTAAATTAAGCATTTTATATAACTATAAAGCATTAAAATAATTATTTATGGCAATGAAATAGCCAATAGCATATAAGACATGATGTAACTAGAAATCAGATATAATCATCACTATATATAAATCCAATGTTCTCGAATACAAAATATACAAAATATCATCATAAAGCATCATTTCACATCAAACAACATCATCATGCAGATATGATCAACACAATAAACAAGAACATAATCTAATCATCTAACACAACTATGATATTGGTAACCAAATTAATGTAATGTCATGGAATGCATCTCACTATGCAGATAATTACAGAATAAAAACAAGAGTCTAGCTCAAATCAAAGTAGTAGGAAATAAAATGCAACCACGGGAGGCACTACAAGTAGTAATGATAGTGTGATAATGGCATAAACCTATGACATGTGGATATGTACTACACATGTAATATTTTAAAGTATTAATATAAATTAGGCACAACCCCATAGTTTCTTTTGATCAATAAAAAATAAATATATAATACATAATTATATTTGATATTTTATAATAATATATATATTAAGATTATAATATTATAAAAAAATTAATCCATCATGTAAAAAATATCTATTTTGAACAAAATAATCTTTAGAATGAATATATATTCTGCTTTGGTATTTTCCATGGCTAAATATACTTTTACCAAACCCAAGTAAAAATTCAATGTAGATTTTTGCATTTTTGAGTAGCACATTTTTTTTCTTTCACATCACCACTTGTGGACCCCCTTGATCCTACACTTACCCACATTCCAATGCAAAGGGAAGGGATCCTCATCATTGGTGCACACCTTCCAAATAATGAGAGGGAACTCTAAAACATAGATACAACCATTTGAATTACCAATAATCCTTGGCTCCTAATGTATAGTTGAAGATTAGTGCACTAGAGACTATTATGTTGGTATCCTATATAAAGGATAGCTACACTTGACATTGTAACACCATAAGTAACCAAATGTCACATAGTGAGAAGAAACATAATGGAAAAATTTATTCAATTGTGTTGAATAATACAAAGGAGAAAACTAATATCTCTTGTCATATGAATAAAAATAGATGCATTACCCAATGCGAGGGTTATTCAACCAAAATAAAGAATTTTATTGTATCCCTTGATGCCTAACATTCATTAGTGGAATGGCCAAGCACTAGATGATATGCACAAAAATAATATTTTGTTTTGTTATGTTTATGAGATTTCTTACATGTCAAAGGAGGAATATTAATCAAGTGATCATTGAGGAGACTCAATAAGTTTTTCTCTTCTTCACAAGGAGAAGATTTAGACAATAGAGGGAATGTTAATATGATTTAGAACAATAGAGAGGGGGGGTGAATCAATTGTTCTCAGGTCCTGATGTATAAAACAATCTCAAAAACTTATCCTTAAATTAGATCCAATAACCAAAACAAACTCGGTCATCACTGATTCAGTAATAGAAACATACAACAATGCAGTTCACTACCCAGCTGTAACTTAACTTGTAAAACATAGAAATGTTCAAACCAAAACATTCACACAAGTATTAACACCAGGATTTATAGTGGAAACCCAATTTGGGAAAAACCACTTTGTAACATGCTACTGTTATTTTCATTCTTCTGAAGTGAGCTTGGTAAAAAGCCAACCCTGTCAAAGGTTACAATACACACTGTCAGGTGTGACCTGGTTAAAGGATTTCAATCACCCTATTAAAAGTGAGCCTAGTCATAGGACTTACATACACTCCATTAGAATGCAACCTTGTTCAAAGGATTTAACATGTGACTTTAAGGTCAACCTCTGTTAAAAGGATTTTGACTGTTACAATGGTTAGAAAGTAGCAGCAATATTATCTAAAAAATATACAACTCACTTTGCAAATATCAGATCCGATTCTATACACTAATGCTGGTTTACTGACTTTGAAACTTTTCCATCTCCATCTCTGATCTACTCAAAACTTTTCTTCAAGCAACCACCACAATTCTCCTTTAGCCTTTTCTGCTTATTCAGTCAATAAAACTTTACTCTTCTAGCATTCTTTGTTCTTCCTTATGCACTTGCATATCTCAGGTTCCCTTATATTTTCCTCAATTAGGTTAACTCATCTTATGCCACTCAATCTCATTCGTAGATCTTAGGGTTAGGTTAGATTCATTTAATCTACCCACTTCATGTTCTTCGGCTCCTTTTCTAGAATCATCTCAAATCTCTTAAAGATTTACAATAAAAAATGTTTTACAGTGCATTTAATGCTTCCAAACAATCAATAAATAAAGTCAACACATTGTACATAATCCAAGAATTCAACAATGTCGGCTCCAAAATTAAATTCTCTTCAAATATAAAATTGTTGATGCTTGGTCAATACTATGATCAACTACTCGGTCTGCATGTAGAAAGCTCGGTCATTACTAAAACTATTTCCTTGGCTTACACTATCTTCCTCGACAATTAACTATTGTTTGATCAACACTATAATTTTTCTCGGCATATACCAACTCGGTCGACACTAACATTGCTTAGCTTAAACATAATTTTTCCATTATTTTCTTGGTTAAGCCTACCAGTTTAGTCTTTAGTCTTACTAAGATAAACAATACATTATCTCATCATTGTGCAACATAGTCAAGTACACTTTGTAGTATCAAGATAACTCAACCTTTCCTTAGGTGCTATTCTTACCAACCTTGCCTAGCCCCTTGGCAACACTCAAATAGATATAGTACTTTCCTAAGTAGCAACAGTCTTACCAGTTAAGGTTTGACATCAATGACAATAAAACAATTGTTTCAATTGTAGTTTCCAACAATCTCCCTCTTTGGCATTGATGGCAACACCATATGATATCACCTGAATAACACATGGATTACCAACCAATCCAAAAATTTATCTGTTCATCATAAGCCTCACTTTTGTGACCATTAGAAGTATTCAGATCTCCCTCTATCCTGATCCTTCATTTCAGTTCATCATCCTTATCTTCAATTTCATCAGTTTATCTCCCTCTTACCTTTCAGGGTCATGTGTATCATATCAATTCATCTCCCTCTTTGACAAAAATTCCAAAGCAATAACTAAAACATACATCCAGTAGATGTAGATAATATCTATGCAACTCAGTGTTTCTCCCTTTGTCATCTTTCTTATGGCTAATTCCTTATCTTTGCTTCTTTTCACAACTCTAGGCCAGCCCTAAAGTGTGACAATCTTCTGCATCAATTTATCAAATATTCTGTTGTAGCACATTTGATGCAGTGCTCCTAGCTAGTCTAGGTAGCCTCAGTTAGGGGAAGAACCCCTAATTGACTTCTCAAATACTCATGAGCTTCTCTGGGTAAAGCTTTAGTGAATATGTCTACTAATTGTTCTTTTGTATTCACATATTCCATTTTGACTTCTTTGTCTTGTACTAATTCTCTCTAGTGATACTTGATTGCAATGTGCTTGGTCTTAGTGTGCATCACTGGATTCTTAGAAATATTGATAGCACTTGTGTTGTCACATAAAATAACAACAGGTTCAGTGATTTCTTCTTTCATGCCTATCAACAATTGTTTTATCCATACCAAATTTGAATAGTTTACTGCAGTAGCAACATACTCGGCCTTGGTCGTAGATTGGGAAATGCAATTTTGTTTCTTTCTTGTCTAGGAAAATAATCTCTATCCAAGAAATAAAGCTCCACCACTAGTACTCTTTATGTCATCTACATTTCCTACCCAATCAGCATCTGTATAAACTCTGAGTTCAAATTTGTCATCCTTCCTATAATATAGACCATAATCAGCATTCCTTTCAAGTTATATCTCATAATTCTTTTCATAGCCATCATGTGTGTTTCCTTAGGATTGGCAAAGAATCTTGCCACAATCCCAACAACTAATGCAATATCTGGTCTACTATGTACAACATACTACAATTTTCCAATCATGGATCTGTACAAAGTCTGATTCACTTCTGTAGCATCATCATTCTTAGATAACTTTTGTCTAGTAACCATAGAAGTTCCCACAGGTTTAGCATCTTCCATCCTAAAAGTTTTCAGTATTTCATTAACATACTTAGACTATGTAATGAAAATTTCATTCTTCCTCTGATAAACTTGTAAACCAACAAAGAATTTGATCTCGCCAAACATACTCATTTCAAATTCAGTTTTCATTTCATTTGAAAAACTTTTACATAATGCATCTTGTCCACCAAAAATAATGTCATCCACAAAATTTTTTGCCAACAAGATACCTTTACCTTCTTCATCCTTCATGTACAAATTTCTTGTGTCATTTGTTCTTGAAAATCCAATCTGTATCAAGTAGTTGTGCAACCTCTCATACCATGCTCTAGGAGCTTGCCTCAATCCATATAATGCTTTGTTCAGTTTGCACACCATGTGTCTTCTGTTTGGATCAATAAAACCTTATGGTTGTTCTATGTAAAATTCTTCTTCTAGTATACCATTCAAAAATGCAGACTTGACATCCATTTGATATACCTTGAAATCTTTATAAGCAACATATGCAAGCAGAGTTCTTACTCCTTCCAATCTAGCTATAGGGGAAAATGTCTCCCCATAATCTATTCATTCTTTTTATGCATAGCCTTTGCATACCAGTCTAGCTTTGTTTCTAGTGATTTCACCATTTTCATTATTCTAAAACACCCACTTTGTTCCTATAACATTTTTGTTTTCAGGTCTCGGCACCAGAGTCCAAGTATCATTCTTCTCAATCTGGTCAATCTCTTCATTCATTGCTTGTATCCAGTCTTCATTCTCCAATGCCTCTCTAGTTGACTTAGGTTCAAATTCACACAGTAGGCATGTTGGATCCTCAGTCTTACTTCTAGTCTGAATTCTAATATTTTTGTCTCCAATTATCTGTTCAGGCTTGTGATGTCTTCTTACATATTTTGCCAAAACAAGTTCAGCTTTTCTCTCCTCTATTTCATCATGTTCCTCAATAAGATTGTTAGATTCAACTTCAAAATGCTCAGCAACCTCTTCCTGATACTCAACAACATTTTCTTGTAGCTTGGCATGTTCTTGTTCTCTCTCGAAACTATTTTCTTGATGCTCGACAGCATCTTTCTGTCGCTCAGCATTTCTTACCTGAGACTCGGCATCAGGTGCAAGTCTATTACTTGCCTCTTCTTCTTCCTCAATGTACACAAAAGATCTATAATCTTCTGGTTCTCTTTTGCTATCAGCTTCATTTCTTTCTGCATACTCATCAATTTTGACATTCACACTTTCCACAATTTTGTTAGTGTTAGAGTTCAAACACTTATAAGCTTTAGTTTTTGTGGAGTACCCTAGGAATATGCCTTCATCACTCTTAGCATCAAATTTTCCATTCCTAGTGTCTTTTAATATATAGCACTTACTTCCAAAGATTCTAAAGTATTTAACACTTGGTGCATGCCCATGCCATAATTCATAGGGTGTCAGATTTGTGCCTTTCTTGATCTGTACCCAATTAAGAGTGTAGACAATAGTGCTTATAGCTTCTTTCCAATATTTTTGTGCCACCTTCTTTTCAATCAACAATGTCCTTACACAATCCAAGATAGATCTATTTCTCCTTTCTACTATACCATTCTATGGAGGTGTTTTAGGTGCAGAGATCTATCTTTTAATTCCTCTATCATTGCAAAATAGATTAAATTCACTTGATGTAAATTCTCTACCTTGGTCAAATCTAAGACATTTCAGATTCCTACATGTCTCCTTCTCAATCTTAGCTAAATACCACTTAAAGAATTGAAAAGCTTCATATTTTTCTTTTAGAAACATCACATGCATCATGCTAGTGTGATCATCAACAAATAAGATAAAGTATCTAGCACCATAGTAACTTTGTACAGCCATAGGTCCAAAAAGGTCAATATGAACCAAATCTAAAATGTTTTCAGAAGTAAAGGATTTGCTCTTGAAACTTGACTTTGTCATTTTTCCTAACTGGCATTCTTTGGACATCACATTCTCAGGTTTCTTCAATCTAGGTAGACCTCTTACCTTTTACTTCTTACTTATCTCTACCAAATTATCAAAGTTAACATGACACAACCTTTTATGCCATAACCAAGTATCTTCAAGTTGTGCAATTAAACATGTTTCTTTAGATAGGTCAAGATAGAACAAATTACCTCTAGTTTGATCTCCACTTCCAATCAATTCTCCAATAGTGTTAAATATTTTAGCTTACTTGTCATGAAATTCCACTCGGTAACCAGTTTTGTTAAGATGAGAAACACTTAACAAATTATAATTAAGTCCTTCAACCCAATATGCATTTTCACAAGATATCTTATCAGTCAGTTTAATCAAACCTTTTCCTCTAACAGGACATGGTGCATCATTACCAAATTTTACACTTTTACCTCTGTAATGATGTAAGGTCTCAAACTTATTTTTGTCACCAGTCATGTGATGTGAGAAACCACTGTCAATAATCCATTTATCATTCTTTTTCACATAAGATATCAATGCAGTTTTCTCATCCTCATTAGATTCATCTTTCATTGCAACATAGACTACCTCAATTTCAAAATCATCACTATCAGTATCAATTTCTTTTTTAGCAATGTAATAAGATTTCTTACCTTTTCCTTTGTAGTCTTTGTTCCATTGGTAGCATCTATCATCTTTTTTGTCTTTGTGTTTTCTTTTCCTTTCATCATCTTTATCCTTCCCATTAGGACATCTAGCAGCTATATGACCAACTTTATTACATGCAAAACATATAATAGGGAGTTTACCTTTATACTTTCCTTTTCCCCTTCTCATTCTTCTAGCCATAAGAGCTTCTAGATCTTCTAGGTCTTCATCAGAAGTGTCACTATCACTTTCACTTTCACTGATGCATCTTTCTTTTTCTTTCTTTGGCTTGTTACATCTAGATTCCTGAATAGCTGAGATCTTAATAGCATATATAGGACATAGGGTTCTTAGTACTTTCCCAATTATAGTTTCATCATCAATAGCCCCATTTGCTCCTCTAATAGCATTCACAACTTCTTTTATTCTTCCACAATATTGTGCAATGTTTTCACCTTCTTGCATTCTCATTTCATCAAACTTACCTCTAAGACTCTCAGCCTTTGCTTTCAGCACATTCAAGTCACCACCATAGATCCTTGCAAGTGTGTCCCACATATCCTTTGCAGTTGTGTAGTCCTTAATGTCGACAAATTCTAGATAGCTTAGGGCAAATGCAATTTCCAGCATTGCCTGATTATGTTCTTTCTTAGCTCTCATTTCTTCGAAAGTTGAAGGTGTGATAGGTGAGACATAGTTGTTCTCAATGTAGTACTTTGTAGAGTCACCAATACCAGCTAGATGTAGCTTCATCAAGCTTTTCCATGCAGGGAAGTTTTCCTTGTTCAGCTTCGGTACCTCCTTCTTATACATCCTGATCATTTTCTTCAAGCCCCTTTAAACTTGATTTTTGTAAACTCTCATAATAAGCAACAAAGCTCTAATACCAATTGTTAATATGATTTAGAACAATAGAGAGAGGGGGAGAATCAGTTGTTCTCAGGTCCTGATGTATAAAACAATCTCAAAAACTTATCCTTAAATCAAATCCAATAACCAAACCAAACTCGGTCATCATTGATTCAGTAATAGAAACATACAACAATGCAGTTCACTACCCAGCTGTAACTTAACTTGTAAAACATAGAATTGTTCAAACCAAAACATTCACACAAGTATTAACACCAAAATTTATAGTGGAAACCCAATTTGGGAAAAACCACTTTGTAACATGCTACTATTATTTTCACTCTTCTGAAGTGAGCTTAGTAAAAAGCCAACCCTGTCAAAGGTTACAATACACACTATTAGGTGTGACCCGGTTAAAGGATTTCAATCACCCTATTAAAAGTGAGCCTAGTCATAGGACTTACATACACTCCATTAGAATGCAATCTTGTTCAAAGGATTTAACATATGACTGTTAGGTCAACATCTATTAAAAGGATTTTGACTGTTACAATGGTTAGAAAGTAGCAACAATATTATCTGAAAAATATAAAACTCACTTTGCAAATATCAGATTCGATTCTGTACACTAATGCTGGTTTACTGACTTTGAAAATTTTCCATCTCCATCTCTGATCTGCTCAAAACTTTTCTTCAAGCAACCACCACAATTCTCCTTTAGCCTTTTTTGCTTATTTAGTCAATAAAACTTTACTCTTCCAGCATTCTCTATTCTTCCTTATGCACTTGCATATCTCAGGTTCCCTTATATTTTCCTCAATTAGGTTAACTCATCTTATGCCACTCAATCTCATTCATAGATCTTAGGGTTAGGTCAGATTCATTGAATCTACCCACTTCATGTTCTTCAGCTCCTTTTCTAGAATCATCTCAAATCTCTTAAAGATTTACAATAAAAAAATGTTTTACAGTGCATTTAATACTTCCAAACAATCAATAAATAAAGTCAACACATTTTACATAATCCAAGAATTCAACAATGTTGGCTCCAAAATTAAATTCTCTTCAAATATAAAATTGTTGATGCTCGGTCAATACTGTGATCAACTACTCGGTCTTCATGTAGAAAGCTCGGTCATTACTGAAATTGTTTCCTCGACTTACACTATCTTCCTCAGCAATTAACTATTGTTCAGTCGACACTATAATTTTTCTCGGCATATACCAACTCAGTCGACACTAACATTACTCAGCTTAAACATGATTTTTCCATTCTTTGCTCGGTCAAGCCTACCAGTTTAGTCTTTAGTCTTACTAAGATAAACAATACATTATCTCATCATTGTGCAACATAGTCAAGTACACTTTGTAGTATCAAGATAACTCAACCTTTCCATAGGTGCTATTGTTACCAACCTTGCCTAGCCCCTTGGCAACACTCAAATAGATATAGTACTTTCCTAAGTAGAAACAGTCTTACCAGTTAAGGTTTGACATCAATGACAATACAACAATTGTTTCAATTGCAATTTTCGATAGGGAATGCAAAAAAATATAAGGTAAAAAACCTAAACATCTTATATAAAGGTGTGGTGTAGGTTTCTCACTCGAGCCTTAATTTATTATTCCATGAACCCTAAACCATTTCCCTTGTATCCAAGTTTCAAAATATTTTGAATCTAAACCCATAATTTATCTCTAACTCACTTGAAGGTGGAGAGATCACACTACTAACCTTGTCTATATGAGAAACATTATCAAACTATGAGAAATACATAGTACCAACATTGACATGAGTAGAAGGATCTATCCTTTTGAAATAATGTATATCCTCATTGGACATTGAAATGTAAAGATGAAGAGGGTCCTCTTGGACTTAACCAATCCGTGAGGGGTGAAATGTAAAGAGCCTCAATCATCATCAAGATATTTTTTATGAGGAGAAGGAACATCCTCAGTAGATTTTATTTGTTTAAAAGAAACCAAATCCATTGTTTAGGTCTTTGGTCATGATTCTTAGACTTTGTATTCTTCCCAAAAAGTGTAAATTCTAGTGAATAAAAATCATCGCTAAAGAGATTTTTCTTAGGTACTTTATAATCCTTATCCATTATATAGTCATGAATAGTTGGTGGAAGACGGAATCAAATTTGTAAAAGATGTAGATACAATAGGTTAGCAATTGACCCATCCTTGTAAGAAGATACTTAGATTATTGTTAACCTTAATTATGTTAATCTTTTTATTATATGTGAAATTATCTTTTGATGAAGAGAAGAATAGAATGCTACCATGACATGAATCCATCACCTACCAAGAAGAAATTGTATCAAAGCCCTTTGGGCATCACATGTATGAGCATAGATAAAGTCATAGGTCCTACCATTACTAGTAGCATGAATGTACCTAATGATTGTATGTTGAACACATAAGACAACTGTGATGTAGAAGCATCCTTGGGTTGTTTGAAATCTTGCATCACCCAAAACATTTCCTTTTACTTTTTTTGTTTAATGTTCTAGTTGGGCAGTTTCTGTTGTTTCTAGGTGCAGTCAATCCAGTTGGCACATCATCTTATGTAGTTTCTATGATATGTTCTTTATATCATGAATATCTTATGTCTATGACCACATTTTAGTTTTATGTTTCCAAATAGATTTATCTTATGATTTGGTTTGGTTCTATATTGGTTTCTTGTTCTAACAGCTAAGGTGTCGAGATCTAGCTTGTACTAAATATTCATGGTTTGTGATTAATCGTTGCAAATTTTTTGATGTTCTTAAGTTCACGGTCAACCTTCTTGTACAATCACACATCATGATATACTTATTTGTGGATGTTCTTATGGATTTAGCGATGAACTATAACTGATTTAGAGCCTGAATGGAGAATCTATAATTCAAGATTACTAAAGAGTTGCTGATTAGATATGCAAGATGATTAAATCAGTATTATGTTTTCATTGATGTCAACTAGCTTGACAATACTTATCTTGTAAGTGACTATACCGACACATCTGAAGAAAGGTGAAAGAGATGAAGAACAAAAATATCTACATGAGGAAGATGTATACATTAGATGAGGATAAGGAATACACTGAGTAATTTGTTGATGAGTCTATGACTTGATGAAATTGACTTTATTATGTTGCATTCATCTATGATGAAGGATAGAGCTGAAAGATACAAAGTAGTGTTGTTGGTAAATAAAACATTCTAATATACACTGACGGAGCATAGTGTTAACTGAGATTGTGTTCATCGACACATTTCTTTGTTAACCAAGAAAAATAGAGAGGAATTAAATGATTAGTTTAGCCGATAAAGTGATGAGCTGTAAAGTGTATGAAATTGAGGTAATAGATAAGGTTTGTTATGAAGATCGACAGCTAACATAAATAAAAAAGGATCTAATGCAGAAGATTGAAACGTGTTACTGACACATCAGTCGAGGAAGCTTAAAGTGACAAAATCTATGAATATGATTAAGCAGCAAAATTTGATGGAGGAAAAGAAAATGATTTACTTGCCTATATAAGAGGCATTATTTTTATTGTTGAAACATCATCGAAGGAAGAAGATACTATAGAATTATCACGTGAACAATTTTTCATGCATTCTAATCATACTGGTTAATGAGAACTAAGCTACAGAATAATTACCGAGCTATAGAGAGTAATTACCGACGGACAGTAAGTTGATATAGTATTGGATTTGAAGTGGTATATTGATCAGAAAGATTTGAATGAGTTGAACATTGATCTGTAAACTACAATTGAAGTTGTTTCAAGGTAGATCATCTACTGTTACATATTTAACCATTGTACATAGTCAAATCTCTTAACTAAGTGGACTATGAAAGTCTTTTTGATGTTTCATTCATAGAGTGAACATTGTTATCCTGTCAACCCTAGAGTGATTGCTGGTTGGATGATAACTTCTGGTCTAAAATCCTCTAACAAGGTCACACCTAACAGTGTGTATGTAACATTTAATAGGGTTGGGTCTTCACTGACCTCACTTCAGAAGAGTGAACAATTTTGGGTTGTCGGTCCTAGGTGGTTTTTCCCTTCACAAGGTTTCCACGTTAAATCTCTTTTGTTATGTGTTGATTGTGATATCTATTTGTTATCATACTTTGCATATTACATGTTAGATTTAATCGATAACTATTATAAAGTTTAGATTGACAATCGGTAAAGACACAGACAATGAAAGTAGTTTATGTTTATCGAGTAGCAGAAATTGAAGAATTTTTTTTGGATTATACATTTTGAATTGGGACATTGGATAATTGATTCACCCCCCCTCTCAGTTATTCTAATAATTGGTATAAGAGTTGCAGTTTCTTAGAATAGAGTTTTTAAGGACTCTGGCAAAAAGGTCTCAAGATGTATAAGAGGGAAGTACCAAAGTTGAACAAAGATAACTTCGTAGTATGGCAAAGTCAGATGAAGTTGCACATATCTGGAATTGGGAATTCTACACTAGAACTGATGGAGAATGGCTACATTGAATCGACAACAAGTCCCCTAACACTTGATCAACTAAAGGATAGGCATGAACACAATATTACTATGATGGAACTTGCTGCTTCTTGTACCGATGCCAAATTTGAAGATATTAAGGGATGCACAACTGCCAAAGCCATGTGGGATAAACTGACTCTAATATACAATGGAGATGCGAATGTTAAGAGAGCCAGAGTAGAAAGCCTAAGAGGTCGATTTGATGATATGAAGATGAAAGAAGGTGAGAACATTGTGCAATACATAAATAGAATAAAGAGGTAGTACATGCTATTAGAGCATCCAATGGAGTTATTGACGATGAAATAGTGATAAGCAAGATTCTCAGAACTTTGCTGACAATTTATGCAATCAAGATCTCTGCAATTCATGAAACAAGAGCTACATCCAATCTTACTCTTGACACACTGATCGGTAACCTTACAAACTTTGAATTGAATTTTTTTGACAATAGTGTTGTACCTTCTATTGAATCCTCTTTCATGTCTTCTTTGAAGATTAGTAATTCTAGTAGCAATAATGATAAGAATAATGATAGTGGTAGTAGTACCAATGATGAACTTGATGAGCTTGAAGCTCTTATGGCCAGAAGATTGCCCAAAGGTAAGGGAAGGTATAGAGGCAAGCTACCCTTAGCATGTTTTAATTGTAAAGAAGTTAGCCACATCACTGCTAGATGTCCAAATAAGAAAGATGATGATAGATCCAAAATTTGATCCGAAGGAAGCTATGGGAGAAGAGTCAATAGAGGCTACCGACATAACAACAGAGATAATCGAGATAGCTATGACAAAGGGAAAAAGGTATGTTACATAGCTGAAGAATTTGAATCTAAATCTGACACTGATGATGATGTAGAAGTAGTATTTGTTGCTATGAAAGATGATTCAGAGGAAGAAGAGAAACATGAAGAAACAACACTAATCTCTAAAGTAAGAAGAAATGATATATGGATCATAAATAGTGGCTATACACATCATATGACTGGTGATATAGATAAATTTGATCTACTTGATGAATATGATGGAGGATCTATTAGAATGGGAAATGATGCACCTTGTATGGTAAGAGGTAAAGGTTCACTGATGATTAATGATAGAATAAAATGTGAAAATGCATATTGGGTAGATGGACTAAACTATAATTTGTTAAGTGTGGCACAACTAAATAAATCAGGCCCTCGACTTGCTTTTGAGAGCAGAAAGGTAAGAATCTATGATAATGGAGGAAGACTTGTCAGAACAGGTACACAATCCAGAGGTAATCTATTTTATATTGATATTGATCAGTCTTCTTGTCTATTAATGAAGGATGAAGATGCATGGTTGTGGCATAAGAGGTTATGTCATGTGAATTTTGATAATATGATCAAGATTAGTAAGAAGAAAAGAGTTAGAGGGTTGCCTAACTTGTCAAAATTGGATCATGCTATGTTCCATGAATGTCAAAAAGGTAAGATGACTAAGTCTAGTTTTAAGAGAAAATACTACTCAAATAAGAAAATACTTGAGTTGGTTCATACTGACCTATGTGGTCCTATGAGAACTTAGAGCTATTATGGTGATAGATACTTTATTCTTTTTGTTGATGACTATACTAGATTAATGAATGTTATGTTCTTGAAAGAGAAATTTGAAGCATTTAAGATGTTTAAGTGGTATAAGGCAAAGGTAGAAAAAGAGACTAGTATAGAAATTAAGTGCTTAAGATCTGATAGAGGAGGTGAATTTATCTCTGATGAATTTAGTAATTTTTGTAATGAGCATGGTATTAAGAGACATGTCTTTGCACCGAGAACACCTCAGCAGAATGGGATTGCTGAAAGAAGGAATAGGTCAATAATTGATTGTGCTAGAACATTGATGATACAAAAGAATGTTCCTTAGACATATTGGAGGGAAGCTATCAGTATAGCTATATATGTGCTTAATCGAGTACAACCGAAGAAGGACACCAACCAGACACCTTATGAGCTATGGTTTGGACACAAACCTACTATAAGTTATTTCAAGATTTTTGGAAGCAAATGTTTTATTCTAAAAGATGAGAGAAATGGGAAATTTGATTCTAAAGGTGATGAAGGAATATTCTTAGGATATTCTACTAAGAGTAAATCATACAAATGTTTGAATAAAGTTACAAATAAGATGATTGAAAGTACCAATGTCTGTGTTGATGAGTTTGATGACAAGAACACAGAAGAAAGAAAGGAACCAGAAGACTATGGTAGATTCACTTACATTGAAATTATTGATTATCTACTGAAGTCACAACCTATGATAACCGGTCAACAGGAAAATAACCCCAAGGAATAGGAAAGGGAAACTGATGAACAAGATGGTGCTACTGAGCAAGCACATGAACCTGAATAGGATGAACAAGAAAGAAGAAACCAAGTACTAGCTAGTTTTTTCAGAAGACATCATCCTAAGACACAAATTATTGGAGACAGACAAGCTAGCATGCAAACTAGAAGCAAAACAAGACAAGGTACATGTCTAGTTTGTGAATTTGAACCAAAAAATGTGAAAATTGCATTAGATAATGAAGAATGGGTTAATGCAATGAAGGAGGAAATAGAGAAAATAGAGAAAAACAAAACTTGGTCCTTTGTACCCTAACCTAAAGATAAGAATGTTATCCATACTAAATGGATATTCAAAAATAAGCTGAATGAAAATGGTGAAGTGATAAGAAATAAAGCGAGATTGGTATGCAAGGGATATGCACAAGAAGAAGGCATTGACTATGGTGAGACATTTTCACCTATTGCTAGATTGGAAAGAGTTAGAATGCTACTTGCATATGTTGCACACAAGAAATTTAAGGTTTATCAAATGGATGTAAAGTCAGCATTTCTGAATGGTATACTTGAAGAAGAGGACTACATAGAACAACCTAAAGGATTCATTGATCCAGACAACAAAAACATGGTATGTAGATTACACAAAGCTTTATATGGTTTGAAGCAAGCACCAAGAGCATGGTATGAAAGGCTGCATACTTACTTGTTAAGTATTGGATTTGTAAGAACTAGTGAGAACAACAATTTGTACATGAAAGGTGATACTGATGACACTATTCTTATTACTGAAATTTTTGTTGATGATATTATTTTTGGAGGTCAAAATCATGTATGTAAATTTTTTTCTGATGACATGAGGAATGAGTTTGAAATGTCTATGTTCGGAGAGATTAAATTCTTTCTCAGATTACAAGTGATTCAACAAAGTGATGGGATATTCATCACACAGTCCAAGTACATAAAGGAAGTCTTGAAGACATTTAGCATGGAAGATGCTAAACTTATAGGAACACCAATGGCTACTGGAAGTAAACTAACAAAGGAAGATTAAACTACAGAGGTAAACCAGACACTTTACTAATCCATGATTGGTAAACTAATGTATGTAGTTCACAGTAGACCAGATATAGCACATGCTGTGGGAATTGTTACTAGATATTTTGCTAATCCTAGAGAATCACACATGACTGCTACTAAAAGGATCTTAAGATACCTAAAAAAGATAGAGGATTATGGATTATGGTATCCTAAGGAAGGTAAGTTTGAGTTGAAGGTTTATATCGATGTTGATTGGTCTAGAAATGTGGATGACAGAAAAAGTACCATCGGAGGAGCATTTTTCTTTGGTGAAAGACTTGTAACCTGGACAAGTAAAAAGTAGTTGAAGTAGAGTATGGTGTTGCTGCTACTAATTGCTCAAACATTGCATATATCAGGCAAGTGTCAGAAGGAATGAATGAGGTAATCACTAACCCAGTGATTATATACTGTAACAACACAAGTGCTATTAATATTTCAAAGAATCCAGTGATGCACTCTAAGACAAAGCATATATCAATTAAGTATCACCACTTAAGAGAACAAGTGAAAGAAAAGAAAGTGAAGTTAGAATTTTTTACATCCAAAGAACAACTTGGAGATATCTTTACAAAGCATCTACTGAAGGACACATTTGAATATTTGAGGACTAGACTTGGGGTCCGTCCCCTGTCTATCAGTCACTAATGTGATCTGGATGTTGCATTAGCCTAATCTTATCAGATGATCACACATGTTGATGCAACATAGTTCACACTTTGGATAATGTTCAAGGTTGTGATTAAGTTTGAAGAACTGAAACAGATTGGGATATCAATATACAAAGATACAAAGATTGTATTGGACAACAGCAAGTTACTTAGCTACTACAAGAGCTGATTATTTATTTGTTTCTTTGGCATTGTTGTCAAAGGGAGAGATAAATAATATGAAAAGGAAAAAGGAGAAATATGCACCGATGAGAAATATCTAAGGAAGAGAATGACAAAACAAATTTTTTTAATGTTGCTTAGTAACGTAGTGATTAAACATATTAAGCCAGGGAGAGCTTATACAACATTTGATTACAAAGTTGTAGAATACATGTTTGGTATGGGTATGGTACATTTTATTTTACTTAAGTTGCCATCAATGCCAAAGGGAGAGATTGATGAACTACAAATGATTTAGAACCTGAATGGAGAATTTGTAATTTAAGATTACTAAGGAGTTTCTGATTAGATATGCAAGATGATTAAATCAGTATTATGTTGTCATTGATGTCAACTAGCTTGACAATACTTATCTTGTAAGTTACTATACCAAAACATCTAAAGAAAGGTGAAAGAGATGAAGAACAAAAATATCTACATGAGGAAGATGTATACATTAGATGAGGATAAGGAATACACTGAGTAATTTGTTGACAAGTCTATGACTTGATGAAATTGACTTTATTATGTTGCATTCATCTATGATGAAGGATAGAGCTGAAAGACACAAAGCAGTGTTGTCAGTAAATAAAACATTCTAATATACACCGATAGAGCGTAGTGTTAACTAAGCTTGTGTTCACCAACGCATTTCTTTGTTAACCGAGCAAAATAAAAAGGAATTAAATGATTAGCTTAGCCGATAAAGTGATGAGCTATAAAGTATATGAAATCGAGGTAATAGATAAGGTTTGTTATGAAGATCGACAGCTAACATAAATCAAAAAGGATCTAATGGAGTAGATTGAAATGTGTTACTGACACATCAACCAAGGAAGCTTAAAGCAACAAAATCTATGAATATGATTAAGTGGAAAAATATGATGGAGGAAAAGAAAATGATTTACTCGTCTATATAAGAGGCATTGGTTTCATTGTTGAAACATCACCAGAGGAAGAAGATACTATAGAATTATCACGTGAACAAGTTTTCATGCATTCTGATCATACTGGTTAATGAGAATTGAGCTGCAGAACAATTACCGAGCTACAGAGAGTAATTACCGATGGACATTAAGTTAATATATTATTGGATCTAAAGTGGTATATTGATCAGAAAGATTTGAATGAGTTGAACATTGATCTGTAAACTACAATTGAAGTTGTTTCAAAGCAGATCAATTACTATTACATATTTAACCATTGCACACATTCAAATCTCTTAATTGAGTGGACTATGAAAGTCTTTTTGATGTTTCATTCATAGAGTGAACATTGTCATCTTGTCAACCCCAGAGTGACTGCTAGTTGGACAATAACTTCTGGTCTAAAATCCTCTAAGAAGGTCACACCTAACAGTGTGTATGTAACCTTTAACATGGTTGGGTCTTCACTGACCTCACTTCAGAAGAGTGAACAATTTTGGGTTGCCAGTCCCAGGTGGTTTTTCCCTTCATAGGGTTTCCATGTTAAATCTCTTGTGTTATGTGTTGATTGTGATATCTATTTGTTATCATACTTTGCATATTATATGTTAGATTTAATCGGTACTTGTTATAAAGTTTAGACTGACAATCGGTAAAGACATAGACAGTGAAAGTATTTTATGTTTACCAAGTAGCAAAAATGGAAGAATTTGTTTTGGATTATACATTTTGAATTGGGACACTAGATAACTAATTCACCCCCCCACTTAGTTATTCTAACATTTAGGTCCCGACCTATATATTTGTAAACTATTTTTTTATCTTGTAGATTGCGATCAGATGAGTCAACTTGTGGTTGGTGATCTTGTATATAAGTTAGGTAGTAGTTCTTATTTAGGGGGGGATATATAGGATATAGAGAAGATTTGTGAAGGATCAAAGGATTGATTTAATCATATTATAAGACTACAACTTGTTAGGCTTTATAGCCTAACTTGTATGAAGGTAGATTGCTTGTAGCTTCTTACAAGCTTATGACATGAAGTTTGATTCCATGTAATTTATTGGTGTTATTTTTTTCTTGTCTTTTTATTTTCATTGTGTAATCTATAGCTACAAGGTTAGACATCTCCTTTGTTGATGAATCTTCCCTTAACTACATCAAGTGGTATCAGAGTATAGTTGGGATTCCTGGTATGCAGATCCAAATTCCTGAGCTTGCAAAGTTGTTTACTTGTTTTTTGTAGGGTGGAAAAATTAAGGATCTGATATACATCAATTTGTGGCTTGTGCAAGGTGGTTTAGAATAGGTTTTGTTTCTCACTGATACAGTAGAGGGTGACAACAATTAAGGGATTGGTTAGATCAAGTTTTAGTAGTTACAAATCTTGAAATTTTTGGTTGTGGGGTGGCAATAGTGAGATATTAATTATAGAAGGACCTACTACAATGGTTGGTGAGTAATTGGAAAGTGAGAGTTCATAGTTTCTAGATTACTAGTTGACCTAGTTTCTTGAGGCAGATTGTTGGTGTTAGAAGATTGTTGGATCAGATTAGGCAGTCACCATTGATAATTAGATCCACAAGGAGATTGAAGATTAGCATCCTTGTAAACATGCTGCCTAGAAGAATGAATCCTACAAGGCTAGAGAAAATGATGGAGGAATTTAGAAATGAAACAAGGATATAAATTTGAAATACTTTGGCTGGCATTAGGAGGAATCCTAAGACTCAAGATGAATATGAGGAGGTTGTTGAAGATCTTGAAATAGTAGAAGTTGAAATCCTTACAGAAGAAGAAAGATTGTTGAGAGCTATGGAACAGATGGGTAAGACTCATAGAATAAATGTTTCTTATGTTTTTGGTTTATTACATCTAGAGGAATTGAGAAATTGGATTAATGAACTAGAAGACTACTTTGAACTTAAAAATATTGAGGATCCATACAGAGTTAGGTTAGCACAAGCTAAGTTAAAAGGTCATGTTGCATTATGATGGAAGAAATTGCAGAAATATAGAGAGGATAATGGTTAAAATAAGATCACTAGATGGAGAGTCATAGTTTCTAAACTTAAGGTTAAGTTCATATTAGAAGATTATGAACTGGAATTCTTCAAGAAGTTTTAGAATCTGAAGTAGAAAGACTTAACTATGAAGGACTATACTGAGGAGTTCTAAAAGATGACAATCAAATCTAGACACAAAGAGTCATCTAAGGAAAATGTGGTCAAGTATGTAAATGGCTTGAGGCTTAGTATTCAAGATGAGTTAAGTATGTTGATGATAAGTACAATTGAAGATGCTTATGATGTAGTCAAGGTTGGTGGATCCAATTAAGGATTGGCCGACCTTGTAGCCAAACCAATATGTAGTGGAAATACACAAAACAATAACAGATCTAAAACAAAATAGAAGTCCTTACTCATCAAATTACTGATTACATGCAATGTGTCAGGTTGTAAGGCCTTCCCAATTATGGCCAGATACAAAGCAAGTAACAGTCTACAAGATCTCATAGGATCCAAATATTTTCCCCAACATCAGCATTCAACTAGCCCAGGTCTATAACACACAGCACACTAGTAGGGACCCAAGAAAGATCTAAACTTGTACTCAAACTTCCAAGGAATCTTCCTACTCCTAAGCTCACAGGATACTAACTTTTCCTTCTCACTATCTCCCTCCTCAAACAACTACCCAATCTTCCTATAAATATTGATTCCCAACCACAAGTTAGTTGATGAAATAATAAACCCTTACAAACAAATAATAAATGCTAAAACATAAGTCAGCTCTCACATAGCCTTACAAAATAAATAAACTCTCAAAGATGGCCCCAACAATCATCAGATCCACAAAGAAGAATGCAACACACTAGATCTAGGTCCCCACATGTCCAACGGTCAATCCATAATGTGAGGAGCATGACCCAAATCAACAGAACCAGTCAGCCAAGCTGATCCAACAAAACAATCCAGTTGGTAAGCAAGAACACTGAGCAACAGAGGAAATAACCAAGCACCAGTTGTTCGACCATGCCAAGCATGATCGAGAAACATTTTTATCGCCGAGTGCAAGTGAACCAATTCCTTTAGTCACTAAGCATTCTTCAGAGACCGAGTACCCCAGTAACCATAGAAACTGAGCAAGAAATCCACCAGAACAAGATCAAAACTAACAATCTACCTTCAAAGACAAACATATTTTTGGTTGATATAGGATTGCCAAGAATCCTAGGATGCTCTTGCATCAGACACCCCAAGTAAGATAGATTTTATCATAAGGAAATTAGGAACACCTTAAGGGAATTAGAACAGGTATTCCAAATATGTTCTTAACCCATATCTCCTCTTTTCCTTCATCCCAAGTAGTCTTCACTTCATCCACTATCTCATGTAGAACATTCTTTTGCTTTCCACTTTGCTTATCCTTTCGGTCGGCAACTGATAGCAACTGACTCTGACCACTACTAATCACATTAGTACCTTGGTAAGGTTCATCCCCTCCAAACTCCTCAACCAACTATGTATCATCTGTATCTCTCTATGTCACAAATGTCATCATCTTCTGTACCATCTCTACTAGCAAGACCATCTACCTCTTAATCTCAACAAAATCTTCAGAGATATCATTCTCCTTCTCCTTCAAACTAGACTTAACAGGGATAGGTTCATCAATCCTCTGCTCTTGAGGTTTTTCATAAGGACAAAACCTGATAACTCCACATCCCTTAACCCCTATTTCTTGTAAAGGTATCAACTTATGCCAAGCTCCTTCATGCCTAACCACATAAGTATTAGCATGACCATCAAACAAAACATTCATGTCAAACTGCCAAGGTCTACCGAGCAATAGATGACAAACATCCATAAGCAATACATCACACAGTATCTCATCATAGTAAGATCCAATCTAAAACTTAACCAAGCATTGTTCTTCAATCCTAACCTTAGACACATCTTGTATCCAACTAATCTAATAAGGATTAGGATGCTTCCTTCTTTCCAAATTCAATTTACTAACCATTTCATCTGAAAAAAAGTTCTCAGAACTGCCACCATCAACTATGACATTACATACCTTATCCTTGCACTTACATCTAGTTCTGAATAGATTTCTCCTTTGTAATGGTTTATGGACACATGCAACTAATCTTCCAGTGATGAGTGTCTCACCTTTTTTTGCAACATTCATAATATCTTCTTCAACAATCAGTGCCACCCTTTTCTTAGGACAATAAAAACTTCTATGGCCAGCGTCACCACAGTTATAACAAGTATCGGTGAACTCATTCTTCCAACTTCCTCTCTGTCTAGCATTCTTAGTAACTTGACCACTACTATATCCCATAGCAGGGTTAGGATTCTCAGTCATATTACTTTTATCAACTGCTTCACCAGTTTTACCACCTTGGTTCATATTACTTTGTCTACCTTCAAACTTCTTATTTAGCTTCTCTTCAATCTTCAATGCCATTTGATAAGCATCATCAATTGTTGTCATCCACATAGTAAGTAACTCTTCCTGAATACTAGGTCTCAAACCATAGACATACCTAGCAACCTTCTCTTTATCAACTTCAAAATGACTAGTCCTAATCAGGATTCTGTAAAACTCCTCGGTATACTCCTGTACTAATTTTTTAGTCTACTTCAAAGCTTGCATCTTCTTAAACATGTCTAATTCGCAATCCACCAGAATGAATTGCTTCTTCAACTTGTCAACCATTCGGTTCCACTTAGTGATCTTTTCTTTTGCTCTTCTACCTCTTTCCAACTAAAACATCTCTCCACCAAATATTTGCATGACCCTTCAACTTAGTCTTTGCAAATCTAACCCTATCAAGATCTTCTATTTCTTCATACTCAAAGTATTCATCAATCTCATTGATCTAATCAATCAATTCGTATGGCCTAAGGCTTCCAACAAATGCATAAACTTCAATCTTAGGTCTCTTCCTAATCTTAGACATAGCTCTCAAAATTTGATTCTCCTCAGGATCTCTAGCTTCTTCTACAGCTTCTTCAAAATGATCTTCCTCATATTCATCATCACTATCCTCTTTTAAAGTAGGCTTCTTCTTTCTCAATTCCTCTTATAAGTCTTGCACTTGTTTCTGAAAGGCCCTAAAATCATCAAGACCAAATTCTCCAGTAGTTTCTTCTTCCTCTGAGATCTCATGATTTCTCCTTGGAGGAATCTTCAAATCAAGATCCAAATACAAACACACAAGATCCACTCAGCTCCAACAAGAATAGACTTTGATCAAATAGGAACAAAATTTTCTTTGATACCACTTGATGTAGTCAAGGTTGGTGGATTCAATTAAGGACTGTCCGACCTTGCAGCCAAACCAGTATGCAGTGGAAATACACAAAAACAATAACAGATCTGAAACAAAAAAGAAGACTTTATTCATCAAATTAATGAGTACGTGCAACATGACAGGCTGTAAGGCCTTCCCATTTATGGCCAAATACAAAGAAATTAACAGTCTACAAGATCTCACAGGATCCAAATCTTTTCCCTAACATCAGCATTCAGCTAGCCCAGGTCTATAACACACAGCACACTGGTAGGCACCTAGGAAAGATCTAAACTTGTACTCAAACTTCCAAGCAATCTTCCTGCTCCTAAGATTGTAGGCTAATAAATTTTCCTTCCCACTATCTCCCTCCTCAAACAACTACCCAAGCATCCTATAAATATCAATTCCTAGCCACAAGTCAGCTGATGAAACAATAAACCCTTACAAATAAATAATAAATGCTAAAACATCAGTCGACTCTCACATAGCCTTACAAAATAAATAAACTCTCAAAGATGGCCCCAATAGTCATCAAATCCACAAAGAAGAATTCAACACACCAGATCTAGGTCCCCACAAGTCCAATGGGCAATCCATAATGCGAGGAGCGTGACCCAAATCAATGGAACCAGTCAGCCAAGCCGATCCAACAAAATAATCCAATCGGTAAGCAAGAACACCGAGCAATAAAGGAAATAACTGAGCACCAGTTGACCGACCATGCCAAGCATGAATGAGCAACGCTATTATCACTAAGCACTAGTGAATAGATACCTTTAGTCACCGAGCGTTCTTCAGAGACCAAGCACCCTAGTAACCATAGAAACTAAGCAACCGGTCTCCCAAACCGAGCAAGAACTCCACCAAACCAAGATCAAAACTAACAATCTTCCTTCAAAGACAAAAATATTTTTGGTTGATACAGGATTGCCAAGAATCCTAGGATGCTCCTGCATCAGCTTATTAGTATGCACTAAAGGAAGAAGATAAGTTAACAAGAAGACAAGTTACCCCTATGGTTAGGGTTAAATCAGTTAATGATAAGGTAAAGGATAAATTGACAATTGAAGAAGAGCCTGGTCAAAAGATTCATGTCAAGAGTAGAGGCAACAAGTATTTCAAAGGCACTTCTTTCAAATGTGGAAATATTGGACATATAGATTTCCAATGTTCAGGTAGTTCTAGAAAGGACAAACAAAACTTGGTGGCACATGAGGAACATGTAGAAGGAGAACTTGTTAGAAATGAAGTTGCACTTGAGAAGGGAGAATCTTTGATTTTTAGAAGAGTCATGTTGAGCACTCAAGAACTAGAGCCTGAGAAGAAAAAGAAATTTTTTAAGACAATTTTCAAGCCATGAGGTAAATGTTGCAACGTGATTATGGACAACAACAGTACAAAAAACCTTGTATTAGAGGACATGGTATAGAAGTTGGGTTTGAGGAGACTTAAACACCCTTGTCCCTATGGGCTAAGTTGGTTTTAGGATGACCACATAGTGGAGGTGAAAGAATAATGTTGGGTTTATTTTAATATTGGCTCATACTATGATGAGGTGTTGTGTGATATAATGGATATGGGTACTTTCCATGTCTTTTTAAGAAAACCTTTGTAGTATGATATTGGATCTGTTCATGATTTTTAAAGGAATGTGGTATCTATTGTGAAATATGGCCAAAGGTTCACTTTAATTCCTTTAAAGGAGGAAGGAAGAAAACCTTATAATTTGAGTTTCATGAGAACATATACCTTGAAAGATCAGTCTGTTTCATATCAGAAAGTGATGGATTTACAATAGGTAGATGAGAAAATTTCTACGATGTTACAATTGATGATGATTTTAATGAATAGACCTAAACCGATAGAGTTGAAGGCTGGTGACAACCAGATGATATTACAAAAATGCATTGGAAGAGTGGTATCAGATGAGAAAAATAATCTTGTGATTAGATTAGTGACAAAGACTGATAAGTTATTAAAGTACAACAGTCAGAGTAGTCATGAGAAGAGTCTGAGAAATCATTTTTCCTTCTGATGAAGAGGATATGTGGGTTAAGAATGAGCATGGGATTTATGTTTTGCATCCTATCAAATGTTCATAATTCCTTTTTAGAAGATCTTTTATTCACCTAGGGTGTTTGATGCAGTAGCATCCATGGATTATTGGAAATCTTGCATCACCCAAAAAAATTCCCTTTTAGTTTGTTTGTTTATTATTCCAATTGGGCATATTTTTTTGTTTCTAGGTGGGGTCAATCTAGACAGAACATCATCTTATGCAATTTCTATGATATGTTCTTGACATCATGAAGATATTATGTCTATGGCCATGTCTCAATTTGATGTTTCCAGATAGAGTTATCTTATGATTTGGTCTAGTCCTATATTGGTTTTATGTTCTAACGACTAGGGTGATGAGATCTAGCTTGTGATGAAGATTCATAGTTTTTGGTTGCTCATGGCACATTTTTCAATGTTCTTATGTTCATGGCTGACCTTCTTATACAATTTCACATCATGATATACTTATTTGTGGATGTTCTTAGGGATTTAGGTCCTGACCTATATATTTATAAACCATTTCTTTATCTTGGAAATTGTGATAAGATAAGCCAACTTGTGGTTGTAAATCTTGTGTATAAGCTAGGTAGTAGTTCTTGTTTAGGGGGGGATATGGCATAGAGAATATCTTTGAAGGATTGAAGGGTTTATTTAGTCATATTGTAAGGTTGTGCAATTGGGTAGGCCTTATAGACTGACATGTATGAAGGCATATAGCTTGTAGCTTCTTGCAAGCTTATTACATGAAGTTTGATTCCTTTTAATTTGTTGGTTTTATTGTTTTCTTTTCTTGTCATTTCTGTTGTGTAATCTCTAGCTACAAGGTTCGACATCTCCTTTGGGGATTTCTCCTCCCTTAACTACATAAAACTAAGAGAGGGGTGAATTAGTTGTATAATGAGATCTTAAAATTTTTACTACTTCTTATAGGATAGCCTTTTCTTCATGCATCAACAATAATGAAACAACAAAATAAAAAAAGCATTCTACATAATTGTACAAGTGAACACCAAACTTACATGGAAAACCCAAGGAGGGAAAAATGACAATGAGAGTATTCTCACAATATATGAATAATTTACATAAATTATTTTAGGGTTTCAACCCAAGGATGGAACTAGTCCCAAAAAATAAGGTTTTATGGCTACACCAAAGGAATTTTAATACTCCTTGATAATGAGAATAATTAGAGAAGGATGCCAAAACCTTAGAATGACACGGAGAATAGAAATATGTCTTCAAAAAAAAAGACCATCAACAACCTTAAACATACTTCTTATAGAATACTTTGGGCTCCTCTAAATGTGGATACCTTAAACTCATTACTTCTAGTGATCATTAAGAATTCCATCTTTCATGCTTCATGCCCTGACACACTTCCATAATTTTATACTTTCCTTGTTGAAAACTATCTAGATGATTGTACCAATATAAGATCAAGTGACATACATTCATTTAGAAGTTCAAGATGCAATTTCATTAGTTATTTATACCAGATAGATTGTATGTTTTTACTCTTAGTGTATGAATGTTTCTGAGGAAGATTATGAATCAAAAGGGTGGATTAACAAATGGTCTTGTAGACCTTTGGAACCCCTTGGTACATATCAAATTTTGAGAGCACTACAATTGAACTAGATGGAAGCATCAATGGATTTTGACCATGTATTTGACCTAGTTGAACCATGTAATTTCTCAATTTATTAATTAGGTAAAATTAATTTTAACTCAATTGATTACTCTTTATATTTTTTTTGGTATTAGCTTATCATTTTATAAAATATGGGCCATGTGTATGCAGTTGTTGCAGATCAGAACAATGAAGAAGGAACATATTGGTTTTTGTGTCATTATTTTGAGGCCAAATTTTTTTGGCAACCACATTCGCTAATGGAGAGGGTATTGATTATTCAATAGGGTCTATTTTTTTAATGGGACATGGCTTAGAAAGTACCCTATCAAAGAATATAATGTATTTGTTTGAGGACTTTAAGTCACATAGACATATTCTTCATTACTTTGACCTTGTTGTTTCAACAAATATTCAATTGATTAAGTATAGCAGTATACCTCCTAACAAGAATTTATGGAAATTTATTGAATCTGACCATGAGGAAATACTTGACACAATAAGGGTTAGACAATTTCTGAAAAATGGATCGTCAAAGTTTGATAGTTTTATGCACTTAAGGAACACAAGGGACATCACCGGGTATGTCGTTGAGTGTTCAATCATGTTGAGAGGCAAAATGGGACCATGCCTAGGGTAAACCTTCCCAAATTGATGTCATCACAGTGTCAATTCATGCCCATGAAAAAAAAAACAATATTTTGGCTACCTTACAACTTTTCACTTAATGCATATGAAGGTTATTGCATGAACAAAAAATTGACACTCTACAAAATCCACTCCGATTCTTCAAAACTAGAGATAGGTTATTGTAGAGGGACCTAGAATGACCCTATAAGTTTAGATAGATCATTCACAAGTACCATAGTTTTTTTGAAAAGACCCATCTAAGTTTGACAATTTTATGCACTTAGGGCACATAAGGAACATCATTGGTAGGGTATGCCACTGAGTGTTTGGGCATGTCAAGAGGAAAAATGAGACTACTGCTAGGGTAAAATTATCCAATTAGATATGATCATGGTGTCAATTTGTGCCCACAATGAACAAAATGATATTTAGGCTACCTTGCAATTTTGCAATGAATACATCTAATAATTTTTGTATGAACAAAAAAATTGCTTCCCTACAAAAACCATTCTGAGTCTTAAAAATGTGAGACATGTTATTATAAAGGGGCCTAAAATGACCCTATATGTGCAAGAAGATTGTTATAAAGTGGTATAATTTCTAAGCAATAAACCATCAAATTTTTATGGTTAGAAAGTGGTATAATTTCTAAGCAATAAACCATCAAATTTGTATGGTTTTATGCACTTAGGGCACAAAAGGGACATCATTGATAGGGTATATTGTCGAGTGTTTGGTCGTATTGAGAGGAAAAATGGGACCATGCCTAGGGTGAAAATGCCCAACTACACATGATTGTGGTGTCAGTTCACACCCATGACAAACAAAATGAGATTTAGGTTATCTTGCAACTTTGCATTGAATGCATCTGAAGATTTTTGCATGAACAAAAAATTTATTTCCCTATGAAAATCACTTGTCTTCAAAATCCAAGACATGTTATTGTAGAGGGACATAGCACAACCCTATAGGTTTAGATGGAATTTTTACAAGTGCCACAATTTTTGAGAAATGAACCATCCAAGTTTGATGATTTTATGCACTTAGGACAAACATGGGGCATCATCGGTAGGGTATGCCACTGTACATTCGGGTGTGTCAAGAGCCATAATGACATCTTTCCTAGGGTAAAATTTCATAAGAAATCACATTTTTAGTTTGTGCCCACAATGAATATGGCAAGATTTAGGCTACCTTTGATTGGCAAGAAAAGGTATTTGGGTACAAAAATAAGAACATTGTTCAAAGTGAAACAAAATGACATTCGTGATTATCCTCAACAAATTAACAAGTAAATGGTGTATGTTGCTAGTCCAAGGGTTGAGAAATAAAATATCCCTAATAAAATTCCATCAAGAGTCACTTCTTGTATCCAATCAAATCACTTTGAAGTGGATAGACAAAAAAGTGAAATACAAAGGTTAGTAAAAACTTGTAGAAGAAAGTATGGAGATCATGAAACCATAAATAAAGAACATGGAAACTTTACAATTCTAGATGATGACCTCACATCATCATAATGATCATGCACATGGTATGCCAAATTAGAGGTTACAAGTTAGATAAAAAGACCTAAAAATGTCATCACTTTAAACATTCTTCAATCAAGTTACAAAAGGTTACAAGTTAGATAGGGATCCGTACACTTGATAAATGTAAATGTTTGAGTTTGGTAACAAGGAGAAGATAATATTCCATCTTATATCCTATGTATAATAAGTATCATTGTGTTTCATATAAAATGGTATCAATGGAGGGCCTATTAGACAATGTACCATATCTAAGATCATGGAGACTAATCATTCAACCCTTTACCTCCATCACCACCAATTATACCAACATCCTATTTTTTTCATGATCATGATTAGGTGGAACCACTAGAAGTGAGAAGTCTTGATGAAGGGAGTCAAGAGTTTATAGTTGAATTATATTGAATCCTTGGATTTCAACACTAAATACTGCTTAAAATCATCAGAGAGGCCTTTATAATTTGGATATGAGAACCAACATATCAAAATTAGGATAGAGCATTAGAAACATAAGTGTATTGTTAGGAGAATGAATTAGAATACAATTTACAATTGGGACTTAAGGGGTAAGGAATATCAATCATCTAATAATGTGTATAATTTTTAGATTAGCAATAAATATCCTCATAAAGATTTTATGGTGTAAGGTGATTTTCCTTAAGGATGAACATTGCAAGATCATTCTTCAAGATAATCAATCTAATGACATACTAACTGAATCACCCAATGATTTCAATGACATAAACATGAAGCAATGGGCATATGTCATAAGATAATCTATGTTCATATTTATTTATTTTTATTTTATTTGTTAAAAGCATGGCGATAATTATCATAAAAATTTATTGGATTCTAGTAAGATAATAAACATGTTTGCATTCTAGTAAGATAAATGTTTTCAATAAATGAAATGAAATTAAAAAAAACATTATCATATTATTGTTATACACTAAGTTTTCACCTTTGTCTCAAGCTCTCATAGTCTTGATAACTTAGTATAACATGGGAATCATCTCTAGGTTGTGGGACCTATGCTAACTAAGATGAGACCTCCAGGTTCTAGGCTGGTTCCTCTTAGATCATCACCTTAATTTGCTTCTAGACATGAAAGTAAACTTTTGAGGGAAGGGGATAGAAGGAATGCTTATAAAGGGAAATGACTGAAAGAAAACTACCTACTAGGTGATGCACCGAAATTAGGGTTTGGATCTCAGTATAGAGGAATGGAATCAATGAAAGGCTTAGGTCTAGTAGGTCACAACTCACTGAATAGACTTGCATAAGTATTTCATAGAAGGGTCTGAACATAAGACACAATTTATGACCTACAAGCAAACATTCACTTTTGCAACTCGGTGTAGGATTGAGACAAGACTGTTAGGGGGGCTGAAGTATACCCACAAAAGCATCTAAATTAGATCAAACACAATAACACACATAGTTACAGAAAGTAAGAGGGATCAGGAACCCTAAGATACCAATGATAACATCATATACTTCAATTCAATAAGAGATAAACTCAGACAAGGAAGCATAGGGACATGAAGAATTGTCACAAGATACCTCTACAATGTTTGAATTAATCAATGTGAGAAATACAACTGTAGAAGCCAGAGGGTAGAGAAAATGCCATAGATAACTCTCAAGAAAGGTGAATTTCTATTTTACAATTGTCCAACTTTGAGCTTTGAAAGCTCCAAAAATACAATATATACATACTCAACTGTACGCAGGTAGGAGTCAAAAACCTAACTAGGGTTTAGAGAATTTTCACATTAGAATAACAAACCCTACATTTGTCAAGTCTGATCATGAATGTAACTCTATAAATATGGCCGATCAGACTTCAAGTTTGCATGCCCATCCTTGTACTACATCAACCTGCAGACAAGCGACCTAGATTCATCTACTTTCCTGCATAAATTCTCCCCATGAATGCTCAAGCTAGTACCTTTCTGAGACAAGAATCGACCCGTGATGGCTGCCCAAAATTCCTCATCATCTTCTTTTAACTACAAATGTCCTAGAGACATAAATTCTTTGAGCTACCTCACCGCTGTATCCCATTGAATCAAAAACTGGCAAAAAAACCCCTGCAGAGATATTCAAATTTGAACTGCAACGGCTAGCCGGTCATTTTAAAACATAACCGTCGATCTCTTTTAATTCCTGACAGATGAATGACTATGATGCACTGAGAAAACAAATTAAAACCCCTCTGAAAAGTCAAAAACACCATGGAAGTCAGTGGCCAATAGGAAGTGAACATGTCAGCACCTCTATCATTTTTGGACCCACCTTGAGTCCTTTCTCCTTTAAATCATTTGGCGACCACGCGGCTGAAGACCTTTTCTCATTCGCAAAATCCATCTCTTTACCCTAGTCAGGTTAAGCAATTTAGTGAACAAGACATTTCACTGAATCACTTGGTGTTTTACTAACCCTAGTTATATCCTGCAAACAAGAGAAACCCTTCATTCGCTGATTCGCTGAATACTCATTTAACCACTCATGAGAATTTTGGCTTACATTTGATGAATTGGCGACTAAAGATGATTTCCAGATCGCTAATAATTTTAGGGCCTCACTAACTTATCCTATGATCTTGCAAATACACATGTTCACACACTCGCTAGATCATTTAGAGTACTACTATCTTATCATGTGAATGAGAAACCAAAGAGAAGTTATCGAGGCTGCCAAATATTTTGTCAAACTTGGGCCAAGACTTGCCACCTATCAATCTTTTATTCACTCTGACTGCCTCATCAACAACACCTTGGCACCTCTCTGACATCAGACCTACCTAAGACAATATTCTAATCTAACGGCGAGCACAAGATCTAATTCCCTTCAAATATTCCTTGCACCTTTATGCTAGCCATAGATTTCATTAAGTCGTGACCCCACTGACACATCAATCCACCTGGAAGTCCTTATCAGCACATGAAAACCAATAGAAAATAAGCACATCAGCAAGAGAGGACCCATCGGGAATGCTCTGAGATAAAGTAAGATCAATAGAGGGTGCATGATTGCATGTGTCAAAAAGATCCCTTGCTGACATGCGCCAGCCATTGATCCTTTGTAGATGTCAGAGCCCTTTTAAAATGCTAGAAACTTGGTCCCACTGACACATCACCGAATCACTACCATGTTGACCAATCAGAAGCCACTATTTGTATACACATAGCAGTGGACCCACCAGGCATGAAGAGTTACATCACCAAAGAGAATCAATGGTTGTCTAAAAATTGCATACTTCTAACACTTTTCATGAGAAAACACGCTAGTCGTAGATCAAAAGAGGACTAACAACCGGGCCTGCTAACAAATTACAAGTCATCTCCTTTCAACCAATGAAATACCTCCACATAGGACACCATGGCAATGGACTCATAAAGGCATGAAGCACTGAGAAAAAAGGAAGATCGACGGTTGTCATAAGATCGCAAGCCTCTGACACATGCTATGAGATCTTACAACAACCGTTGATCTCATCAACTGGGACCCCACTCTGACAAGTAATCCTGATACCAAATCTATGGTGGGCATATGATCTAATGCTCTTGGAATATTCCTTCAAACCATAAGACAACCGTCCAATGCAGAATCTCACCGCTACCTGCAGAACTAACCCCACTTTGACTTGGCGATTTAGCAACCAAAGGCTTCTTATTCATGAGATACTTTGATAAACCATGGTTGAGCCAAGAGAATACGTGAACAAAGGGGCTTCACTAGCTCACCAAATTACATGTGAACCCAGGGTTTGATTAAGTGAATGCCTGACTGAGGGCATTTTCATGGAATCGCTAAATGACTTAAAACACTATCGCAAGGAAATAGTGAACTAGCGAACAAGAAGAAACCTAATATGCACGTGCCTTTTTTGATCACTTAAATTGCCAATAAAGTAGAAAGGAAATATAACAGGGCTTAGGGCTTGCAGGTTTAATTTAGCACCAACAGCTACTTTTTCAAATATTTAAACTCCAGACCAAGGAAATAAAAAGATGCAAAGGCCAGGAAACCAGAGATAAATTCATGAAAATTTCAGGGATGCTTGGCAAGGTGAAAATAGAGACTTGGGGATAGGTTTTAGCCAAATCTGCATTGATATGAAAATTAGGGGAACATTTTGGTGATTTCTACTAGATGTCAGCCTGCTAGACATGGATCAGTGGCCTTGACATATCCATTGGGCATGGGGCTATCAAAACTCAAAAATTCTCATAGGGAGACAGAACTTGAACTAGGGAGACAAACTTGTGCACGGGCACTTCTTGAAAACTAGGAAACTAACCTGGAAAATAGGGAAAGAAAGTAGGGAAACTTATTTACAAAACTTTACAGAGAGGCGTTAACCTCAAAATAGGGCTTCAAGTGGAAACCATTTACTGATATTGGAAAGGCATTTCCTTCAAGATTTGATAGTTGGAAAGCATTGGATCCCTTACATTCTGTGATTACAAATGGTCCACCCCAAAAGGAGTCAAATTTTGTGTGCCTACCAGGTCTTGACCTAAACTCATCCCATTTGATGACCACATCCCCAACTTTGAAATTTTTGACCCTGGCTCTTTTGTCAAAACTCCTCCTTGTCTGAATCTGATGGAATTCCATATCCTGCATTGATTTGTCTCTGATCTCTTCCAATTCCATCAATTGAGCATACCTGATCTGCAAAGGATCTCCCTCTTCAAATAGGGCATATTGAGTGGCTAAGTCCAGAGCTGGCCATTCAGTTGAAATAGACAACTTGGCCTCTCTTCCATACACTAACACATAAGGAGAATTACCAATGATCTTCTTTGGGGTAATTCTATCTAACCACAAGGTAGACCTGAGTTTAGTATGCCAATCCCTCTGATTGTCTTGTAGAGTCTTCTTGATTATCCTAATCAAGTTCTTATTTGTTGATTCAGCTTAGCCATTGCCTTGGGGGTAGTAATTGGAACTAGTGTTCAGATAAATGCCACTCTTGACTGGCCACTCTGAGACTTTGAGCCTTGTGAATGCCAATGCATTATCTGAAATTATGGAATCAAGAGTGCCAAACCTATGAATTATGTCATCATAAAAACTCAATATAGCATTCTCATTGGCTTCTTTTGATGCTACTACCTCTGTCCATCTGGTGAAATAATTAGTTGCAGTAATAATCCATTTATGGCCTACACTAGATGGAGCATTGATCATGCCAATGAAATCTATACCCCACTTCATGAAGGGCTACTTTGTTCTGACTGGCTATAGGGGCAAGGCTAAAATCCTTTCCTTTCCTACAAACATGGCACACTTGATGCATTTTCTCACATACTCATGACTATCCTTAAAGATAGATGGCCAATAGTACCCACCCTTCATGATTTTAAAAGTAGTAGTCCTAGGAGAGAAATGACCTCCACAAGGTCCATCATGAAACTCAAATAGGATGTCTGCTATCTTTTCTAAATCTATGCATCTTAAAAGGACACCATTGTGATCCTTTCTAAAAAGAACTTCATCTATCAGCACAAAAGGAATAGATTGTAATCTATAATACCTTCTTTTGGCTGAATCTAGGCTTGGAGGACATTGTCCTATCTTCAAATAATTGATCATATTAGGCAACCAGCTTGTTTCCTTGTCTTTTTCTTCTATAGAATGCACCACCAAAGATGCATCCATTTGCTTTGATTTCTTTGAACTTTCATCCCCTGCCAAATGCTCACAAAGACCTCTTCCTCTAACTAGCTTGGTAGTTTTAATATCAATGTCATATTCCATCACCTTGGTGATCCAGCCAGCTCTTTTCTCATTTAGGTCCTTGGAAAGCAAAAATTCTTTGACACTTGGATGAGTAACCTTCAAGTGTACCTTGCTATGGGTCAACAAATATCTAAAAATTTTAAGGCTCTTTACCACAACAAGTACATGTTTTTCTACAAAAGAGTATCTCTATTCATATTCCTCTAAAACTTTGCTAAAGAAAGCAATAGGCTGCTCCAATCCATCTGAATTTTCTTGGGTCAACATTGAAGATATGGAATCATGACCTTCATAAGCATAAAGGATAAAATCCTTACTGAAATTTGGGTTTATAAGAGTAGGGGCTTCTGTTAAGGCTTCTTTGATAGCTTGGAAATTGACTCTCCCTTCTTTGGTCCAACTAAAAGCTGAACTCTTTTTTAACATGGCTGTCAAAGGTTTGCGTAAATCTACAATGTTAGGTAGGAACCTCCTAACAAAATTAATCTTTCCTATGAAAGATTGGAGACTTTTCTTTTGATGTGGTAGCGGTAACTCTAGGATAGTTGCAATTCTCTCAGGATCTACTGTGATTCCTTCTTTGGATACTACATATCCCAATCATTTTCCTTCATGAACTGCAAACACACATTTCTTGGGCTTAAGAGATATCCCAAATTCTCTACATCTTTCAAAGATCTTCCTTAAATGTTTGATGTGATCTACTGCATGTTTTGAATAGACAATTATGTCATCCAAGTAGACCAACACAAACTTGTACATTGGACTCTTAAAGGCCATATCCATTGCCTTTTGAAAAGTTGCACTTGCATTTGACAAACCAAAGGGCATCTTTTGGTAAGCCATGGTTCCCCACTTGGTTGTAAATGCAGTCTTGTATTGATCCTCTTCATTCACTAGGATCTGATTGTATCCTGAATAGCCATCCAACAATGAAAATCTCTCAAATCTAGAGACACATTGTAATATTTTTTCCATGGAGGGTAGTGGATGGCGATCTTTTAGAGAATCCCTATTAAGATCCCTAAAGTCAACACATAACCTCAACTCCCCATTCTTCTTCCTGACAGGAACAAGGTTGGAAACCCAACTAGTATGTTTAATGGGGTAGATGATACCACTTTCTATTAGTTTGAGTACTTCTTTATGCATGAGTGGCTCAAGCTTGGGGTTAAAAGGCTTTTTCTTTTGCCTCATTGGTTTGGCATTGGGTTCTAATTAAATAGTGTGCTGAGAAAGGGTAGGATCAAAACCTTTGAGATCTTCATACTGCCATGCAAAACCATCACTGAATTCTTTGAATAATTGGGTATAAGCTTGCTTTTCCTATTCAATGTTCACTTTTCCAAATTGTAAGCTCTTACCTGGTTCCAACTCTAATTCAACACAATGTTCTTGTTGGACTACCAAGCTAGCTTTATTCTTCTTAACTTCATCATCCTTGTTGAAGATAGTCTCTAAGGTGACAAGACCTCTAGGCATCTTATTGGACTTTAGTTGTATCACCTGATCACCATAATTTTGTGACAGCCTATCTTTATTATGTTCTGAAAAAACATCTTCTTCAAACAAGAACTACAAAATTTGTTCATCACTGTCAAACACTTGCCAATTAACATCATTATTAGGAATAGATGGTCTGACAACCACTTTGATATGTTGTTGATCTATCTCTTTTGAAATGCTATTTGGAATGTCATACTGGGATCCAACAATAGCTAACCTATCTGCATTTTGATTCAACTTTATAGGGATGGCAACAATATTGAAAGCATAAAAATCTTCAATTGCATCCCAAACTCTATGCTTGTATGCTTTCAAAGTATCATTTTTTGTTGCACTTATCCCTCTTACTTGGCTGACAACTAACTCACTGTCACCAAAAACTTTTAAGGCCTTAAGCCCTCTTTTTCTAGCCCATTCTAGTCCATTGACTAGACTTTCATACTCTACAGTGTTACTAGTGTAGGAGAAACTGAATCTAAAGGTAGTATAATACCTTTCTCCTCTTGGGGACACTAGCATAGCACCACCACTAGAACCATGTCTACTTCTAGCTCCATCAAAAAATAGTTCCCAAACCTGATTGCTCTGATCTTCTGAATCAGTATCTTCTTTGAAAAGGCTTGGTTCTATGGCTCCACTTTCGTGTATCAAATAACTTCCCAAACCAAAATCCCAAATAAGATTTTCTTGGGCCTCTGAAGCTCTTTCATCTAGAAGAATATCAGGGATACTCTCTATCTTAGTGCTTGCTTCACTAATGGTTTGGAAGTCACTATCATCAAATATAGGGTAGTTTACATTGATGGTATTGGACACATATGGTTCTATATGGTGTGCTGCTAATGGTTCTAACTTAATGGTGACTTTGGTCCCATACCTTGTATGAAATAGCATGTGAGACCAGTCAAAAGATAGATAACCTCCTATCTTAGCTGTAAACTCCCTTGAAAGACATATAGCAAATAATGCAGGGAGATCTATGATATATATATCAAGGAGGATGGAAAAATTAGGACTAGCATGAAGGATCAGATTGGTATCCTTGGCCACACCTATAGTATTGACTGAGGATCCATCAAGTTGTGTGACCTTCTTTTGGAAGGGCTCATATTTTAGTCCTAACTGGTCAGCTACTTTCTTAGGCATTACAGTGCTAGTAGCTCCACTATCTACCATACAATTATGTACTAAAGATTTTCCAATGAGTAAAGATACATAAAAGGGAGGTGGCTTTGAGTTCCTACCTTGTGTGGCATTGCCTTTGGAGTTGTTACTTGGAGTCTCCTTTTCTTGATCAGTGTTAACCAACACTAGCTTTGCAGCTTCTTTTGCAAGTTGAGGAGTTGCTACTTCTGTCATGGCCTTCTTCAAAATTTTAGGCTATCTGAGAAGAGCCAAGGAGTCCCACATGGACATGGTGACATTCACCTTCTTCATGTTGTCTACAATATTAAAAGGTTTCATAGTGTGTACTCTTTGTTGTGCTTTCACTATGATGGGCTCCACTTCCTTTGGAATTTGGCCTTCCTTGCTTGTAATGGTAGGAGCCTCCTTAGGTGTGATGGGATTAGCTTGTTGTATAGGCTCTACAAATGTAGTGGCTTTGGCATTGGAATTTTCTCTCTCCATGTCTTGGGCTCTTCTTTTTGCTCTTGTATAGGCAACAAAAGCAACCTCATCATTGACTCCATTGAAGTTTGGTTGCTCCCAATTAAAAAGAGCAGTTTCATTCTCTTGTGATTCTTGTTGAGGCACTGAGCCCCTGGATGAAGCCTCTAATTGAGCTTGGGAGGCATTTTGAACCATTAGAGCTTGGTTCATCCATCCATTTGAACATGTAGCCTGATTATGAGGCTGATTACAAGGAAAACACCATTCATTCTCCATAGCCATATTATTTTGAGTAGGAACCATATCCCTCACTGGATTTGCAGAATTTAAAGGTGTAGGATTATATGGTTGGAATGGTCTTTGATTGAAGCTTTGTCTTTTTCCTTGATAGCCTCCTTGGTGTGGTGGCCTATTTTGTTGATAAGGCTATCTTTGATTTTGATATTGCTGATTAGGACCTTGGCCTTGTGGCTAAAAGGGTGGTCTAATTCCTTGACCTTGTTTGTTCAAATTTGTGACCTCTTTAGTCAAGGTCTACAATAAATTGGTCATTTCTTGCATACTAGTTTTCTGATTACTCTTTATTTCTTGTAACTCTTGAGAGAAACTAGTTGTTGACTCTTGACCACTAGTACTAGCCTGAGGTGCTAGTATGGTGGGAATAGGGGTAAATGGGGGTACTTGTGCATGTGTAATGGGTTGAAGGCTAGGGAAAATGGGCATTAGAGGCCTTCTAGCTATCATGCCTACTTGAATCAAACAATTTTCAGCCCTGATAGCTATGTCAAAGGCTTGGGGTAAAGAAGTACCACCCATAGACTGGATCATGATAGAAATTTGGCCATTCAATCTTTGTAAGTAGTATATAAAAGCATGGTCAGCTAATGGCCTCACTAAGACTGGAATTCTATTCCATGTTTTGAGGAATCTACTATTGTAATCTATCATCTACTTTTGAGAGTCTCTCTTAATAGTTGTTAACTGCTCAACTAGAGACAAGTTATCTAATTTATCCTCAAAATGTTTACTTAATAAATCTCCTAACTCATCCCAAGAAGTAATAGAACCAACAATAAGAGTTCTAAACCATTCAAGAGCCTTACCTTTTAGAGAGGCTACTAATAATTTTGTGGCCACATCCTCTTGAGTAATGTTGTGTATGCTGTAGATGGTGGTCACATCTCTTATGTGTTCAAAAGTAGTTGTCTTCCCTTCACCTGTTAAATTAGGTATACTCTTAAGTGCCACCAAAGGCACATCATGATGTTGAGAAAAATTCAATGGACTACCCTGATTAAAGGGTGCAAATGCAAATGGTCTAGCCATTGTAGGAGTTGGAATTTGAAGATTAACAACTATATGAGTTGTATTTGCTGTTGGATTTGAATCCTCTTCTAGATCTCTAGTTAGAGATTTGCCTCTTCTTCTGGAATGAAAGGGAAAAGGTCTCCTTTCTGAGGTATTAGGAGGTGTAGACTGAACTCTCCTTGTAGGGGATGTTCTTTGGGTTGACCTACCTTTGTGACTTCTCTTTGAGGGAAACTCTGAAAATTAGTGGGCTTTGAGCTTCTAGTCTCAATCTTTCTCATAAAACTTTGAACAAGGTAGCCCTAATCCTTGAAATCAGTGGAGTTGCCAGATATACTTAGTAGAGTGACTTCTAAAAGCCTATTTTATGCAATCTGTATATCAAAGATAATATATCTTTAACATGAATCTGATTTTATTTTTTTACTACCCCACCAGGCATGCTACAATTATTATACACTAAGTTTGCACCTTTGTCTCAAGCTTTCGTAGTCTTGATAACCTAGTATAACATGGGAATCATCTCCAAGTTGTGGGACCTGTGCTAACTAAGATGAGACCTCTAGGTTCTAGGCTGGTTCCTCTTGGATAATCACCTTAATTTACTTCTAGACATGAAAGTAAACTTTTGAGGGAAAGGGATAGAAGGAATGCTTATAGAGGGAAATGACTGAAAGCAAACTACCTACTAGGTGATGCACCAAAATTAGGGTTTGGATCTCAGTATAGAGGAATGGAATCAATGAAAGGCTCAGGTCTAATAGGTCACAACTCACTAAATAGGCTTGCATAAGTATTTCATAGAAGGGTCTGAACATAAGACACAATTTATGACCTGCAAGCAGCATTCAATTATACAACTCGGTGTAGGATTGAGACAAGACTGTTAGGGGCGCTGAAGTATACCCACAAAGGCATCTAAATCAGATCAAACACAATAAAACACATAGTTACAAAAAGTAAGAGGGATCAGGAACCCTAAGATACTAATGATAACATCATATACTTCAATTCAATAAGAGATAAACTCAGACAAGGAAGCATAGGGACATGAAGAATTATCACAAGATACCTCTGTAATGTTTGAATTAATCAATGTGAGAAATACAACTGTAGAAGCTAGAGGGCAGAGAAAATGCCACATATAACTCTCAAGAAAGGTGAATTTCTCTTTTACAATTATCCAACTCTGAGCTTCGAAAGCTCCAAAAATACAATATATACATACTCAACTGCACGCAGGTAGGAGTCAAAAACCCAACTAGGGTTAGAGAATTTTCACATTAGAATAACAAACCCTACATTTGTCAAGTCTGATCATGAATGTAACTCTGCAAATATGGCTGATCAGACTTCAAGTTTGTGTGCCCATCCTTGTACTACATCAACCTGCAGACAAGCGACCTGGATTCATCTACTTTCCTGGACAAAGTCTCCCCATGAATGCTCAAGCTGGTACCTTTCTGAGACAAGAATTGACCCATGATGACCACCCAGACTTCCTCATCATCTTATTTTAACTAAAAATGTCTTGGAGACATAAATTCTTTGAGCTACCTCGTTGATGTATCCCATTGAATAAAAAATTGGCAAAAAACCCCCCGCAAAGATATTCAAATTTGAACTACAACGGCTAGCCAATCATTTTAAAACATAACCATCAATCTCTTTTAATTCTTGGCAGATGAACAACTATGATGAATTGAGAAAACAACTTAAAACCCCTCTGAAAAGTCAAAAACACCATGGAAGTCAGTGGCCAATAGGAAGCAAACATGTCAGCACCTTTGTCATTTTTGGGCCCAGCTCGAGCCCTTCCTCCTTTAAATCATTCGGTGACCATGTGACCGAAGACCTTTTCTCATTCACAAAATCCATCTCTTTACCTTGGTCAAGTTAAGAAATTCAGAAAACAAGACATTTCATTGAATCGCTGGGTCTTTTACTAACCCTGGTTATATCCTGTGAACAAGAGAAACCCTTCATTTGTCGATTCGCTGAATACTCCTTTAACCACTCATGAGAATTCTGGCTTACATTTAGCGAACTGGCGATCGAAGATGATCACCAAATCATTGAGAATTTTAGGGCCTCACTAACTTATCCTGTGATCTTGCAAATACACACATTCATGCACTCACTAGATCATTTAGAGTACTGCTATCTTATCACGTGAATGAGTGACCAAAGAGAAGTTATCAGGGCCACAAAATATTTTTTCAAACCTGGGCCCAGACTTGCCACCTGTCAATCTTTTATTCACTCTAACCACCTCATCAACAACACCTTGGCACCTCTCTGACATCTGACCCACCTAAGACAAGATTCTAATCTAACGGCGGGTGCAAGATCTCATACCCTTTGAATATTCCTTGCGCCTTTACTCCAGCCATAGATTTCATTAAGCTGTGACCCCACTAACACATCAGTCCACCTGGAAGTCCTCATCAGCACGTAGCAACCAATAGAAAATGAGCACATCAGCAAGAGAGGACCCACTGAGAATGCTCTGAGATAAAGTAAGATCAATGGAGGGTGCATGATCGCATGTGTCAAAAAGATCCCTTGCAAACATGTGCCAGCTGTTGATCCTCTACAGATGTCAGAGCCCTTTTAAAATGCTAGAAACCTAGTCCCACTGACACATTGCTGAATCACTACCATGTGGACCAATCAGAAGCTATTGTTTGTATACACATAGCAGTGGACCCACTAGGCATGAAGAGTTACATCACCAAGGAGAATCAATGGTTGTCTGAAAATCGCATACCTCTAACACTTTTCATGAGAAAACATGCTAGTCGTAGATCAAAAGAGGACTGACAATTGGGCCCGCTGACAAATTACAAGTTATCTCCTTTTGACCAATGAAATACCTCCACATAGGACACCCTGGCAATGTACCCATAAAGGCATGAAGCACTGAGAAAAAAGGAAGATCAACGGTTGTCGTAAGATCGCAAGCCTCTGACACATGTTATGAGATCTTACGACAACTGTTGATCTCATCAACTAGGACCCCATTCTAACAAGTAACCTTGATACCAAATCTATGGCGAGCGTATGATCCAATGCTCCTGGAATATTCCTTTAGACTATAAGACAACTGTCCGATGCAGAATCTCACCGCTACTGGCAAAACTAAGCCCACTTTGACCTGGCGATTTAGTGACCAAAGGCTTCTTATTCATGAGATACTTTGATAAACCATGGTTGAGCTAGGCGAATACATGAACAAAGGGGCTTCGCTAGTTCACCGAATTACATGTGAACCTAGGGTTTGATTAATTGAATGCCTGACTGAGGGCATTTTTGCGGAATCATTGAATGACTTAAAACATAGCCAGAAGGAAATAGCGAACTGGCGAACAAGAAGAAACCTAATATGCACGTGCCTTTTTTGATCACTTAAGTTGCTGATAAAGTAATACGAAAATATAACAGGGCTTAGGGCTTGCAGGGTTAATTTAGCACCAATGGCTACTTTTTCAAATATTTGAACTACAGACCAAGGAAATAAAAAGATGCAGAGGCTAGGAAATAAGAGATAAATTCATGAAAATTTCAGGGATGCCTGGCAAGGTGAAAACAGAGACTTGGGGATAGGTTTTAGCCAAATTACAAAAACATACACACAATGAATAAATATTTAAGTCCCAAAGTACAAAGACATACACACAATGAATAAATTGGATCGAACAACAACTTTCATATATATCAAAATGTATAATAATTGTGTATGTATACAAAAATGGCATAAATGACAAGGCAATAACAATTTTTTTTAAATGTGGCACATGCCATGTCAAGGTTGATATATATAATAAAAATTTTAAATACATACATGAATTATTCTTCAATGATCAAAACTAGCACTATGTATCTCTATCAAATACTATGGTTGTGACAGATCATCAAAATTGAGCCACTTTGAAGTAGTATGTAGCTTTGTAGATGGCTACATAACAAAAATTAAATTGCTAAATCAGATTAGTTTTGTCAAAAATATATTAGAGCTATCAAAATAACATAAAAATAACTATATATTGAAATGTTGATTATCTCATATATTTCTCCCACTCTTGGGTTGTATAGTAAAGGTGGTGGCCTTCTTTCATGACCATGAATCCTAACAAAATAGAAATGTAGAGGATCTATGAAAAGTTGCAAAGGGGGTTTGATTAACTACAACTGATTGAATATCTTGATGAACTAAAGAGATAGTGATTAGAGATCACCAAGCTGTTAATGTGATATGTAAGATGATTAAATCAGTCAATATGTTGTCATTGATGTCAACTAGTTTTGACTATACTTATCATGATAGTTACAAACATCTAAATTTGTAGAAGGAATAAATGGTGAAGAAATGAGACATCTACATAAGGAAAAGATGAATATGACAAATAAGGATAAGGTATACATTGGGTAACTTATTGATGACTCTATGGCATTATATTGTTGACTTGAGCATGTTGCATTATTCTACTATGAAGAAGAAATCAGAATTGAACAAGTTAATGTGGTCGGTAATTGAATATTTCTGTATACACCGAGCTATTCTTGTGTATACCGAGCTAGTTATCACTGACACATTCAATTTTAACCGAGTATGGATGAAAACATTAAATGTTATAACAACCGACTAAAATTGTTGATCTGGAATTGCTTATGATTTCAAGGTAAGAGATGAAGTTTGTTATAAGATCCATGACTGAAAAAATTCAGAGATGATCAAAGGGAAGAGATTGAAATGTATTATTGACACATCTACCAAGGAAGGTTGAAGCAACAAAATTGATGAATGAGATTAAGAGGCAAAATCTAATGGCTGATATGAAAATGGTTTACACGTCTATTTAAGAGACATGGAAACTCATTATTGAGGATGCCGAATGAATAGAGACTATAGAATATTTTGTGTGAAGACATTTTTCATGCATTCCTAATCAAACCGGTTATAGACAGAACCGAGCTGAACTGCAGGCATAATCAAGCTTCAGAGATATATACACCAAGTGAAGTAAGTTGTAGGATATGATGGAATAAATTGATTATTAATCAGAAGAGCTTTTATGAGCCTAGTAGAGATCTGAATATTTGCAAATTGAGTTGTATTTGAATCAGATCACTATTGTATTAGTTTAACCATTGTTACAACAAAATTTCTTAACTGAGTGGACTTAATAGTCTTTTGTATTTCTATATGACATTCGGGGAATGTTAATTGTTATCTTGTTGACCCCATAGTGAATGCTGGTCAAAATTTAATTGTTAGTGATAAATCTTTTAACCAGGTCACACTTGACAGTGTGCATTGTAACCTTTAATAGGGTTGGATCCTAACTGACCTAAATTTAGAAGAGTGAAATATTTTGGGTTACCGGTCCCAATGGTTTTTTCCTTAGCAGGGTTTCCATGTTAAATCTTTGTGTTAATGTGTTATTTTTTATGATTTTTTTTCTATCATACTTTACATAATGCATAATCGATAATCACAGTTTGGATAATTACTGATATTTGGTAAATAAATAGAAAGATAGATAGTCTATCTTACCGAGTTGTTTGAGTTGTTGAAAAAGTTTCAAAAAGTACATCTAAGAGATTGGGACTATAGGATAACTAATTTAATTGATTCCCCTCCCCCCTCAATTATCTAATAATTGGTATCAGAGCATATTAGTTTCTTGGAGGAAAGTTTCAAGGACTTGATAAAAGTATCACAATATGTATAAAAGGGAGGTGCCTAAGCTGAACAAAGATAACTTCTCGACATGAGAAAGCAGGATGAGGCTGCACATATCTGGAATTGGAGAATATGCTCTTCAACTCCTAGAGAATGGCTACATACAATCGACTGTTGGACCTTTGATAGTTGATCAATTGAGAGATAGACATGAACACAACATGACTATGATAGATATTTTTGTTTCTCTATCTGATGCATAATTTGAAGATGTCAAAGCATGTACTACAATGAAAGAAATGTGGGACAAACTTGCACTAGTTCATGGGAGAGATGTAAATGTATTAAGGGCTAGAGCTGAAAGTCTTAGAGGAAGATTTGATGACATGAAGAATAAAGAAGGTAAGAACATCACACAATACTCTAATCGAATCAAGGAGGTGGTCAATCCAATCTGAGGAGCAGGAGGTATTATTTCTGAAGATACTGTTGTAAGTAAAATACTGAGAACCTTGCTACCTATCTCTGCTATTTGAATCTCTACTATTCATGAAATGAGATCTGCAACTGGTAGTGTTCTTACACTTGATATTCTAATTGGAAAATTGACTACTTTTGAGCTCAACAACTTTGATAGCAGTATTGTACCGAGTGTTGAATCTACATTTATGTCATCCTTGAAGATTGGAAAGTCAAGCGGTAAGCATAACATAAGAAATGAAGGTGGCAGTGATAGTGAAGATGAGCTTGATGAGATTGAAGCACTCATGGCTAGAAGACTTTAAAAAGGTAAATGAAGGTATAAAGGAAATTTGCCTCTAACATGTTTTAATTGTAAAGAAATTGGCCATATTGCTGCTAGATGTCCTAACAAGAAAGATGGAGATAAAGAAAATGACTGATCTGGTGATAGAAAGTTTGACAGAAGAGATCACCGAGAACACAGAGGAAATTGACACTATGACAAAAGAAACAATCAAGATTACAAAGACAAAGGCAAGAAGGCATGTTACCTTGTTGGAAAAGAAGATGATGATACCGACACTGATACTGATGATGAAATTGAAGTGGTATTTGTTGCAATGAAAGATGATTCAGAAGAAGAAGAAAGGTATGTAGAGACAACACTTCTATCTAAAGTTAGCAAGAATGATACATGGATTATTGATAGTGGTTGTACACATCATATGACTAGTGATGAGGATAAATTTAAATACCTTGAACATTAGAATGGAGGATCAGTTAATATGGGAAATGATACACCTTATCTAGTAAAAGAAAAGGGATCTATCTTGTTAAATAATAATATTAGATGTGAGAATGCATATTGGGTGAAAGGACATAACTATAATTTGTTAAGTGTAGCACAATTGAATAACTCAGGTCACCGGTTGCATTTGAAAGTAGAAAAGTGAAAATCTATGATGGAACTGGAAAATTGGTCAGTACTGGTGAACAATCCAAAGGTAATATATTTTATCTTGACAGTGTTGAAACTTCTTGTTTGTTAGCTAGAAATGAAGATGTGTGGTTTTGGCATAAGAGAAAGTGTCATGTGAACTTTGATAACATGGTTAAGATCAGTAAGAAGAAATGAGTTAGAGGTTTACCGAGTCTAACTAATCCTAACCATGTCATGTGCAATCAATGTCAGAAAAAAATGATGACTAAATCTAGTTTTAAGAGAAAACACTATTCTACTAAAGGAATTTTGGAGTTGGTACATACCGACTTATATGGTCCTATGAGAACTCAGAGCTATTATGGTGACAAAAATTTCATTTTATTTGTTGATGACTACTCTATAATGATGACATTTATGTTTTTAAATGAGAAATCTGAAGCTTTCAAACTGTTTAAGTGGTATAAAGCTAAATTTAAAAAGGAAACTGGGAAATATTTAAAATGCTTAAGATCTGATAGAGGAGGTGAGTTTATTTCTGATGAATTCACTAATTTTTGTAATAAGCATGGAATTAAAAGACAAGTTTCTGCACCAAGAACGCCACAACATAATGGTATTGCTGAAAGAAGGAATCGATCTATAGTTGACTGTGCAAGAACATTGATGATTGAGAAAGATGTTGCACAATTGTACTAGAGAGAAGTTGTTAGCACTGTTGTATACACATTGAATTGAGTTCAACTAAAGAAAGACACAAATAAGACACCTTATGAGCTATGGTTTGGCTACACACCTAAAGTAAGTTATTTCAAAAAATTTGGAAGTAGATGTTATATTCTGAAAGATGATAGAAATGGTCAATTTGATTCTAAAGGCGATGAAGGAATATTTCTAGAATATTCTACTAAGAGCAAAGCATACAAATGTTTGAACAAGGCTACTAAAAAAATGATTGAGAGTGCTAATGTGAAAGTTGATGAGTTTTCTAAAAATAATGATGAAGAAAGCAGGAAGGAACCAGAAGACTATGGTAGGTTTACTTATATTGAGCATCCAGACTATCTACTAAAGCCACAGGCTGAGTCTACTAAGTGACAAGAAAATGCTACCAAGAATCAACAAATACAAACTAAGAACTAGGAAGATGCTACCAAGGAAGAAAATGAACCTGAACCAAATGATGAGAAAAGAAGAGAGCAAGTATTGGCAAAATTTTGTAGAAGACACCATCCACATAACCAAATTATTGGAGATAAGCAAACTGACATGATGACCCAAAGTAAGTTAAGATAGAACACATGTTTAGTTTGTGAATTTGAACCTAAGACTGTTAGAGATGCACTTGAAAATGATGAATGGGTTAGTGCTATGAATGAATAAATTGAACAAATAGAAAATAACAAGACATGGACTTTGGTACCTAGACTGAGTGATAAAAATGTGATTGGTACTAAGTGGATTTTTAGAAACAAGTTGAATGAGAATGGTGAAGTGACTAGAAACAAGGCAAGACTTGTTTGTAAGGGATATGCACAAGAAGAAGGAATTAACTATGGTGAAACATTTGCACCAATAGCAAGACTTGAAGGAGTCAAAATATTACTTGCATATGATGCACATAAGGGATTCAAAGTATATCCAATGGATGTAAAATCAGCATTTCTGAATGGAATACTTGAGGAAGAAGTCTACATAGAACAACCTATCAGTTTTGTTGATCCAAAATAGAAAAACATGGTATGTAGAATACACAAAGCGTTGTATGGATTGAAACAAGCATCAAGAGAATGGTATGAAAGATTACATGCTTATCTTATTAGTGTTAGATTTGTGAGGACAAGTGACAATAGCAGTTTGTACATGAAAGGAGAATTTGATGACAATATTTTGATTGCTGATTTTTTTGTTGATGATATAATATTTGGAGGACATGATAATATTTGCAAATCTTTTGTTGATGAAATGAGAAAAGAGTTTGAAATCTCAATGTTTGGAGAGATTAAATTCTTTCTAGGTTTGTAGATTATACAACAACATGATGGGATTTTCATTACACAATCAAAATACATCAAGGAAGTGTTGAAAACTTTTAGAATGGAAGATTCAAAACTGGTAGGTACACCGATGGTGATAGGATGTAAGTTCACAAAAGATGATAAATCAACTGAGGTAAATCAGACACTGTATAGATCAATGATTTGAAAAATGATGTATGTGGTACATAGTAGGCTTGATATATCACATACAGTTGGAATTGTGGCAAGATTTTTTGATAATCCTAAGTAATCGCATATGGTTGTTGTTAAAAGGATTTTGAGATATTTGAAGAAAATTGAAGATTATGGCTTATGGTATAAAAAGGAAGGCAATTTTGAACTACAAGTTTACACTGATGCATATTGGCATAGAAACATGGATGATCGAAAGAGTACAATCGGTGGAGCATTCTTCTTAGAAGAAAGACTTGTAACATGGATAAGTAAGAAATAATCATGTATTTCTCAATCTACTGTTGAAGCAGAGTATGTTGTTGTTGCTACTAATTGTTCAAATATTGCATGGATAAAATAATTGTTGGAAGGTATGAATGAGGTGATCACTGATCCAGTGATTATATATTGTGACAACACAAGTGCCATAAATATTTCCAAGAATTTGGTGATGCATTAAAAAAAAGCTAATATCTATTAAGTATCACTATTTGAGGGAACAAGTACAAGAAAAGAAACTAAAACTAGAGTTTGTAAAGTCTAAAGAACAACTTGCTGATATATTTACCAAACCCTTACTGAAGGACACTTTTGAGTACTTGAGGACTAGACTAGGGGACCGTCCCCTATCTATCAGTTACTAAGGTGACCAGGAGGTTGCATAAACCTATACTTTATCATAATATCATTCATGTTGATGCATATAGCTCACACTTTAGGATTTCTAAGGTTGCGAAAGATTGTAGAAGTTGGAAAAGAGAATTGTATATCAGTATTTGCAAATTCTTGATCTAGACCGAACAACAGAGAATTACTTGGTTGTTGAAGAGTTGTTTATATTTTCTTTGGCATTGTTGTCAAAGGGAGAGAGATTTCTATGAAATATGAGGGAGAGAGATCTGTTAGAGAGAAATCAAATAACTGTTGATGAGAACATGAAAGAAAGAAAGAGTCAGAGAACTGAAGAAGATCAAATATGCAAGGAGAGTCTGCATGAAATGTTGCTATAGTGATTAAACATATTAAATATCAAGCTAGGGAGAGCTCAACGAGCTACAAAATTTATGTGTATAGTTGTAGAACTAATGTTTGGTATGGTATGACATATTTCATATTGTTTGTGTTGTCATCAATGCCAAAGGGAGAGATTGATGAACTATAATTGATTGAATATCTTGATGAACTAAAGAGATAGTGATTAGAGATCACCAAGCTTTTAATGTAATATGTAAGATGATTAAATCAATCAATATGTTGTCATTGATGCCAACTAGTTTTTACTATACTTATCATGATAGTTACAAACATTTGAATATTTGTAGAAGCAAGAAATGGTGAAGAAATGAGACATCTACATAAGGAAAAGATGGATATGACAAATAAGGATAAGGTATACATTGGGTAACTTATTGATGAGTCTATGACATTATATTGTTGACTTGAGCATGTTGCATTATTCTATTATAAAGAAGAAATTAGAATTGAACAAGTTAATGTGGTCGGTAATTGAAGATTTCTGTATACACTGAGCTAGTCTTGTGTATACCGAGTGATAGTAATAACTGAGTTAGTTATCACTGATGCATTCAATATTAACCAAGTATGGATGAAAACATTAAATGTTATAACAACCGAATGTAATTGTTCAGCTTGAATTACTTATGATTTCAAGGTAAGAGATGAATTTTGTTATAAGATCCATAGCTAACAAAATTTAGAGATGATCGAAGGGAATAGATAGAAACATGTTATTGACACGTATGTTGAGGAAGGTTGAAGCAAAAAAATGGATGAATGAGATTAAGAGGAAAAATCTAATGGCTAATATGAAAATGGTTTACACATCTATTTAAGAGACATGGAAAATCATTATTGAGGATGCCATATGAATAGAGACTGCAGAAGACTTTGCATGAAGAAATTTTTCATGCATTCCTGATCAAACTAGTTACAAACATAATCGAGTTGAACTGTATGCATAGCCGAGTGTCAGAGATATATACACCAAGTGAAGTAAGTTTGAGGATATGATGGAATGAATTGATTATTGATCAAAAGAGCTTTTATGAGCCTAACATAGATCTGAATATTTGAAAATTGAGTTGTATTTGAATCAGATCACTACTCTATCAATTTAACCATTGTTACAACAAAATCTCTTAACCGAGTGGACTTAACAGTCTTTTGTATGTCCATATGACATTTAGGGAATGTTAATTGTTATCTTGTTGACCCCATAGTGAATTCCAGTCAAAAGTTAACTATTAGTGATAAATCCTTTAACCAGGTCACACCTGACAGTGTGCATTGTAACCTTTAACAGAGTTGGCTCCTAATCAAGCTGACTCCAGAAGAATGAAATATTTTGGGTTACCGATCCAGGTGGTTTTTTCCTTAGCAAGGTTTCCATGTTAAATATTTGTGTTAATGTGTTATTTGTTATGATTTTTTTTCTATCATACTTTACATATTGCATAATCGGTAATCATAGTTTGGATAATTACTGATATTTGGCAAATAAATAGAAAGATAGATACTTTATCTTACCGAGTTGTTTGAGTTGTTAAAAAACTTTTAAAAAGTACATCTAAGAGTTTAGGACTGTAGGATAATTGATTTAACTAATTCCTCCCCTCTCGGTTATCTAACAATTGCTATCAAAGCATATTGGTTGCTTGGAAGTGTGCATTGTAACCTTTAACAGGGTTGGCTCCTAACCAAGCTCACTTTAGAAGAGTGAAATATTTTGGGTTACCGGTCCTAGGTGGTTTTTCCCTTAACAAGGTTTTCAAATTAAATCTTTGTGTTAATGTGTTATTTGTTATGATTATTTTTCTATCATACTTTACATATTGCATAATCGGTAATCACAGTTTGGATAATTACAAATATTTGGTAAATGAATAGAAAGATAGATACTTTATCTTACTGAGTTGTTTGAGTTGTTGAAATTTTTTCAAAAAGTACATCTGAGAGTTTGGGACTGTAGGAGGAAATTGGTTATGAAAATCATTAGTTTTATCAAAAATAGATTAGAGTTGTCAAAAATAACATCAAAATAACTATATACTGAACTATAATTTCTTTGCAATTGATTTTTTTATTACCTCATGTGTTTCTCCCACTCTTGGGTTAGGTGATAAAGGTGGTGGCCTTGTTTGATGATCAAGATTCTTAACAAAATGGAAATGTAGAGGATCTGTAGGAAGTCACAAAGGGATCTGTAATAGATAAAAGGTAACGAATATAAGTTAATAACATATATAACTTTGAGAAATACTAAAAAAATAAAAATGCATATATCATAAGCAAAATTGAATGGAAACACGATGAAATTCAATGATTAAACTCATAGATCTAGCTTTCAATTGACTACATCAACTAGAAAATTAAATAAAATTTTGATATGCAACACTAAAGAGCAATTTTTTACAAACTACAAGTATAATAGCATACTCACAAGTTTTTGTATTGTTGTAAGTATGGAAGATCAAGTAATGTGGATGTTTTTGAAGTGAAAGTTTAATATATATAGAACAAATGCATACATAATCCTCATATAGCTCTCCTATACTCCTAGGAGGCATTGTCACTAATAAAGTAGCTATGACCATTTCTTGTACGAAAATTGATAAGAAATGTTTTTGATAAAGGTAAATATAGGTTTTGAATGGACCCCAAAACCATTTACAAAGGAGTACACAATATATACTATAAAGCCCTTACAAACATAGAACACATGCTAAACAGTAAAAAGCAGGACCCCAACCCAACAAACAACACCAAAGAAAGCTACAACAAAAATCCAAAAAAGAGCCGACAACACAACTACCAAACACCTACCTATAAAAAACCAACAAGAACTACATCTTTTCTTTCATGGCCTTTTTAGCCTCTTTTTGCATTTCCTCCATTTCTGGATAGAATATTTTAGGCTTGTAAGCTCCTTAGGTATTTTAGGTACTTTCCTCTTGAGATTTCTTCTAGTTCTAGTTCCCAACCCCGAAGACTGACCTTTACCCCCAGCATCTTCTTCCATCATGATGGTAGTTTTTTCTAGAAAACTACTCTCTAGATAAGCATATAATGCTTTTAAATTTATCGCAGAAACTTTGAGGCCCTCATTACTATGCTTCAAGATTTCTCTTATGTAGTAACCATTGTAACTAATTTTATCACTTATGTCCTTCAACTTTTCCTCCACAATAGTAGTAATTATAGAATTCAGGTCCTCATTTGTGTTGTTTTTATTTACCTTCTTCAAAACCTCTTCAATACAATTATTATCCAAATTTTCAAATCTTTCTTTTAGAGACTCCATTTCCTCTTCTAGGGCCTTCAAATTGTGACCTATTTCTTTTATTTCCTGACTAAGCCATTTCTCCATATTAATGCCACAGCCAGTCATGCTCTTTACCTCCTTCAAAATATAGTCCTCAAAATCGAAGCCAACAGAAAGCTCTTTCTCCTTACCTGTTCTCTATCTTTTCTCTTCTCTTTTCCCAACCTTAGAGATTTTAGGCTTCCTATGCAAAGTACCTTCCTCTTTCTTTCTATTTTTCTCCTTGTTACTCTTCTCAGTTCTCTCTTCCTTCTCAGAATCCTCTCCTTCCCTCTCCTCTTCCTTTTCAATTTCTTCTTCCGCCTCCTATTCTTCTTCCTCCTCACCCAGTACTTCAACATCCTGCTTATTTCTCTACATTTTGTCATTCTCGTTAGAGGTTGAGCCCTTGTTTTTTACCTTAGGATCCTGATCCTCTTTCACAGGATCATCCTCCATATTTTCCTCAAGCATCATTCCTTCCTCTTTGTCCTGGGTAGAGGGATTTTTTTCTTCAATTTCCTCTCTAAATATCCCTTTCCCTTTCTTTTTTTCTTTTCCCTCTTGTTAGTAACAGCCCTTGTCTCTTCCACTTTAGATTTCTTCTTCTTCCCTTTTACCATTTTGGGTATGGGATCAAGAATTTTGTCTTTGGCATAGTCTTCTATAAGCATTATTAACCCTTCATGCAACACTGGGTAATTGGGATTTTTCTTGTTCTCCAAAATGCTATTATTCAAAGAACTAAACAAATGATAAGAAATGTTATAGTCATGTTGGAGCTCTAATTTTTTGCAAAATTTAGAGTTCCATGTAAGCATAGAAGTCACCAAAAACCCAATAATATGCTTCCATATCCTATTAATCTTATGAGAATTCACCTTGTGATCATGTTTATCCCTTTAAAATAAGTTCATATGCATATTCTTAGGCCTTGAAAATTAAAACTGATGTGTTTCTCAAATACCAAGTTTTAGAGTTATATAGTAACTTTGTAGTTCACATTTTGAATGTCTCACTAATAGGTAATATTCCAACATTAATATCCTAGTGCATAACAAGAATATGAGAAAAATAAATTTTCCCCCCTATTTCCCATATAAATTTTTATATCTACCTAAATTTTCATAGTTTTAGGTCATCGTTTGATATTTTTATAAAGCTCAATCCATTTGCAATTTATTATTTTTATATCATAGAACCTATCAAAGTGGCATTTTTCACATTTCCATATTTCAAATCCATATGATCTTAACTCCAAACTAATGGGTTTATGCAATTTTATGCATTACAAAGATATACTATGCACATTTTCAAAACCCCAAGAAATTATTTGACAATTTTTTTCGAGCCGAAACCAAAGGCAATTAATGCAGATTTCTCAATTTGCACAATATCAATATTAGCCAAAAGCTTTACTTTGAAAATTAATATTTCATAGTTGGATGACTTTATTATCAAGAAAATTGGTCCTATACATTCTTTGCATGCCAATCTACTCATATGCTAGATTGCAGAACTTCACAAATCAGATTGATAAATTTTCAAGGTGTAGTTTACAAAAGTTTAGCAATTTTAATTCTTTCAGAAAACATTAAATAGTCATTTTTGATAGAGCATATATTTCTCCCCCAAATGAGTTTCTCAAATTCGTCTATTATGTTGCACTTGTGTGTGTGAATTTTGTACCTAGCTATAGACACAACACTTTAGTAAAACATTAGAGGTTAGTTAAAATCAAAATCATGCAGTGAAATGGAAACTAATCTAACCAGGCGATTTACTACCTTCTAGTAGATGCGAGTATGTATTCTCAGATTGGACCGAGATCAGTGCCCTTGACGACACCTAAACGAAGGATTTGAATGCAGAATCTAGATATGAGATGGATGCAAATTAATCTATATTTTTGGATTTTTTATGCAATAAGATGAAATAAAATTGATATGAATCTATTCTATATGAAAAACTAATATGCAAGTTAAGATACAATGATATGCTAAATATGAAACTAAAATGACAAGATTGATCTCACAAAATTTGTTGATTCACAAAGAAGCTTCAATTCTTCAGATGTCGATTCACCATCATGATTGTGCAAATTCGTGGATTGATTTTGGCAAAGTAAGTATTCAAACTTGTGAGATGATTTGTGAAGAGCTGAAGCCTTGTTTTATAGAAATCCAAGGCTTTGGCGATGCATGGAAAAAGCCATAAATCACTCTAGTTGATTTTTGAGTCAACAAGGAATTAAAGATAGTTAACTCACAAAAAATCATGCAAAAATAGCTTTTTGATTTAAATCAGAAGTTGAGATCAGCTTTTAACTCAAAAGAGAGTTGAGTTTATTTTTAAAACAACTTGAATTGATTTTATGATTTAAAGTTTAACTATTTTTTTGGATGTGCATAATTAATATGAATTAAATAAATAAATAAAGTGATTTATCCTCAACTTAACTGATTTTAAAAATAAAACAATTGATTTATGGGTTAATCAATTATTAAATCAAACTTTTATTCAAAAACAATATTATTAAATTTGGCAATTGACATTAATTAATTAAATAAGAATTTAATCAATTAGTCATAGGATATTTGATTTATTGTCAAAAAATAATAATACAATTTAGGAATAAATATAATTAAATCCAATGAAATAATTAAGTGGCAGTATTAAATCTAATTAATTAAATATTGAGAATATTCAATTGATTAAACTATAGGCTAAATAAGATTTATCGCCAAATAATCATTAAATTAAAGATAATTATGATAAATAGGAATATTACTAGGAATATTCCCCGATGCAAAATTTGAGATAATCAATTAGGATTCGATAATGTTTAGATGTGCCTTAGGTTAGGACTTCGATGTCAATTTCATTCGATGTGTCGATGTAGGAGGTTAATGAACCTATAGCCCATTTTTGGGGTATTACATTTTGCCCCTCTTTGAATTGTTGTGCGAAGTGCAGTGATTCAAAGACAATCTATGTATGATGTTGAAATTGATGTTTGAAATTGATATTGATGAGACATAAACTGATTTGAAATTGATATGAAGATAATAGGTCCTAAATGACCAAAGATAATGTTAACTATAATAGCAATGAACCGATGATTGTGAAAAAGTGTCAAAACACCTGATTCTGAACCTTATGATTGTGAAGAAGTGAGTGACTGATTCCAGACCCGATTGTCGATAAGAATCACATTGGTATCACATATGAACCCTTCAGTTACAAAGAACCAAGGAAATAACACTAATGAACCGATGGTTACAAAAAATTGATATAGTTTACAAGATTAAGAGAATACCAGATTGATATGGATCTCGATGAATCTGATATGCCCCGAGTGATGATTGATTTGCCCCAAGCGATGAGGTCTTTTTGATGAATCAGCAACTAGACGTAGTTGTTGTCTTGATTACTGAGGAAAGATAGTGATTTAGATTTAGATTACAGACTTTGAATGATATGCAATACTGTGCCCCCTTCGGGATTAAAATCAAAATCTGAAAAGAAAAGTCAGCGTTGATAGTTTAGAAGCATGTTAATTGATTTGAGAAGTGGTTATTCACATTCGAGAATGCATTCTCCATCATTCAGAGGTCATGAAGACCAAGTTTGACTAGGTTTGACCATGAGTTGACTATGGTTGACCAAGTTGAAATTTTGATAGTTTGATGTAAGATAATCAGTTAAGTTGAATACTGGATTTCTGTGATGATGGAAGGTCAATTATGCAAGCAGTTGATAATATGAACGATCTCAGATTTTGATTTTGATCCCAAAAAAGGATTCTACTTGCTATTTCGTTGGATGGACCTTCATGTAAGATTGAACTCTTGTTAGATTTGAAGATGTGATTTGAAGAATCATTTAAGCATTAAAGTTTAGCCAACCATTGTGAGATTATGCAAACATGCAAAAGGCAAAGAGACATGCAGAATGAAATACAACCTAAGACCTAGGACCTAGTCACTGATCATGTGTTAGTCATTTTCATCATTGAATTTTTAGGTAACTGGATAAATCAATACAATGCCCACTAGTTATGAAACCATAGACATATGAATATTGATTTTTATGCGCAGAAATCAATACAACACCCCTTGATTAGGAAACCATGGATATATGAATAGTGATTTTGTTTTCAGAATGTCGGATGAGATATAAGCACCAAGGCATAAATGCCAAGATGACCTGAATATCATGTCCATTTTAATATTGTAATTTGTATAAGCATCAGAACATAAACGTCATGATGACCTGAATACACCTTACATAACAAACACATCAAATAGTCAAGAGACCATTCTAAATCCAATGTGAATTACCCGTAGTGACCCTTTATTGTTCACATCCTTAGGTGAGATCACATTTCACAGTAGGAGAAATAACTCACTCAAAAAGACAATAGTTAGATCAAACTTCCTTGAATTTTCCAGGTATCAATGGTCGAGGTACGCATGGCCATCCAATTTGAGATAGAGGCTCTTAAAGACAGACACCATTTCAATCTAGAATTTTCAAAGTTTTTAGATTTTCACATACAAGCAGAAGACAAAGAAAAGATTATGCCCCCAGTCATCACTCTCTAAATCCTATAAAGGACATCATCGAAGAGCTTGTGGGAACACAATATGCAAAAATCTCAATGTGAATCAGTAAGCACACAAGGAGATAAAAGCAAGGAAAAAGCATAGATTATTTTCAGTTTGTTTTGATGTTTGATTGCATTGTTGTAGATGCAAAATCCTTTCTGGAGACAAGACTGACTGACTGACTCAAATGAAGCTTCAAAGGATTCTAACCGGATATGATAGGTCTAAGATACATTAGAGGCCATAGGACATGACTTTGATTGCCCCCAAGTTTGAACATTGATAGGATACAAACACTTGGGCTTGATTGGTGTACAGACCGACTTATTGAAAACATGAATGCATAAAAAAATTGGGAGATATGTACAAACTAAAGCAAGAGTGAAAGCTGGGAAAGACCAAGATTGCGCTGATAGATGGAGCATTTTGAAACAAGTGGCACCCATTTGTTGGGTTTTCACCATCTTGGCAGAGATTCTATTTTTTCTACCAAGGCGCCTGTTTCTAGGTTTTCACCAAGGCACTTTTTCTTTTTCTCATTTTTTTGTATTTTTCATTTTTCCAAAAAAAAAAAATTTAATATTTTTTTTTCAATTTTTTTGTACTTTTGATATTTTTTACTTTTTTTTTGTGAATCATCAAGATGCCCATTGCTAGGTTTTCACCAAGATGTTCATTTTTTCAAGGACTTTTTCCAATTTTTATAATTTTTTTAGGATATTTTACAATACACTGAATGCCTTAGGCATATAATTTCTTTAGATGGAGAACATTGATTGGTTCTCGGGGCTATTCTTCTTCATTCATTAAGAGTTGATAGGCACCAGAGCCAAAAGTAGTAGTGATTACAAAGGGACCCAGCCAATTGGGTTCAAACTTCCCCTTGCGTTCTCGATGTGATTGATTTTTAGGATTCTCTCTCAAGACTAGATCACCAACCTAAAATTCTCTGTGTCTAACTTTCTTGTTGTAACCTCTAGACATTCTCTTCTGATATACTCTGAGATGATCATACGCTCCTTGTATGCGCTCATCTAGTACTTCAGGCTCTTGCAACCTAGACACTTTATAGTCATCATCAGTTACTAGACCATGCATTCTGATTCTTAGTGATGGGATTTCAACCTCAATAGGCAGTACCACTTCAGACCCATAAACTAAAGTGAAAGGTGTAGCCCTAGTGGGCATTCTGATACTTTTTCTATAGGCCCAGAGAGTTGGATTGATCATGAGATGTCAGTCTCTTCCTATTTTATTAACTGTTCAGTGCAAGATTTTCAATAGATTCTTATTAGAAGCCTCTGCTTGTCCATTCCCTTGAGGATAGTAGATAGATGACCAATGTTGTGTAATCTTGAATTTAGCACATAAATCATCTAGATCTTTGTTCTTGAATTTTCCACCATTATCTATGATTATGGAATGAGGTATCCCATATCTGCATATGATATAGTTCAATATGAACATAGAGATTTGTTTTCTAGCTACTTGTGTCAAAGGGACTGCTTCTACCCATTTTGTAAAATAATCTATAGCTGTGATTATATGGGTATGTCCATTAGAAGAATGAGGATGTATAGCTCCTATAAGATCAAAAGCCCATTGATGAAAAGGCCATTGTGTAGTGAAGGGAATTAGATCTCTCCTTGGAGCATGAATTAAGTTTCCATGAACTTGGCACTTTTGACAATTCTTAGCAAACTTGATAGACTCTTTCTCCATTTTAGGCCAATAGTACCCAACCCTAATAAGTTTTCATGCTAATGTTAAACCATTCGAGTGTGACCCACAAATACCATCATGGACTTCCTCTAATGCACGTTGAGACTCTTCATGTTCTAAACATCTAAGTAGCATACCATCTAGACCTCATTTGTATAGATCATGACCAATGATGACATATCGGGAGGCATTAGGGATAAGGTATCTCTTCTCATGGTGGTTGAAGGTATCAGGAATGATTTGGTCTTGGAGATAGGAGAATAGGTGTTTGTATCTAGATGAATCATGACCAACAACAGTGCAAATCATGTGGGTTTCAGGGGAATCATATGTAGGATAAGATAGTGCTTCCACCAGGAACTCATAGCATAGCTCATGTTCAGGCTACTGTAATAGAGTAGATAGCATTGCCATTGCATCAACAGCCTTGTTCTTTGTTCTAGGAATTTGCTCAAATGTGATAGATATGAAATACTTCTTTAGATCATCTACCATTCTCTTGTATGGGATGATCTTTTCATCTTTAGTCTGGTACACATCATTGACTTGATGGATAATAAGTTGTGAGTCTCCATGAATGTGTAATTTTGTTACTCTCCATTCAATTGCTATGTTCATACCATTCAAAAGGGCTTCGTATTCTACAATATTGTTTGTGCAAGGGAACTTTAATCTAAATGCTTTTTGGATTGAGTATCCTTGAGGAGTTATGAACAATATGCCTGCTCCTGATCCATTCTATGTATAGGAGCCATCAAAGAATAACTGCCATTGTCTAGAAGAAAGAGTCATGATAGAGGAATCTAGAAATTCCATTTGCATTGGTGTATCATCAATCATAGGTTCATCTGCTAATTGATCAAAAATAACCTATCCTTTTATAGCTTTTCTTTCAAAATATTCAATGTCAAATTCACTTAAAAGCATGACCCATTTAGCCAATCTACCCGTGAGGGCAGCCTTGCTTAATAGGTACTTGAGTGGATCAATCTTAGCTACCAAATGGGTGGTATGTGCTAACATGTAATGTCTCAATTTCTGGGATGCAAAGATCATAGCTAGACAAGCCTTCTCAATCATAGAATAATTCTTTTCATATGCCACCAATGTTCTACTGATATAGTATATAGCTCTTTCCTTTTTGTTCTCATCATGTTGTGCAAGCAATGCCCCCAGTGATGTATTTGAAGTGGAGACATATAAGATCAAAGGCTTCCCTAGAATGGAAGGCATCAAGATAGGAGGATTTGATAGATACTTCTTGATATGGTTAATGTTGTTCTCACATTCTTCATTCCACGCAAATGTCATACCTTTATGTAATATTTTTGTAAAAGGTTGTGATATATCTGCTAGTTGAGATATGAAGCATCTGATAGATTGAACTCTTCCTTGTAATGTCCTCATTTGACTGATTTTTTTGGGAGGTTTCATTTCCATGATAGCCTTCACTTTAGCTAGATCAACTTTAATGCCCTTCTTTGAAACTATGTATCCTAAGAGCTTTCCAGAAGTGACACCAAAAGCACACTTCTTAGGATTTAGTCTGAGACTAAATTTTTCCATTCTATCTAGTATCTTGCTCAAGTCATTTAGATGTTCAGCTCTAATCATAGATTTTGCTAAAGTATCATCAACATAATCTTCCATAGTCCTATGCATCATGTCATGAAAAATAGAAGTCATGGCCCTCTGATATGTAGCACCAGCATTTTTAATCCCAAATGGCATGACATTCCAACAGAAGGTGCCCCATGCACATGTAAAAGTCATTTTCTCTTGATCCTCTGGAGCAATTTTTATTTGATTATATCTAGAAAAACCATCCATTAAAGAATACATCTCAAAGCCCACAGTCATGTCCACTATCATATCAATGTTAGGTAGTGGAAAATCATCCTTAGGGCATGCTCTATTTACATCTCTAAAATTTGTGCACACTCTAATTGATTTATCTAGTTTTGAAATAGGTACAATATTAGAGATCCACTCTGCATAGTCAATAACTCAGATGAATTTGGCTTTTAGGAGCTTCTCTAATTCAGCTTTTACCAAGAGTGCAACATGAGGATGCATCTTTCTCAATTTTTTCTTGACAGGTTTGACATTTGGAGCTATAGATAAATGATGCATTATAAGATTGGGATCCAACCCTGGCATATCTAAATATTTCCATGCAAATTTGATCTTCTTTTCTATTAGGAATGTTGTAAATTTTTGCTTCTCTTTTTCTAATAAAGATTGTGCTACATCAATCAACTGTGGTTCTTTTGTTGTTCCCAAGTTGATGGATTGAGTGGGCTCAATTAGACTGCCTATAAATGACTCAGAAGAACATCAAATATCTCATCCTTAGGTGCCTTAGAGAGGTTTTCACCTTCAGATATGTCTTTTATATTTACTTTTGTAGGTTCTGAGACTACCACGAAGTGGTTTTCACCCTCAAAACTCCTTTTCTTTTTATTCTTATTCTTATTTTTCTGACTAAGATACTTGATGTCCGACTCCTTCATGCTAACACTCGGTTCACTGATGGAAATCCTCATAGGCTCAACTAAATTTAGGTAGAAAGAAAGGGCATAGTCATTTGGGAAGGTATAAATACCATGGCTCGAATTTGTGGAGGTTTGATCAAGAAGTTCAGGATGTTAGATAGCCAAAATGGGGAAAGATTGGGATATAGTGTTTACGGATATGGATCTGTCATCATTGGTCCTAACCCCACACTCAAGTTCAAAGCTGATATTACAACTTAAGACATTTAATTCATGCATAGGCTCAATGTCATTGTGGGAGTCCAATTCAACCATCGGTGGATCAGACTCAATAAGTTCATTACTTCGCTCTAGACTTACGTTGGGTTTAGGTGCATATTAGTGAATAATATCAACATGTTTTTCTATAATAAGCTCATCTTCTTCTAGAATGGCTCCCCATTCATAGTCATTAGATTCTTCATCTATGCCTCTAGGAAATCTAAGAACATAAGTAAAGTCAGGATGAATACCCCAAGAAGGGTTACCCTTAGATTCTGATTTGAATTCATACTCATGAGAATCTATCTCAAAATAACTACCACCTTCCTCTTTGTCTATTTGATTGTTTTCGAGATTAGCTAGTTCTTGTGTTGCAACTATCTCTTGGTTGATAGTAGGTTCTTGTGTTTCTACTACATTAATTCTTTTGATTGGATCATCTTCAGCTTCAAGAAGGTTTTTGATTTCCTTAGGCAAACGCTCATAAAGGATGAGTTCAGAGCTGTCTAAATCACTATCTGATGGTTCAGTTTCTTCCTTCTTAAGAAGGGGTTCACCTAGTGCGATCTACTCTATGACATGAGAACAATTACCTTTGAGGTGGAAGGGTTTCTTTTTAAAGCCTAAGCTAATAGTATCTTTGTTTTCCCTACCAGTATGTGAAATAGGTGTTATAAGACCTTCTCCTCTGACTCCTAGAGGTCCTTTACCTAAATATCCCATCTTAGCTATTAATTTATCTCCTGGACCATATGTCTTAGAAGGGATTTTGGATACTGTAGAGTCACTAGTTGGAACAGCTTGAGATTCAGGCTCATCCTTGTATAGCCATGTAAGTACATCTTCATCCTCTTCAAACTCTTGTTTAGATACTTTCTCTACTACAAAATTCTTTTTATATGCCTCAAGAGGTTCTTTAGAGTTTGGTTTGGACTATTTTAAAGATTTTCCATAAGACTTAGGTGAGATAGGTAGAGATTTCAAAGATAAGACTAGTTCTATAGTATATTCTCCCATACCATTTTCTTTGATATTGACCTCTTTTGCAATGTCTTCCATTTTAGATGTGGATGCTTCTTTTGTTGGCTCAATGGAAGATTCTTTGTTATTAGGCACAAGTTTATTCGCACTCTCCTTCAATGTATTATAAGTGGTGGATATGTCTGCTAGAATAGTGACCTCTACTCCTTCATAAGGAAATTTCAAGCATTGGTGGAATGTATAATGAATAGCTTTCATCTCATGTATCCATGGTCTTCCTAGAAGAATGTTGTAAGCCAAAGGTAGATCAAGAACTTGACATATAGTATCTCTAATAACCGGACCTACTCTGATAGGTAAGACAATGGTGCCTTTAGAAAATCTTTCTTGTTCATCATAGGCTTTTATAGTTATTTTCTTTCTAGGATCAATAGCCAATTCTAAAAATCCCAATTGTGTGACCAAGCTGTAAGAACAAATGTTTAGGCCAGTGCCCCCATCTATCAACACACATTTGACTCTATGGTTCTAGATCAAGACTTCTATATGAAAGGGCTGGTTATGTAGGTGACTCAAGGAGTTTTCATCTTCCTCTCAAAAGGATATATACTATGGAGATGTAAGATGTCCAACAATAGTCTGGAACCTGTCTAAATCAAGGTCATCAGGAACATTGGATCCGAGCAAAGCTTTATCTAGAATAGCTCTATGAGCTGGAGATATCCGAAGTAACTCAAACATGGATATTTTTGCATTAGTGTGTTGGAGTTGTTGAAAAATGCTATAAGATGTTGGCCTCTTATCTTTAGGATTGGAAGATTTAGAAGCAGCCTTCTGTTTGGAAGTGGAAGAAAGATTGAAGGGCATCTTAGGGACATTTGATGAATCTGGGATTTGTCCGTTCAGATGTGCCTAAGATTGTGATTGAGTCACTATGTTAGCTAAAGTATGATCTCTATCTCTTCACACAATTGTGATGACATTGCAATGCTCAGAGAGATAAGGTTCAACCATATTGATAACAGCATTATTTCTAGGGTAAGCATAATTGACCTTTGCCCCCATATTAGGTTGAGAAGATGAAACTTCTTGACCATGTTTTAGAAATGGTTCTATGAATTCTATATGATCATTATTTCTCTTATGATTATCAATCATGATGTCTCCCTTATCAATCAGATCTTGAATAGTATGTTTCAAGCGTAAGCAGTTATTAGTTTTGTGACCTTTACCCCAATGGAAATCACAAAATTCATTCTCTCTCCACCATTTTGGTTTAGGATCAGGATTAGATTGTCAGATCTCAGGAAAAGAGATGATATTATTAGCCAACAGAGTTCTCATAGCTAATTCCAAAGATTCTCCAAGAGGAGTGAACTTTCATTTATTATCAGCGGACCAAGATTTGTATTCTGGCTTCTTTTGAGATTGTTTGGACACCTTTTTCTCTGAGGCTTTGATGGCTTGGGTGCCAATAGTTAGATTGAAAGCTCATGCCTTTGATGGGGCATGGATGGTATCAACAATGCCATCTATGATGATGCCTTTATTCTTGTTCCAATTTTTGTTCTTGTCTTTAGAACTGGATCCTAATTCATACTTGTCCTTTTGAAGTATGATGTCTCCTTTTTTCACAAGTACTTTTTCAATTTTGATCGCATTGTCTACCATCTTATCAAAAGATATATGATCTTGCCTTTGTAAAGGGTAGTTGATCTCTGGGACAAGATTATTGATGAAGATTTCTAGTTTCTTAGTTTCTGGAATAGGCCTAGCATATAGAGAGGATTTCTTCCTCCATCTCCTGAGAAATGTCAGGAATGGTTCTCCTGGATATTGTTTGAGATTGCAGATATCAATCATGGTGACTAGATGTTGAATGTTGTAGGAGTATTATTGATAGAACAATTTGATCAACTCCTCAAAAAAATTTATTATAGAAGGCAATCTAGAGAACCAATGAATGGTCGCTCCTCCTAGAGATCGAGGAAAAAGATGCATCAAATAAGTTGGTTTGTGCATGAACTCCATAGATTGTGTACAGAATTCTCTGACATGATCTTGAGGATCAAAGTGTCCATCATACTTATCATATTTAGGCATCTCCACTCTTTTTGAGAATGGTGGCATGTACAAGTCTTTGTCAAATGGAAAAGGACATAGGGCCTCCATGGAGAACTCCTTGGGTTCCTTTTCTTTCTCAAGTTTATTAAGTTTGACTTGCATGGCATGCATCTACTTCATCATAGCTGTGAGTGGAGTTTCTTCCTCATGTGTAATGATATCTTCAACATTAAAGTTGGGAGGAAGTTTAGCTCCTTGATGAGATTTTTGTAAAAAGTATTCTTCTCTATCTTCCTTCAAGAAATGCTTCATCATTCTTTTGAAGTTATCATCATTTTGATATTGAGAAATTTCAGAAGGTGTAGGTTCTTGATCTGCACCATGTTGAGATTGAGCTCTTTGAGAGCTAAAGTTTGTCCCTGCTTGAGACATGGTAGGAGTTCTCCCTGGGATAGATCGAGGAGGATTTTGTTGATTACCTCCGTGAGTTGATGGAGGAATGTAACCAAATTTCAATCAAAAATTACCAAGATCGTCATCCTCGTAAAGACTAGAATTGTAGAGTTGCTCAAGAGTTGGAGCCTGGAGAGTATTCAAAGGTACAATATGGGATATTTCTCTAGATTTCTTGTGAGAGGAAGCTCTAGTTTCCACCATTAACCTTGGGTGAAACAAAAGAATATGATGAAGATGACTGAAGAAAGATTTGATTCAAGAAGATCAAATGACGCAACCTTGTCAAGGTTTGATTGATTAAAGCTTAGATTAGACATAAATGAAGGAGACTGTGCCCTAGATGTATGGGTAGATTCCCAAAAGATAGCGGACATGAGTTCACAACACTTAGCCATTTTGAAGATGGATTGAAGATTGATAGTTATGACAAGGTTTTGACACAAGATAAAAAGGACTCAAATCGATTAAACAGAAGGCTAAATCAGATTCAAAAGGTCACTCTAGGAAAATGATTAGATTCTCAGTAGTTGTTGCTCTATTCTTGACATAGTGATTTTCTTGACAGGCCCTAGAAATAGGCTGGAAAAGCTGGGTCTCTGACAATTCTGACAACTTTCTAGCAATTTTTCAAAATTTCTCAAATGACTTTCTACAGGCTCGTACGACAATGGGTATAGCATGAAATGACAATTGAAAAACTTGTACGACTATTGCAAAACTCACACCATAGTTGATAGCAAGGTTTTTGACTTTTTGGAATTGACTGGCAGCAAAACTCGTACGACAATGTACCATATACCATACAACAATCTAGGGGTTCTGAAACGACAATAGCCAAAAGTCGTATGACTTTCTAACTTTACAAGATGACTTTTGACTCCAAAAAGGTGTTTGACATCAGATTTTGCAATTTTTTAGATTTTTAGTTTCAAATTGTTCACAAAATTGTCTGTCCAGATTTGAAGATTGTAGCGGATTGATTCATTCTCAATAACCAAATAGATAAACAAGCACGCAAAATAGCAAGCAAGTGATTTCAAGCACGTCTGAAAATAATGAACATGGGACAAAGAAACCCTATGCATGAACAATCAAGTGACTAAATTGTGCTAATCCCTAGGAGTGCTAACAGTGTATGTTCCAAAAAGTTTTGCAATAACGCACATATTCCTAGAAAATAAAAATTTGGCCTCACTAAGGTTTTTAATAATGGTTTGACTCTGCAAATTTTGTCATCTCAAGAGGGCAAACTCCAATCTAGGTGCATCGGGGTTTTGACACAGTCCGAGAACTTAATCTTTAGGATCTAACAGCCCAACAAGAGACCACACCTGTGAAGATTTCCTCCACAAGGACATTTATATAGTGACTGCTGCTACCATGATGAAAATGGCTATTACTACTTGAGGTTTCATCAACATGGTTGACCCAATTAAGGGAATTTCCACTATGGTTAACCCTCTCTAAAGGTGACTCACAAAATATACCACATGGAGACTTGTTCCAGATTCAAGGATCTGAGTTTCTGGTACTACCCAAAAAGGGAGTAGAGCATAGTCCTCTAGCCTTTTCACTTTTAACCCAAACAAAGCAGACAAATTAATCTGACATGCTAAGACCAAGATTATCTCACAAAGATCTATGATTTCAACCACTTATGATCTATCAACCTCTCCAAAGAGAGAATGTATCAATCAGAAGCTAAAGATGCACAAATCTAGTAGAACATGAGACGCTCTCAATAACCTCCCTACCTACAAGGGTTCCTTCATTGAGAAGAGTTTCGCTGGAAACCCGCTCTCTCAAGAACCATGAATAGTGTTCATAGGGCCTATTTACTATGTGTAACAAAGATGCTGAAAAGAAAATCTATGTTCATTGTTATAGCCCAAAATGGAATATGTGATATGAAAGCAATAAAGATCACACAAGCTTGACATGCAAGAGTTCTTTTTAATCCAAATCGAAACATTATCAGTTGAGAAGATTACCTGAATTCCTTGCAATGTACTTAGTAGATTCTTACCTATTTTTAGCAATTCTCACACCTTTTCCCAATCAAAATTAGCAGAAATCAATCAGAAATAGAAAATTTCAATCGTTAATGTTAGCTGTCAGTCCAAATCAGAAAAATAAATTTTGAAAACTACCTGAAAAAGTGAAACAAAAATTGAAACCTGGCACTGAAACTCATACGACAGTGGGTCACCTCCCAAATGACAGTCCAGAAACTCGTACAATAATGAGTATCAGATAATACGACAACAGGGTTTCCAAATGACACTGTATTTCTAACAGTACGATCCTCGATCAAATAAATTGTCATACAACAGTGGGTACTTCCTGGTATGAGTTTCTGACAAAACTCATACGAAAATTGTACGGACAGATATTAAAAATCACATCTTGGAACAGAAATCGACAGAAAGATGATAGAAATTGATAGAAATTGAATGGAAACCCATTTTAGGGCCCCACGGTGGGTGTCAAAAATGTGTGTGTGAATTTTTTACCTAGCTATAGACACAACACTTCAGTAAAACATTAGAGGTTAGTTAAAAACAAAATCATGCAGTGAAATGGAAACTAATCTAACCAGGTGATTTACTGCCTTCTAGTAGATGCGAGTATGTATTCTTAGATTGGACCGAGATCAGTGACCTTGATGACACCTAAACAAAGGATTTGAATGCAAAATCTAGATATGAGATGGATGCAAATTAATCTATATTTTTGGATTTTTTATGCAATAAGATGAAATAAAACTGATATGAATCTATTCTATATGAAAAAATGATATGCAAGTTAAGCTACAATGATATGCTAAATATGAAACTAAAATGACAAGATTGATCTCACAAAAGTTGTCGATTCACAAAGAAGCTTCAATTCTTTAGATGTCGATTCACCATCGTGATTGTGCAAATTCATGGATTGATTTTGGCAGAGTAAGTATTCAAACTTGTGAGATGATTTGTGAAGAGCTGAAGCCTTGTTTTATAGAAATCCAGGGCTTTGGGGATGCATGGAAAAAGCCATAAATCACTCTAGTTGATTTTTGAGTCAACAAGGAATTAAAGATAGTTAACTCACAAAAAATCATGCAAAAATAGCTTTTTGATTTAAATCAGAAGTTGAGATCAGCTTTTAACTCAAAAGGGAGTTGAGTTTATTTTTAAAACAACTTGAATTGATTTTACGATTTAAAGTTTAACTATTTTTTTGGATGTGCATAATTAATATGAATTAAATAAATAAATAAAGTGATTTATCCTCAACTTAACTGATTTTAAAAATAAAACAATTGATTTATGGGTTAATCAATTATTAAATCAAACTTTTATTCAAAAACTATATTATTAAATTTGACAATTGACATTAATTAATTAAATAAGAATTTAATCAATTAGTCATAGGATATTTGATTTATTGTCAAAAAATAATAATACAATTTAGGAATAAATATAATTAAATCCAATGAAATAATTAAGTGGCAGTATTAAATCTAATTAATTAAATATTGAGAATATTCAATTGATTAAACTTTAGGATAAATAAGATTTATCGCCAAATAATCATTAAATTAAAGATAATTATGATAAATAGGAATATTACTAGGAATATTCCCTAATGCAAAATTTAAGATAATCAATTAGGATTCGATAATGTTTAGATGTGCCTTAGGTTAGGACTTTGATGTCGATTTCATTCGATGTGTCGATATATGCGGTTAATGAACCTATAGCCCATTTTTGGGATATTACAACACTCATTCGTCAACAGACTACGAGAAGGCTCATTTTCCATAGTTTATGAGAAGATCTTATGAGTTTTTGAAGATGATATCAAATGCAAATTACTTAGTTTGGTGAGATTTTTAAAGTGCCAAAAATCATTTTTTGTGATAATCCACTCCAGTTTTTAGCTCTAAATATGTTTAGAATGGGTATGATCTAAGTCCCAAGGGATTTTAGGGACTATGACACTATGCATTAAAATGTTTTCAATTTGGAACCAAGAAAGAGTTTGAAATATTTAAAATTATTTTTGAAGAAGCAAAGTTGGGTGCATATAATATTATGAAGAGTTATTTTTATAAAGGATATATTATACATGGAAAAAATATTCATAAATTAGTAGAGAAGATAATGATATATTTGAAGCAGGCCCCTCTGAATTCAATTTGGTGGGTGAAATATTTTCTACAAAGGTTGAAAGGTAAAAAATTGATTCAAATCACTACTAATGACGGGTCCCTTCTTGTCTTAGCATGAATAATTTTTGTTGAGAAGATATTCCACAAAATGATTTTTTTGGCAGAACATTGGAGATCTATTAAAATAAAAATGTTTCATCCAAAGGAAATGTTACATTGAAAACAAAAATATCAGAGGAAAGAAGCAGTCTCTAATCAATACAATATCATATTTAAGCTATTTAAAATCTAGCACTCCCAAGGTTGGCATTATTAAAGGATGGAATATATATAATTGAAATTAGTTTCCATTTAAAATCATTAAGCCACTCCAGATCCAATGATCTTGGGTCCTACAAAGATTCTCATCAAAATATGTTTTTGATAAAACCAAGTTCATCTAGTAGAGGGAAAATATATTTCATCGAAGCATATTGTTTTATCGATAAAAATAAAGTTTCCCTAATCTCATTGTATGGAAGAAGAAGTAAAAGGAGCCAACCTTGTTCATTGCACAAATGCTAAATCAAAGGAATGAATATTGAGATAACTATCAGGGTGGAGAATAAAATCTATATTGATCAAGGGAGTTACCCTAATGATGACATTGCACTTGCATCAAAGACACATGCAATAATTTACTATGAGGTATAAATTTTGGAAAGGTTGTTTTTCATCAGAGAAACTTACAATATAGAGATGAGTTTCAAAAGTTGGTCTCACCATGCAAGTTATCCTGATGGCGAAGAAATAAATTATTTGAAAATTTAATAAACTAAGTAGACTATGACAAGGTGAAATCAATGAAGAAATCCTAAATTTTAAGAAAACACCTCATAGTAAATAAAATGTTTCAGGTTACAAAAGAGGGGTTACTTCACCAACTAGAATAAATTATATTCACTTTGAGGAGAAAATTTTATGATAAAATGGGAAAGTGTTTGATTTTTTAGGGAGGATATTTTTCACAAATAAGTGAATTATTTTTCAAAAGTACAAGTGTTCCTTACAAAGGGTAAAATACAGATGAAGGGAATGACATGGTAGAAATTTTCACAATCATGAAGATATTTTGAAGGAGACTTGCCTTAAGGAAATTTAAAGATGAAAGTGGGAACTTGATGAAGGACAAATAATTTATTTTAGGGAATACGATAAAATATTTCTAGGTAAATACTTTGCAAAAGGATTTTCCCTAATATGATAGAAAAAAGTGTTTTTTAATCATGATTTATAATGTGGTAATTCCCTATGTGAATATTCACAAGAATTAAATCATAGAGAAACTATATAATAAGAGGGGTGATTAAGTATTTTAAAGAAAGAGGGTTTTTGTTATGAAAAGTTGTACTAGTCTAAAACACTCCCTTAATGCTATAAAAGTCAAATCAGGACCAATAAAAAAAAAGAGATCATTCAATTGTAGTATACATCAATTGTAAAATGTTATTTAGTTAATAAAGAAATCAATACTTTTCTTCTTCTGAGTAGAGATAGATTCTTTGATTTGATCAATTCCTCTATGATTTCTATTTCAAGAAAATATAAGTTATCTTGCACCTTTTTGTAGGGAGATTGTTTGTTTACATTACAATTTGATCATCAAATTTTTTATGCGAAGTGGTTGTCCATATGAATTTTATCTAGTTGGCCTTTTCAAGAAAAATTTAAACTCAATTAGACTGATTGTGATGCCATCTAATAATTGAAAGCATAGAAAGTTAGATTGGCTGACAGATTCAACCAAGTGGTGTTACAAGTAGTGGTTGTCATTGCACCAAAAGATCGACATGTTAATGCCCGATACAACCACTAGACTTATAGAAGACACAGGAGGTGGTTAAGCCATATCATGAATCCCGAGGGGAGTGCTGACCATTTTTCCAGCAATCTCCCCCTCAGTGTTATTTGAGGGGATTCGAACCTGTGACCAAGCTCTGATACTACTTGTTACAAGTAGTGGTTGTCATTGCACCAAAAGATCGACCTGTTAATGCTTGATACAACCACTAGACTTATAGAAGACATAGGAGGTGGTTAAGCCATGCCGTGAATCCCAAGGGGAGTGCTGACCATTTTCCAACAAGTGGTGAATATAAAAATTGTCTCATAGGGGATATACATGAAGGTCGAGGAGAAGAGTAACTTTGCAGCCCTATGGAATAAATCATTGGTCTATCATATCAAACCAATTTAAAACTAAAATTAAAAGATTACTTGAGAGTAAATGGTTAATAAGAGATAGGAAAATAGAATACTAGAGGATAAGTAAGAACAAAAATTAGTTGAAATTACAGTAGGACTAAAACACAAGTAGGAGATAAGGAGTAATAGTAAAGGAAAAGTAAATAATCAGAAAGCTAGAAGAAATCAAGTATTAGACAAATATTTTTATCTATTCAAAGACTATATTTCACTCTGAGATAGATAGTATAAGAAGGATACAATTAGAAGTGTAATCTTCTATTAAAAGATTTAGCTAAGATTATAGTTTAAGAATAGGCTTACTCTCTTAGGTCCTGCAAAGCATGAAGTGAAAATGATTCCAATCAAGTTTGATTAATCCTATCAATTGGCCAAGTCAATTGGAGAGTTTGAGCATAAAGCCCAACATAATTTTATAACTTTCCAATCCAATGATTTAGGAACCAACAAGTCATAGAGGAAGGATTTAGGGCTTTCAAAAAAAAAGAATGCAATCCAAGAGGAGTTTAGAAGAGGGTTTCAACTAAGAAGAGGAGATGAAAGTAAAGATGAAGATGTTACATAGTCAAAGTTGATGAATAATTAGAAGATAATGAAGATGAAATTAAACAAGTTATATTGTTACAATCCATAGAGAGGCATACCTCTTCCCTCTATTGAACCTCTGGTACATCAGGTGCATTCATCAATTTTGTAAACCTCAATTGTTGCTATAAATAGAAGAGACAAAAAAAGACTTTAAATCAATCTACATGTACATGTTTAATCACAATACATTTCAACAAATAATTTCTCAATTGTGCTTGAATAAATCATTTAATCTTTTTAAAATATTGTGTGAATTATAATTTTGCTTAATTACCTTTTGGTGTTTAAGTGTATGTGAGGGTGTGTTTTCTATTTTAGTGTCCTAGAGGATGACTTTCACCCACAAGATGTATTGGACCCAAGTGGGGTACCCTAAGAGAAACAAAATTAGCATAAGAGATATCAATATATAATATTAAATATATGTTAACAAACCTAAATTTAAATGACTTGCATAGATTTGATAAAAATTTAAATAAGAGGTGTGCAAAATATGATACCACACAACTTTCTAGGCCAAAGTGAATGGCTGAAAGTGTGACATCATCAATTTGGGAAATCTAATCCCCTGACAGCCCATATCAAACACCAAATAAATATAAATTAGAGTTAGTATACATTATCAAAAATTATTTTGAAATAAAGGTATTATTCTATTTTTAACATATTAAATTTTTAAAATTTGGTGTCAAAGCTATAAGTGCACATGAAGTGCAAGGAGTACGACTTGGTGTACTTGTACTAGTTTTTGATTGAGGTAATGACATGTTTTGAAGGGACCCCAAAATACTTTACTATATAGAAGCAAGATAAAGCTTTAAAAGAAACAACAAAATAACAGTTGCCTAAAAGGAAGTGACAAAACCAAAAGGGGCAAACCCCAAGATATTACAATAAAAGTTCCATACTCAAAAAGATAAAAAAAGATAATAAAAACTTCCAGCACACTGCCCAACAAACCAACACAAAAAAGTGTCCAGCATCACAAATCAGACCAGTTTGTTGAGGAACTCCCCAAAGTCTACCAGTAGGGTCTAAATCTTCTGGATAGATTCCTTAAGGCTCGAAAGATCCTTGGCCAGAGAAGTCATCTTCTTCTTTGTGTAAGATCTAGTTCTAGAGACAGGACCAGAGGTCTGCTCTTCCTATTTACTAGTATCATCATCAATGACAATAGCCTTAGTGTTTGATTTATTACCTTCCAAAAAAGCATACAGAGCATTCAGATTAGTGACTGTAGCTTTGATTCCCTCATTTTTGAGGGTCAGCAACTTCCTAAGCATTATATCATTATTATTGGCTCTTTCAAGGATGGGGGTAAGCTTCTCCTTGATGATGCTATTAATATTCTATCCCAGCAAATTAGTATTCTCAAAATCCTCAATAATTTTTTTTTTACCTTTACTATTGTACATGGCAACATCATTTATCATTTTATCCACCATCTCACCGAGCACCTCATTCCTAGCATCCAGGTCTCTATAGTTAACTTTTAGATCTTGGATTTCATGGAAGGCCCTTTTAACGAGGTTGAATGATAAGATAGATCTTCTTCTAACCACATTTAGGATGCTCATGTTGGTAACTCTTTTAATATAGAAATATTGTTCCTCAAGAGCTGTAGAACCCCTTTATTTTGTTTGTTAGTATTATTTCCCTTCCCAATATTGTCCTCACTATTTAGATTCTCAACAGAAGTGTTTTGACAAGCATCAACAACCTAGTTGACAGTAGAGTCGACAATGTTGGTAAGGTTCTCCAAAAGGGTAGGATCCTTAACATTATCTTGCACTCACATCTCACCAATGTCCTCATTACCAACTGTATTCCCATCATCAATTTCCCTTTCAAGATTCTCCTCTTCCACGTTTCCCTTCTATTTGTCTTCACCATTCCCCTTCTGATCATTATTTTCTATACACTGGTCCTGATCTAACACATTTATGGTTTCCTCAAAGATCTCCTATTGGGAGTCCTTTCTAGTAGCTTCCTTGAGCTCTTCAGGGTTAATATCATCAATACCATCTAGAGAATGTGGGCTAAGCACTAGGATATTCTTGTCCTCTTCTTCATTTTCAACCATTAGAGTAGCATCCTTCTCAAAAATCTCCTTGTTTTTGGGTTCCTCTATTTGTAGACTTTCCTCCTCAGAATTATTGTATTCCTCATCATCTTCAGACATCATGCCCTCCACCTCATCAAAAATAGATAGGGGCTCCTCTTTCTTAGTAGGAGTAGCCTTTCTTTTCTTGTTAGAAGCCGAGTTAGCTTTCTTCCCAGAACTGGCCTCAACATACTTGTGTTACTACTTACCAATCTACTTTGGCAAAGGCTCAAGAATCTTGTCTCTAGCATACTCAGCAATGAGAAAAAATATCCCTTCATGAAGGATGGGAGAACTAGACTTGATTATGCTATCCATGATACTCTGGTTCAAAGAACTCAATAGGAAGTAAAGGAAATAAACCCTAGTATTATAATGAAAATGGTTCACTAGAACAAAATGGAAATTATAAACCCTACTGAATCTTCCATATAAAGTGAAGTATTCCATAATAACCCTCAAAACATGTGCCCATATGAGCTTTATGTTGTTAATACTGACATAATCTACACTACCCTTTATAAGCATAGCCCTCTCTTCAACAGTTTTAGGAAAATCCTTATAAGCCTTATCACCAATTTTCCTATCATTGAAATAATTCATACCATCAAGTGGGAGGCCTTTAATATCTACAATTAGGTCCAGATTCAATGGAAAAGAATTACCCCCAAGTGCACCACACCATTTTCCCAACCAGAGGCAAACTCCTTTGTTATGTCTTTATCATTACCATGCAAGTGCTGAAGATATTGATCAATCTTTCCCTTCTTAATTTTTTTCCAAACTTTTTTCTCCTGAACCCATTTACACTCTAAAGGTTATTCTCTCTTAAGATCCCCTCCCATTTCTTTTTTCATACACTTAGGCTCCAGAGAAGAAATAACAAAATTATGCATCGATATTTTGAGACCGGACTTTCTCAAAATGGACACGAAAAGCACTGAATAAAACACCTTTAGCACAAGAGCCATTTTGAACACCCATAAAGCTTGTATGAAAGGATGATTCTTAATGATCTTGCACTCCTTTTACCATTTCATTTCATGAGTACATAAAATATGCATCATATCACTCAATATCATCATTACTTCATATGATTCCCTCCTTTTGGTTAATCTTGTCATAATAAATGAATTTATTAATATCATTATTAATAGTGTTCATCCCAAGCCACTTGTGAGTGATGTCATTTGTAACCCCAATATTATCAAGCCCATCCACAACCATGTTGGTTTTGTGGTAGTCATGGGCTAAGTGAAATATTTCAAATTTATGAGCAATATACTTTATTTTTTCTATTATATGCTTGATTGTCCATGAGGGTTTACTAAGGCCTTTCATATTATTGATGATATTGAGTGAATCTCCATCCAGTCACAAATTCTTACAACCCAACTCATCAGCCAACACAATTGTATTGAGATCCATCATCGCTTCCACTCTGTGATTAGATTGGACTCCCAAAGGAAAGGAAATGGCCCCAACACAATTACCATCATTATCTCTTATAATACCTCCACTACCAACATTGCCCGGGTTTCCCTTGGCAGCCCCATCAAAGTTATCTTTGATTCATCTTTGGGGAGGTGAGGACCACATGGAATCATCTCTGGGATGAGGAACTTTAGGATAAGTATTGATAAACTACCAATTTCTAATTTTCTCCTTATTCTCCTAAGAGGAAATCATAGTAGGATAGTTTTTTGACAATAATATTGAATTTTTCCTCCAACCCTCTGCATATTAGATTCCCAACCAAATCAGCTTTAGCATACTTCTCCTGGAACACTCTATTATTTTTCTCCTTCCAAATGTGCCAGCTCAAATGAGGGAGAATCAAATTCTAGAAGTCTTTGGCCATTTTGTTTGAATACAGACAACTCCATTGAGTAATAAAGTCCTACCAAGAGAGGGGGAAAATGAACAAAGGTTCCATTTTCTAAGAATTATCTCCCAAACCATGTGGGTATAGGAGAAATGCAGCATAATATGATCACAAGACTTAGCTTCCTCCATACACAAGTAGCATCTATTAGGCAGATAGAAGCACCTTTTTGAAATATAATCTAAAGTTTGAGGTTTATTTTATACCAAATTAGTTTTTCATGACAATTATCATTAGCAAACCAGGTTTGCAACACAAGATGAAGGGGATGAAGATTTCTGTCAATTTCTCCCAAATTGATCCATTTATTTCCTCTCCAATAGTTACTAACTTTGTCCCCAAAATATTCTTTACATCTAGCTATAGCTTTTCTCCACTCTTGGTTATTTGAAAGAGGGCCCGATTGAATCCAACAGTCCTCCCAAAAGTCAATTTTCCTACCATTTCCCAGTTTCCATCTATTACCTTTAAGAATTAGCTCTTTAGCATAGCATATACTATTCCAAATATAAGAACCTTTCTAATCTTCTCTAGAAAGAAGGAAGTCTTCTAGAGAAGGATTATTAAACATATACTTATTTCTGATGATAGAATTCCATTCTTTACTTTCCCCATAGACTCTCCAAATTTGTTTAGCCAAAAGGGCTTTATTAAAATTTTGGATAGTTCTCAAACCAAGCCCCCCAATATTTTTAGGCCTACAAACCCCATCCCAAGCCACTAAGCTTAATCTTTTCTTATTTTGAACCCCCGACCACAAAAATATTTTTTGGATTCTTTTAATCATCATAGCACATTTATAGGGTATCTTGAAGAGGCTTAAATAATAGACTAGAAGATTTTGTAGAGTAGACTTCAAAAGTTGAATCTTCTCACCATTACTTAGAAGGGATCCCTTCCAACCTGCCAAATTTCTATTAAATATTTCAATGATGGAGATCTAGAAGGCTTCAGGAGGTTTAGAACTTAGAGGCAAACCAAGGTAGGATGAAGGAAGGACCCCAACATTGCATCCCAAGATTTTATAAATCTTTCTTTGTCTCTCCTCAGGAGTATTAATGAAAAAGTTAGAGCTTTTGTTCAAGTTAATGAGTTGACCAGATACTGAGGTATAAGTTTTTAAAGCATTCTTCAAGTTTTTGGCTTCCTTAATAGATGATGTCCCCATAGTGATAGTATCATCAATAAATTTCTCATGGGAGCAAAAGATTCTGGTAGAGGAAGGTTGGAAACCAATTATCATTCCTTCTCCCACTAGCTTACTAATGTATCTTCCCAAACATTCAACCAAAATAGCGAAAAGAATGGGGGAGATAGGATCACCTTGTCTAAGACCCTGAGAAGGTCTAAAGAAGTTGGAAGAGCCCCCATTAACAATAACAAATGAGGAAACAATAGACACCAAATGCATTATAAGTTTGATGACTCCCTTACAAAAACCAAAGGCTTTGAGAATTTTCATCAAAAAATTCCAGTCCACTCTATCGTAAGATTTTGAGAGATCAAGCTCTTCATAAGAAAACCTTATTTATTGGCCACTTCCAAAGAGTGAATATTTTCATGAGCAACAATAATGGAATCCAATATTTTTTGCCCTAGAACAAAGCCATTTTGCTAGGGGGAGATGATCGAAGGGAGAATAGACAATATCCTCAAAGTAAGTACTTTAGAGATGATTGTATACATAGAATTGCAGAGGCTAATAGGTCTGAATGCATCAACTTTATCAACTCTAGGCTTCTTTAGAATCAACACCAAAAAAGTTGCATTAAGTTCCCTAAGAAGGTTTTTAGTACCAAAAAACTCTTTAACCGCAACATTCACCTCTTTCCCAACAATATCCCAAAAGTGTTGAAAGAAAAACATAGTAAAGTCATCTAGGCCTAGAGACTTATCACCTTTGAAGGAAGAGACAACATTCCTAATTTCCTTATCAGACAGGATATCTTGAAGCCTCACATTGGTTTCTTTATCAATCAATTAAGGGATAGCAGCCTGGATTTTATCCTGATCAAAAGAAGCCAACTTAGTATCTTTAGAGAGGAGAGAAGAAAAATAGTTGATCATTTCCTTTTTTATATCCTCCTCCTTAACCATCTTGTTTCTATTGGAAGAAAGGCTTTTGATTATGTTCATTTCCTTGTGCTTCATGGAGGTCATATGAAAAAATCTAGTATTTCTTTCCCCAGCCTTAAGCCATAAATATCTAGATCTTTGTCTCTACAAATTTTCCTCCTTGGATATGATATTATGATAATTCTCTAGCAGAGTGTTTTCAGTATTTTTGAGTTCCTCATAGAAGCCTTCCTCCTAAATTTGGTCCTGGATATCTTTAATGTCAATTTGCACATGACTTTTGGATAGGAAAATGTCGCCAAAGACTTCTTTGTTCCAAATCTTAATCTTTCTTTTTATGGAATACAATTTCTTTGTCACTCTGTACATTTCTCCCCCATCCACAAAACAATTCCACTAGTCCCTAATGGTATCCTTCAAATTGGGACGAGCCATCCACATTTTTTCAAACTGAAAAGGAGAGTTACTTTTGCCAGTCAAGGGATTAGCTGAAAAGGATATAGGGAAATGATTAGACCCAATTCTCAGCATAGAAGAGAGAGAACAAGAGTAACTTGAAAGCTAGTGTAGATAAATGAGAGTTCCATTTAGCTTCACTTGGATTAGCTCAACACCAATTCTCCTATTAGCCCAATTAAAAGAAATGCCCTCCAAATCAACATCCAGAAGAGCCTCTTCATTTATATAGTCCATTAATTTTGACTTGTGTTCAATCTGTGAAGGGTTACCTCCCTTTTTTTGTAATACCCCAAAAATGGGCTATAGGTTCATTAACCTCCTATATCAACACATCGAATGAAATTGACATCAAAGTCCTAACCTAAGGCACATTTGAACATCATCGAATCCTAATTGATTATCCTAAATTCTGCAGCAGGGAATATTCCTAGTAATATTCCTAATCATCATAATTATCTTTAATTTAATGATTATTTAGCGATAAATCCTATTTATCCTAAAGTTTGATTAATTGAATATTCTAAATATTTAATTAATTAGATTTAATTCTACCACTTAATTATTTAATTGAATAATTGTATTTATTCCTAAATTGTATTATTTAATTTTGACAATAAATCCAAAATCCTATGAATAATTGATTAAATTCTTATTTAATTAATTAAAGCAAGTTGTCAATTTTTAATAATATTGTTTTTGAATAAAAGTTTGATTTAATAATTGATTAACCCATAAATCAATTGTTTTATTTTCAAAATCAGTTAAGTTGGAAATAAATCACTTTATTATTAAATTAATTCATAAATAAAACATGCACAATCATAAAAGCAGGCAACTATCAATTATCAATTAAATCTAAACTCTATTTTGAGTTAAACTCTACTTTTGCATGTTTTTGTGAGTTAAATATCCTTTATTTAAAAATAACTCAAAAATCAACATGAGTTATTTGAGTGATTTATGGCTTTTCTCATGCACCTCCAAAGCCCTGGACTTCTATAAATTAAGGCCTCGGCTCTTCACAAATCATCTCATATTTTTGCATCCTCACGCTGTCAAATTGGAGATTGAAGAATCATCTTTGTGAATCCAAGCTATTGTGAGATCATTCTTGTTTTTGAGTATTGCATATCATTTAGAATTCATCTTAGATCAATTCATTGCATATCAATTTCATCTTAGATTCTAGATTCATATCAGTTTTCATCACAATTGCATCTAAAAATTAAAAAAAGATAGATTAATTGCATTCATTACATATCTAGATTTTGCATTCAAATCCTTTGTTTAGGTGTTGTCAAGGTCATTGATCTTGGTCTAATCTGAGAATACATACTCGCATCTACTAGAAGGCAGTAAATCACCTAGTTAGTTTAAGCTTTCAATTCATTGCATGATTTTGATTTCAGCTAACCTCTAATGTTTTACTGAAGTGTTGTGTCTATAGATCAGGTACAAAATTCACACACACATTTTTCAGCCTCTTTCAAAGGAGTATTGAAATCTCCCATAACCATCCATCTTATATCCCAATAAATCTTTCGCAGATCCTTCAGACTTTGCCAAAATTTATGTCTTCCTAATCTAGTATTAGGGACATAAATATTAATCAGAGTCCAAGAAAAATTATCTCTAATATGGGTAAACTTCACCATAATGATGTTCTTCTCAACCTAATAAGAGAAAAATTAATATACTTTTTGTTCCAAAATATCACTACTCCTCCTGAAGCACCATCTGCATCACTACCTATACTACCTTCATTCTTAATAGGGTGATTTTTTTCAACTTTCTCCCTGTGCATTATAGTTTCTTAAATAAGAAAGATATCCAGGTTACAATCTCTAACAATGTTCCATAGAACATATTGTTTATGGGGACTATTCAGTCCTCTGATATTCCAAGAGATGATTTTCATTTACGATATGGGGAGAAATCTCTAGGATGGTAAGTTGGCACCCATCTGCTATATTCTATTTTGCTTCCTATTCTCTTGCATCTTTATTGATTTTCTTCCTCTAGTTTCCCCTTTAGGAGATCCAACATCTGCCTCTTGTTGCCATCTTGTCTACACTCCTCCATAGGCTTGACTTTCACTTTTCTTGGTCAATCCAGATATTGAGGATGCATGATTCTTTATCTTACCTTTTTTTAGTTGAATTTATGTAATTTTTTTCCCACCTACCTCTATCCATGATCCTTCTTGATCCTTCTCAGGGATACAAGGATTATCCAAGCTCTCTTCCCTCCAAGTACTCAGAGATAGGGGGTCATCATTTCCACTATCCTCAATAGTATCACTATTCAATGTGCCATCTTTCATAGTAGACCTATGGGGGTTAATCTTTTTCAAGGAATTCTCATCTCTTACCACATCCTTGAATAAATATTCCACTCTAGAAACTGGAGTAGTATTATCCAGTTCCTAAGATCCAACACTCTCCAATCTCCTAGAAGTCGAGAAGAGACCTCCATCCATTTTGACTTTGGGGTCTTTTTTTTTCTTAATAGTGGGCAGCCTAACATTATCTTCTGACCTCCCAACTTCTTTAGTGATAGCCAGAGGGTTATCCTTTTCTTTAGTATTATCATTCTCAGGATAAACCCACTCTATCTCTTCATCCCTTCCTTCCTCACCTATATTTTCCATAGTTCTTGATTTAAGCTTACTATGTTGGTTTTTATCCCTCCATTCTTTCTTCATCTCTTTCTTTTTTCCTTGAACCCCCTTGGTATTCTTATATTGTTTACTCGTACTAGTTACTACAGATTGAAATGCATATTGTTCATGTGCCAATTTAAATTGTTCTATTATAAGTTTCAAGTGATTAATAAACAAAATGTTATAAATACAAAGAAACACACTTGCACCTTTTGTCCACTAGAAAACACCATGGTCATAAGGTCATCAATGAGAACCATATCCTCTATAGTGGTAGCGTGACATCCACTCTCATAGTTTGTACATGAATGGGATATGGATCCATCTTCATTTGAATCATTCTATACCTTGGAACATATATACTGGTTGTTGGGACACATGATCGATGGGCTCACTATAGCCACGTGGTGCTGCTAGTGATGTGATAGGTGGTGCAGGTGTTAGATCATCCTCTGGTCAAGGAGGTTGCATTAAATATTTGTCGTACTAAATGATGACATAAGTCAATAACGTAGCTTCTTGAAGAGCCTATAACTCCATAAAATCCTTCAATGCTACTAGGATCGTGACATGAACCATAGGTTTAGTAGCTAGAGCAACCCTATTTTGGGGGTTTACCACCCTCCAAGCCCTTGGTCTATCCTAGGAAAAGCCTCTCCCTCTACCTTGGAACTCCCTCATGTCAGAGTAGTTCAACTTCTCATCGAGGATAAACTTACAATATAATTTTCTCAAAAATTATAAAAGAACCTCATAATTGTTACAAGGTGGTTGGTCAAAGAACATATACCACCTATCCCAAAAAGAATTTTTCAACACAGGATGATTACACCAATACATATTGGAAACCTCTTTGAGTTATGAGGTAAGGTCTCATTGGTTTTAGGCTCAGTGAAAAGAGCACATATATCATCTTTACTTATGAATTTTCTTTTCACCTCATTATACGACAACCCAATAGAGTAGAATACATGACATCCATCCCTATATGTGCCCCATTTTGTAACTTGTCTGAATACCTCCTTAGCACTATTGTTGATTGATTCTAGGGTTGTAGATAGGGATGAATGATGCTCATGCACCTGTATTTTTTCAACCTATTCACAATGTGAGAAATTTGAGTTGTATTTTGTGATAGGTGATTTAAGAGATCTCCTGTGTGGTTTGTAAAGAGTTTACTTGAGAAGCTGGAGGATTTTGAGGCTCTTGTTGTTAAGAGGTAGTGTTTTGGGGCTCTTTTTTTTGTTTAGGGGAAATTTTTTTAGAGTCATCAAGTTGTTGTTCAAGGACTTATTGTTGTGTATTTTGTTGAGGGACAGTGTTTCAAGAACCTAAAAAAAATTAATTAAAAAAAATACAAAATCCATAAAAAAAATGCTATTACAATTCAATTTCAAACAAAAACAAAAGGTAAGTATACATTTCTTTTTATTATAGTAAAAACATCATCGATTTGTTTGTTAAAAAGCTCTGTATGTTGTTCTTAGGCTGCAACAAGGGTTTGGAATGCCATTTTGGCTGCAAGAGAAAATGAAATTAGGTTTTATGATGCTAAAATTTGATCACTTTTTATTATAGTAAAAACATGATCATATTTTTTAAAACTAGGCTTGGTGTTCACCAAGCCATAACCCGATCGGGTTATTTCACACTTCAAAAAACCAGACCAGGTTATTATTATTTTGAACTTTTTTCCCTATGTTGGCAACTTTTTGTGCACTATCTTTGTGCATACACCCATATGCATATACATACATATACACACATATACATACATATACACACATATACATACATACATACATATACATATACATATACATACATATACATACATATACATACATATACATACATATACATATACATACATATACACACATACATACATATACATATACATATACATACATACATACACATATACATACAATCAATCTTACAATGTCTTTAGGTTAATAAGCTATAATGAAGGATTTTTTAGTGGATTAGTCTAGGGTTTGCACTTATTAGTTAAGGAGTACAATTCTTTTTTTAGTAAACTTTAATAAAATGTGCACTTAGACTTGTGTGTTTTTTATTTTCAAGTTTTCTTGGGATGCAATGGGCACTACTTTAGTGGGTATGTGCAAGAAGATGAGGGGCCAAAAAGTGGCGATGTGAAAAATATTCACTTTTCACTCGTCCAAAAGTGCATGAAAGTGCTTGTTGACTTTTTAGTAGGCCTGGGTGTCAGTACACCTAGGCAAGCCTACCACCAAAGAACATTCCTAATCGGGTACCCAATAATATCGGGTACCCGATAACTGTGGCATATATCCTACACCCGCAAGCCATATTCTTCATTTCCTAGCACGATTTTATCATTTTCTAGCCGTGGTTTTCTGATACCCGATATATTTTCGGATACTTGATATTCAAAACGTCAAATTTGACTTCAAGCATATTTGGTAAGTAGCTAATTGTATATTTTTATTAATTTATTTCATTTTCATTGTAAATGTAGTGTTTTTTTTTAAAATAGGGTTTTGTATTTATATTTGTAATAATATTTGAAACTTAGATTTTTTATTTATTTAATCAGGCATGGCTGACAATAATGAAGAAAATAACCCTCCAAATAACAATCCCAAAAATAATCCCCCATATCTAAACCTTAAATCTTTACAAGATTTGATAGAAGAAAATTTGAACATAATACGAGGTTTCCAAAACATGTATCAAAATATACCTACATTAGCTCCCATGCTTACCACACTAAATACAATTGTTGGAAATATTGACACACTCACGCAGCAACATAATGTTGCTCTTCATTGGTGTGATGATATGCACGACCAATTTGATGATGGGCTTGACCATGATGGGATTGCAGCCCTTAATCTAAGGAAGATATAGTTGCCCTTTTTGTCGATCCTAAAACTGGAATACCAGTTGACCCCAAAAAGCCCAAATTATCAATAAAATGGTGCACAAATGAAGCAATGCGCACAAACTTTTGGGATCACTAGTGGATGGTTTTTGATAAACCACCACATAGCAATTTGGAGGTCCCATTTTATTTCCTTAAAAAATTGTATGCTGAGTTTGTGCTTGGTCAACATGTTGATTATTGGAGTATGAGGCCCAACATGAGCGTAGGCAGAGGAGCTCCTCAGACTAGGCCATCTTCCCAGCACTGAAAGGCCACTACCTTTGTCCCCCCCACTGATGTTGCACCCCCTCCTTTAGTGCAGCATCCTGATATCATTCGAGAGGCCGCTGAACAGACTATTAGGGCAATTCATTTACTGAGTGATCAGTTGATCACACAGACTAGGTCAGTGTTGCCTCCTATGGATGCTGCTAGCGCATCGACATCTCATCAGAGTTCACATGTATGCGAGCCCCATACGTGCATTATGTGCAGGCATATGTGCCTCAGACTGCTTACTGATTTTGATATATATCATTTTCATGATATTGATGAGGGAGAGACAGGAGAGGCTACTGCAAAGGCTGCAACACCTCATGCAGCATCTACATCTCATGAGATTTCTCAGGAGGTGCACGTAGAGCCATTGACTCCTGTTGATACGGTAAGAGTAAACATTATAAATAAATTTGTCACATGACTTATTTAATTTAAAAATAATTTATTTATTTAGATTAGTTTTAATGATTGCATGCACTTATGTATATATATTTTTTCCATTTATGTTCATTCGATGACACAGGAGGAGGTGAGACAGGTGGATGAGTCCACACTTTCGGCCATTTCATTTGGCCTTGATGACTATATGGTATATTATAAATTATGAACCCATTAGTTTTTTTTTATATCATTTGGTGTACATGCTTAAATCTCTATCAATTAGAGCAATAAAATTCATACATTTACTAATATATATTGTCATCTTATTGTGTTCTTGCAGGCTACAGCCAACGTCAGTGGGGGGCGTGAGGGGGTTCCTTCATCAGGTGTCGACAAAGGAAAGGTAGTTAATTATTTAAGATTAATTATGAATGCATATGTATGCCACTTGTGTGTAGTAATAAATATTTTACTTGCACTTTATTGTATAGGGTGTGGCTATTGATGATGTCCTGACACCGGTTCGGCGGTGTAGGGTTACAGGCGTCTCGATTCAGAGTGATAGCCTGATTGTACGTAGACTTTTACATATTGTTATTTGTATTTTGTAACTAGGGTTGCTATGATGAAGTACATTGATATATAATTGACAATCTTTTTACTCTCATAGGTTACTCTGACTGTGAGGGAGGTCCCACGAGAATCTTTCATTTCTTTGTTGACCCAGCCCACTATTCTAGAGGAGGGATCACCAGATGTAAGTTTTAATTTTAGTTCAATCAATTTGTAATTTTATTATGCTATCATCCTATTTTGTAGATTTATTACTCTATGTTGCACCAGTCTACTAATCTCATTATTGCAAATATATATTTATAGGTCAAAGTTGGTATTGTTGGCATGCTCCCTTTGCTACTCAGGACTTATGTTAGGACACTTGATCGTGGTAGGCAATCGAGAGACCAAGTACAAATTTATTTGTATTCAGTTATAATTTTAATTAAATTAGTGTTTGAAAATTATGAATTTTATATATGTGTGTGTGTGTGTGTGTACAAATCATATAAAGTAAGCAATCTAACTTTGGTTTGAACTCATTTTTTATGCAGGATCAATCAGAGCCCAACACTTCTTCAAAGAGGCTACATTTTGATGATCCCCCTACAGCATAGGATGCAGTTTTAGTTTTGTGGTCATTTAGAGATGACACTTGGCACATTTTGAGATGGCATATATGCCACATTGTACACCTTAAAACATTGATTTTGTAGACATTTTGAAATGGCATGTGCCATATTTGTATATGGACATACTTTTGATACATTTGATACATATATAGAACATATTCATTTATATGTTATATTTGTGTCATCTTTTGTATATACATATTTATTATTCATGTTTGTGGAATTGAATGGTGAAGTTATATCTTGACTATGATTATCATTATGATTTAAATTATATCTTGTTGAAGTTACATTTGTTTTTATTTACTCTGGAATACCCTGTTCATGGAGCTTATTATGTTTGAGGTTTAACTTCTTGTTGGTGAACAAATTTGTCTTTGAAAGAAACGCTTACAAAATGACCTTTAAAGCCCAAACAAAAAGACTCAACCAACACCAACAGTTGGGTCACTTCGCTATTGAGAAGCATAAGCGCCCTTTGAATTATCCGAGTACAACTCCCCGTGCAGGATTTACAATGAATCAACTAAACTATAAATGATAATGCTTTTAACCCGAAAGCAATAAAGGCTTACAAACATCTATTCATAAACACAAGATAGACGCGAAGGGACTAATTTACTAAATAGTGCCATCTGGATCTTATTACAGCACAAGTGTTAATGTGTCTGTGTTTTGATTGGATGCTTGGTGCTATAACTAGAGCGTGTCATTTCTGGCTCTCCACAAACATACCACTTCATGCAAGTGACACCAATAAATATTTTGTCAAAGCCATCATACATATGTATTTTGGGATTCAATTGCAAGCACGTCCTCCTCAATTTTCCCACCCTGTGAACTTGAAGCCAACATCTCTGAATCATGACTGATGTCAACACAAAGAACTACATTATCATGCATCATGAAGGCATCATCAGCTTGGTATTGAAAATCACTCTTGAGTTTCCCACTGATATAGTCCCAGTCCTCTATGAATCCAACAACCGAAAAGATCATTGCCCAATCGTGCTTAGTGCACCTTGGGGTCACTTGAGTCGAGCATGGTCGCAAGCATTTTCGTGACTCTGTGGGTAGAATGGGGTTGTCACTGGCATTTACCTGGCCAACCGGAGCTGATGGAGCAGACGGTTTGATGCCAGGTCAGATGGTTTGAAAGATACGATGCTGAGCCACTTTCAACTGACCCTCACTGCAAGTTTTGGCATCGACTAAGATCGCCTTGCCAAATGCAAATGAAGTTGAATCACCCAAAATTGAAAGAGGTTATTGTAGACCTCAAAAACATGATCCCGTAGCACCTGATAGTTTGTTGATAGCTCTCACGAGGTCTGAGATATGAGCCCCAAAAGATCACTACCTAATCGTGCTTAGTGCACCTTGGGGTCACTTGGGTCGAGCGTGGTCGCGAGCATTTTCGTGACTCTATGGGTAGAATGAGGTTGTCACTAGCATTTACCTAGCCAACTGGAGCTGATGGAGTAGACGGTTCGATGCCAAGTCAGACGGTTTGAAAGATACGCTACTGAGCCACTTTCAACTGACCCTCACTACAAGTTTTGGTATCGATTGAGATCGCCTTGCCAAATGAAAATGAAGTCAAATCACCCAAAATTGAGAGAGGTTATTGTAGACCTCAAAAACATGATCCCATAGCACCTAATAGTTTTTCGATAGCTCTCACGACATCTGAGATACGAGCCCCAGAAGATCACTACCCAATCGTGCTTAGTGCACCTTGGGGTCACTTGGGTCGAGCGTGGTCGTGAGCATTTTCATGACTCTGTGGGTAGAATGGGGTTGTCACTAGCATTTACCTGGCCAACTAGAGCTGATGGAGTAGATAGTTTGATGCCAGGTCAGACGGTTTGAAAGATACGCTGCTGAGCCACTTTCAACTGACCCTCACTGCAAGTTTTGGCATCGACTGAGATCGCCTTGCCAAATGCAAATGAAGTTGAATCACCCAAAATTGAGAGAGGTTATTGTAGACCTCGAAAACATGATCATGTAGCACCTAATAGTTTGTTAATAGCTCTCATGAGGTCCAAGATACAAGCCCTAGAAGATCACTGCCCAATCGTGCTTAGTGCACCTTGGGGTCACTTGGGTTGAGCATGGTCATGAGCGTTTTCATGACTCTGTGGGTAGAATGGGGTTGTCACTAGTGTTTACCTAGCCAACCAGAGCCAATGGAGTAGATGGTTTGATGCCAGGTCAGATAGTTTGAAAGATACACTGCTGAGCCACTTTCAACTGACCCTCACTACAAGTTTTGGCATTGACTGAGATCGCCTTGCCAAATGCAAACAAAGTCGAATTGCCCAAAATTGAGAGAGGTTATTGTAGATCTCAAAAACATGATCTTGTAGCAACTAAAATTTTGTTGATAGCTCTCACGAGGTCTGAGATACGAGCCCCAGAAGATCACTACCCAATCATGCTTAGTGCACCTTGGGGTCACTTGGGTCAAGCGTGGTCACGAGCATTTTTGTGACTCTGTGGGTAGAATGGGGTTGTCACTGGTGTTTACCCGACCAATTGGAGCTAATGGAGTAGATGGTTTGATGCCAGGTCAGACGGTTTGAAAGATACGTTGTTGAGCCACTTTCAACTGACCCTCACTGCAAGTTTTGGCATCGACTGAGATCGCCTTGCCAAATGCAAATGAAGTCAAATCACCCAAAACTGAGAGAGGTTATTGTAGACCTCAAAAAAATGATCTCATAGCACCTGAATTTTGTTGATATCTCTCATGAGGTCCAAGATACGAGCCCCAGAAGATCACTGCCCAATCGTGCTTAGTGCACCTTGGGGTCACTTGGGTCGAGCGTGGTCGCGAGCATTTTCGTGACTCTATGGGTAGAATGGGTTTGTCACTGTTGTTTACCCAGACAACCAGATCTGATGGAGTAGATGGTTCGATGCCAAGTCGGATGGTTTGAAAGATACGCTACTGAGCCACTTTCAACTGACCCTCACTGCAAGTTTTGGCATCGACTAAGATCACCTTGCCAAATGCAAACGAAGTCGAATCACCCAAAACTGAGAGAGGTTATTGTAGACCTCAAAAACATGATCCCATAGCACCTAATAGTTTTTTGATAGCTCTCATGAGGTCTGAGATAAAAGCCCCAGAAGATCACTACCCAATCATGCTTAGTGCACCTTGGGGTCACTTGGGTCAAGCGTGGTCGCGAGTGTTTTTGTGACTCTGTGGGTAGAATAGGGTTGTCACTGGCATTTACCTAGCCAACTAGAGCTGATGGAGTAGATGGTTCGATGCCAGGTCAGACGGTTTGAAAGATACGTTGTTGAGCCACTTTCAACTGGCCCTCACTGCAAGTTTTGGCATCGACTGAGATCGCCTTGCCAAATGCAAACAAAGTCGAATCGCCCAAAACTGAGAGAGGTTATTGTAGACCTCAAAAAAATGATCCTTTAGCACCTAATAGTTTGTCGATAGCTCTCATGAGGTCTGAGATATGAGCCCCAGAAGATCACTGCCCAATCATGCTTAGTGCACCTTGGGGTCACTTGGGTCGAGTGTGGTCGCGAGTGTTTTCATGACTCTATGGGTAGAATGGGGTTGTCACTAGCATTTACTTGGCCAACTGGAGCTGATGGAGTAGATGATTCGATGCTAGGTTGGACGGTTTGAAAGATACGCTGCTGAGCCACTTTTAACTGACCCTCACTGCAAGTTTTGGCATCGACTGAGATCGCCTTGCCAAATACAAATGAATTTGAATCGCCCAAAACTGAGAGAGGTTATTGTAGACCTCAAAAACATGATCCTGTAGCACCTGAAATTTTTTTGATATCTCTCACGAGTTCTGAGATACGAGCCCCAAAAGATCGCATCCCAATCATGCTTAGTGCACCTTGGGGTCACTTGGGTCGGGCATGGTCGCGAGCATTTTCGTGACTCTATGGGTAGAATGGGGTTGTCACTGGCATTTTCCCAGCCAACTAGAGCTGATGGAGCAAACGGTTTGATGCCAGGTCAGATGGTTTGAAAGATACACTGCTGAGCCACTTTCAACTGACCCTCACTGCAAGTTTTGGCATCGACTAAGATCGCCTTGCCAAATGCGAATAAAGTCGAATCGCCCAAAACTGAGAGAGGTTATTGTAGACCTCAAAAACATGATCTCATAGCACCTGACAGTTTGTCGATAGCTCTCATGAGGTCAAAGATACAAGCCCCAGAAGATCGCTGCCCAATCATGCTTAGTGCACCTTGGGGTCACTTGGGTCGGGCATGGTCACGAGTGTTTTCATGACTCTATGGGTAGAATGGGGTTTTCACTGGTGTTTACCCAGCCAACTAGAGCCGATGGAGTAGATGGTTTGATGCCAGGTCAGACGGTTTGAAAGATACGCTGCTGAGCCACTTTTAACTGACCCTCACTGCAAGTTTTGGCATCGACTGAGATCGCCTTGCCAAATGCAAATGAAGTTGAATCGCCCAAAACCGAGAGAGATTATTGTAGACCTTGAACACACAATCTCATAGCACCTAATAGTTTGTCGATAGCTCTCACAAGGTCTAAGATACGAGCCCCAAAAGATCACTGCCCAATCGTGCTTAGTGCACCTTGGGGTCACTTGGGTCGAGCATGGTCACGAGCATTTTCGTGACTCTGTGGGTAGAATGGGGTTGTCACTGGTGTTTACCCAGCCAACTGGAGCTGATGGAGTAGATGGTTTGATGCCAGGTCAGACGGTTTGAAAGATACGCTGCTGAGCCACTTTCAACTGATCCTCACTGCAAGTTTTGGCATCGACTGAGATCGCCTTGCCAAATACAAATGAAGTTGAATTGCCCAAAAATGAGAGAGGTTATTGTAGATCTTGAAAACATGATCTTGTAACACCTAACAGTTTGTCAATACCTCTCATGAGGTCTGAGATACGAGCCACTTTCAACTGACTATTAGTGGTATGTTTGAAATTTGAACTGTGAAATTAATCATGATTAAGCTTGTTAAATTTGATAAAAAATAATATCCTTAAAGCATTACAAACAACAATCAAACATGTAGGAATTCAAACCATTCAAATGACATAAGTATATGACATGTAAGATCTCTTCTTGGCACTATTGGCCACCCATACATGATTTTGGTCATAAGTCCTTATGAAGAGTTTTAGGACATTTAACTTTTAAATCAAATTGATTGTTACAAATTGCCATTATAGGCTTCAAAAGATCTCAATTAACCATTAAGGATCCTTTTGTCCTTCTATCTCTAATTGGATCCATGGTGACCATAGGCGTCTTCATAGGTGCTCCTATACAAGTTACATTCCACATACAAAACCAAGTTTATTGACTCAAAATACAATCTAAGAAAGGTCAAATTAATGTATTGAAATTAAGCTTAACAAACTTAGAAAATAATGCACTAAGTTAACTTATTACCTAGTCAAGTGTTCCTGAAGGGTCATCTCTTTGCTTCAGGGTCTCCAATAGTGCTTCATGATCAGCAGTAGTAATAGTCCAAAGTTCTTTTAGCTTTGGTCTTCCTTGATGCTTTGACAACTTGATATTTGTTGCTATAACAAGGTGTGAATACATAAGAATAGTTTTGTGCTTCTCATAGTCTTCAAATGCGGGAACTCCATTCTTTCTAATCATGTATGTTCGTAGCCATGTTCCCACAACAACAACTAAACCAGTAGGATATGTGAACCCATCACCGTCTGTCATCGGTTGTACAAGCTTTTGTTTACCTTGTACACAACGTGCTAACCAATAATCTGACCTCTCATCATTCCCCTGCGGTGTAACCAATGCAAAAACATCTCCTGGCTTCAAAAGATCTAAAAGATGGTCATAGTCAACTGAAGTGTCCATGTCATCATTTCTTATAGAGAGTGTCAAAGATAAAGGAGTTAGATACTATGGAACCCATGTATCCACCCACTCACTTGACTTGCAATGATCCCAATCATACTGAAAACACATGGGGAAAAAACAAGCCAACTCTCGTGTCCAAATGGTCCATGTACTACTATTGGAGCTTCAGAATGAATTCATTTTTGAAGAGTCTTTCACTGTTTGACAATCCAATCTATCTCCTATAGTTCTATCCTCAACCAACCAAAAGAATCTATGCACTGTAGAATCAAGAGTCCCCCCTGTGACAATGCTAAAGTACACCAATCAACAATAGAACGAGCATCAAGAAGTACAACACCTAAAATCCTCTATTGCTCCTTAACTAGAGCTCTCTTAACACACGCACCTGCTCCATCATGCTCCCCTTTCCCATGCCCTGACTTTAAAAAACTCCAAATATGAGGTACACCTCTCTCCACATGCATTCTACACAACCAATAAAACATTCTGGCTTTCTTAAATTGACCAGTGCAATTATCCAACCAAATGAGATGCCTATCCATAGCTATACCATTTTCCTGCAAGAAGTCAAAATAGTTCTGGAAACAATGTTGAACAAACTCATGAGAGTGAGACCTATCATCGCTCATATAAAAATGGTACTCTCTGATTATCTTTCACTCATCTTTTGTGCTATCAGGGGAATGTCTATATGTGATGTGTACAAAAATAGAAACCTGAATCGAATTGTAATATTGAGCTTGAGTCTCATTTTGGGGCTGCAATGTATAGTTCTCCGCAAAGTCTACAACAGATATAATAGTTCCAATGGGGAAAGTGTCCTTACATGTCCTGAATTGTTGATCGAACCATTGAGACCTGTGACTATGCCTTGCATACTTGTAAAAAAGATTTTTCTTGAAATCTGAGATAAAATCAGCAACATTGTATTCTTTTGCAACTAACTCACATCTAGAGCCTTCACCTCCACTCTTCAATGTATATTTCACTGTTTCATATACCTTTTTTTGGATGAGTGTCTTTCCAAAATTGTGTTCCAAACCCTCATGAAAACATGTTCTAAACTTGGACAAGCCACCACATTCTGAGCACTTGGCATTTAAGCAATTTTTTTTATAAAATAAACAACCATCATCTCTATGACATAAAAATTGATCTAGCAAGTCTCTTGATGATTTGGGAAGACCACTTGCACCACAATCCTCTAGCATTTCATTAGTATCCAATTTAGAATGAATGGACTGTAATAATTCATGATGCATTGAAAACTCAACATGATATTTGCAACAACATGTATTTAGAATCTTAAGGGGTACACAATAAAATGGCTTCACGGATTCAAAAGACCTTTGTGATATTTTAAATGTTGGATGTGTCTCACAAAATTTTTTATACAACATTGTTTGACTTACCTCCACATAATGTTTAGGATGTGGAGTGCGGTCTCGATTGCCAACTCTCAACTTCAAGACATCCTTCACATTTGGTGACACTCTTGAGTTAGCATCCCAAAATTGTTGAGTTTCATCCTTGACAACGTCTGTTAGCTTCTTATCGAAATGTGGAAGTCTCCCACCATAAGCCCATGTATCAATTTGAAGTGGATCATCAAGTCTTTCTCTTCTTGTAAGTGCTCTACCCAAAGTTTTACGGTCTATATTGAAGTCAACAGAAGTTTGTCTCATCAAACGAGCCTTTCTCAACTGATGACTTACTAAGGAGGTTGTAATAACCCTCCGAGCAACTCTCTTTTCTTTTTCTCTGCTAGTCTTCCCAATGTTATTGAGAGCATTGAAAAGATTTTTCACAACAATGGCATTTCTCTCCATTTTTTTGTTCACATGAATCTTCAATTTCACAAGCACAGGTCTCATCTTTTGCATCTTTAACAATTGCACAAAAATTTGACATTTCTCAACCAATGTCTTGTTTTGAAAAAAATTGATCATAAAGTCTTGAAGCCCACAACCTAACGGTTCTATGTGACCTCTTTCCTTCCCAATTATTCATAATGTTCTCCTCAATTTCAATTAACCATTTAGGTGTTTTTGAAAGCCCTGAATTTGAAGATTGATTATCTTTATTACAAGGGACTTCATTTCACATATAATTTGGAGATGTATAACATTCATGTCATTCTTGTGCAACATTTTCGTTCTCAAAGTCTACATTTTCAATCTCCATCTGTGCATTTTCAAATTGAACATCCTCTTCACTTACAACTACATTTACGGGGTCACCTTGATTAATGGTTAACATACCTTCTCTCCTTCTTCGATGATTTTCCTTATCTTTTTCCCTATATGCCTGAATTTCATCATCTATCAGCTTCCTCTTACATTTAGCCTTTCGATGACTCGTGCTTCCCATGGTGAAACCACAAGTCGACAAAAATCAAACAATGGGCCCCAAATCACATTTTTTGTTTTGCAACGCATGAAAAAAGTATAAAATCTCATGATTGTCTGCTCTGTGGGGACAGGGAATATTTTTGTCAAATATTGCCTGGCAAAAATTGGGTACGCGAAAATATCGGGTACCCTATATTCCCCGACTGATGAAAAAATGGCGGTTGCAAATGAAAACAATTGAACTTTTACATATATTTATGTATATAATATATATATAAAAGAGGCATATGATATATATATAATGTATATTATATATGTACTAATGTGGTCAGCTAAATCTTTGTATTAAATGTGCCTTTTACAGGTGTCGTAAACCCTAGCTATGCAAAAATGGATGCTTTGAAGAATAGTTCACTGGAGGTAGAGAGAGACTCCCTAGGGGTCCTAACGCGTGATAAGGGTTCATGGGGACTCCCTAGGGGTCATGATGATTCCATAGGGGTCCTAGTACACTTTATCATGTGTTAGGACACCTATGGAGTCCCTGTGACCCCTTTTCACAAATTGGAATGCTCAAGTGTGTCATAAGGGGTCCTTTTGACTCCCTAGGGTTCCTAACGCGTGATAAAGCGTAATAGGACCCCTAGGGAGTCATCATGACCCCTTAAGACACACTTGAGCCTTCTAATGTGTCAAAAGGGGTCACGATGACTCCCTAGGGGTCCTAGTATGCCTTATCACACATTAGGACCTCTAGGGAGTCCCTGTGACCCCTTTTGACATATTGAAATGTTCAAGTGTGTCTTAAAGGGTCCTACGACCCCTTATGACACACTAGAGCATTCCAATGTGTCAAAAGAGGTCACGATGATTCCCTAAGGGTCCTAGTATGCTTTATCACACGTTAGGACCCCTTAAGGTAGACTTGAGTGTTCCAATGTGTCAAAAGGGGTCACGGGGACTCCCTAGGTGTCCTAACACGTGATAAAGTGTACTAGGACCCCTAAGGAGTCCCCGTGACCCCTTTTCACACATTGGAATACTCAAATGTGTCTTAAGGGGTCCTACGACCCCTTAAGGCATACTTGAGCATTCCAATGTGTCAAAAGGAGTCACGGGGACTCCCTAGCTATCCTAGGACCCCTAGGGAATCATCGTGACCCCTTTTGACACATTGGAATGCTCTAGTGTGTCATAAGGTGTCCTACGACCCCTTAAGACACACTAGAGCATTCCAATGTGTCAAAAGGGGTCACGGGAACTCCCTAGGTGTCCTAACGCGTGATGAAGTGTACTAGGACCCCTAGGGAATCATTGTGACCCCTTTTCACACATTGGAATGCTCTGGTGTGTCATAAGGGGTCGTAGGACCCCTTAAGACACACTTGAGCTTTCCAATGTGTCAAAAAGGGTCACAATGACTCCCTAGGGGTCCTAGTACACCTTATCACATGTTAGGAACCCTAGGGAGTCAAAAGGATCCCTTAAGACAGACTTGAGAGTTTCAATGTGTCAAAAGGGGTCAGGGGGACCCCCTAGGGGTCCTAGTACGCGTTAGGACCCCTAGAGAGTCCCCTGACCCCTTTTGACCCCAAGGGAGTCCTAATGCATTCCAAAGGGTCACAGTTCCATAGAAGTTTCATTTCAAACCCTAATGACACCTTAACATGCCTACTGACCCCATTTCGACATGTGGTCTCCTGAGAGCTCCCCATGGACCCCTTTTGCATTCTACTAGAAAAAAGTCATCCAAATTTGGTATGTAGATCTTCTAACATGTCTTAATGAATTTGAAAGGGTCACCCTTCCATAGAAGTTGCATTTAGAACCCTAATGACCCCTTAACAGGCCTACACACCATGATTTGACATGTGGTCTCCCGAGACCACCCCATGGACCCCTTTTGAGTTCTACTAGAAAAAAGTCATCCAAATTTGGTACATAGGTCCTCTAACATGTCTTAATGCATTCCAAAGGATCACCATTCCATCGAAGTCACATTTGGAACCCTAATGACCCCTTAATAGGCCTACAGACCCCGATTCGACATGTGGTCTCCTCAGAGAACCCCATGGACCCTTTTTGAGTTCTACTAGGAAAAAGACATACAAATTTGGTACATAGGTCCTCTAACATGTCCAAATGTGTTCCAAAGGGTCACCATTCCATCCAAGTTGCATTTGTAACCGTAATGACCCCTTAACAGGCCTACCGACCTCGATTCGACATGTGGTCTCCCGAGACCACCCCATGGACCCCTTTTAAGTTCTACTTGGCAAAAGACGTCCATATTTGGTACATAGGGTCATCATTCTAACAAAGTTTCATTTCTAACCGTAATGACCCTTTGACAGGCCTACCGACCCCAATACAACATGAGGTATCCTGAGAGCACCCCATGGACCCCTTTTGTGTTCTACTAGGAAAAAGTCATCCAAATTTGGTACGTAGGTGCTCTGATATGTTCTAATGTGTTAGAAAGGGTCATCGTTCGATTGAAGTTTCATTTAAAACCCTAATGACCCCTCAACAAGCCTATGGACCCCGTTTCTACATGTGGTCTCCCGAGAGCAGCCCATGGACCCCTTTCGAGTTCTACTAGGCAAAAGTCATCCAAATTTGGTATGTAGGTCCTCTAACATGATCTAATGCATTCCAAAGGGTCACCATTCCATAAAAGTTGCATTTTGAACCCTATTGACCCCTTAACAGGCCTACTGACCCCGAGTCCCCATGACCCCTTTTCACACATTGGAATGCTCAAGTGTGTCTTAAGGGGTCCTACGACCCCTTAAGGAACACTTGAGCATTCCAATGTGTCAAAAGGGGTCACGGGGACTCCCTAGGGGTGCTAACGTGTGATAAAGCATACTAGGAACCCTAGGGAGTCTCCGTGAAACCTTTTCACACATTGGAATGCTCAAGTCTGTCTTCAGGGGTCCTACAACCCCTTAAGGCACACTTGAGCATTCCAATCTGTCAAAAGGGGTCACTGGGACTCCCTAGGTGTCCTAACGCATGATAAAGTGTACTAGGACCCCTAGGGAATCATCGTGAACCCTTTTGACACATTGGAATGCTCTAGTGTGTCATAAGGGGTCGTAAGCCCCCTTAAGACACACTTGAGCATTCTAATGAGTCAAAAGGGGTCAGGGGGACTCCCTAAGGGTCCTAACATGTGATAAAGCATACAAGGACCCCTAGGGAGTCATCGTGACCCCTTTTGACACATTGCAATGATCAAGTGTGTCTTAAGGGGTCCTTTGACCCCTTAAGATACACTTGAGCATTGCAATGTGTCAAAAGGGGTCACGGGGACTCCTTAGGGGTCCTAGTACACTTTATCATGCGTTAGGACACCTAGGGAGTCCCCGTGACCCCTTTGGACACATTGGAAAGCTCAAGTGTGCCTTAAGGGATTGTAGGACCCCTTAAGGCACACTTGAACATTCCAATGTGTCAAAAGGGGTCAAGGGGACTCCCTAGGTGTCCTAACGTGGGATAAAGTGTACTAGGACCCCTAAGGAGTCCCCGTGACCCCTTTTCACACATTGGAATGCTCAAGTGTGCCTTAAGGGGTCCTACGACCCCTTAAGGCACACTTGAGTGTTCCAATGTGTCAAAAAGGGTCACGGGGACTCCCTAGGTGTCCTAACATGTGATAAACCGTACTAGGACCCCTAGGGAATCATCGTGACCCCTTTTGACACATTGGAATGCTCTAGTGTGTCATAAGGGGTTGTAGGATCCCTTAAGACACACTTTAGCATTCTAATGTGTCAAAAGGGGTCACGGGGACTCCCTGGGGGTCCTAACGAATGATAAAGCATACTAGGACCCCTAGCGAGTCATTGTGACCCCTTTTGACACATTGCAATGCTCAAGTGTGTCTTAAGGGGTCCTTCGACCCCTTAAGACACACTTGAGCATTGCAATGTGCCAAAAGGGGTCACGGGGACTCCTTAGGGGTCCTAATACACTTTATCACGCGTTAGGACACCTCGGGAGTCCGCATGACCCCTTTTGACACATTGGAATGCTCAAGTGTGCCTTAAGGGATCGTAGGACCCCTTAAGGCACACTTGAGCATTCCAATGTGTCAAAAGGGGTCACGGGGACTCCCTAGGTGTCCTAACATGTGATAAAGCGTACTAGGACCCATAAGGAGTCCCCGTGACCCCTTTTCACACATTGGAACACCCAAGTGTGTCTTAAGGGGTCCTACGACCCCTTAAGGCACACTTGAGCATTCCAATGTGTCAAAAGGGGTCACGGGGACTCCCTAGGTGTCCTAACGCATGATAAAGTGTACTAGGACCCCTAGGGAATCATCGTGACCCCTTAAGACACACTTCAGCATTCCGTCAAAAGGGGTCACAGGGACTCCCTAGTGGTCCTAACATGTGATAAATTGTACTAGAACCCCTAAGGAGTCATCGTGACCCCTTTTGACACATTGCAATGCTCAAGTGTGTCTTAAGGGGTCCTTTGACCCGTTAAGACACACTTGAGCATTGCAATGTGTCAAAAGGGGTCACGAGGACTCCTTAGGGATCCTAGTACACTTTATCATGCGTTAGCACACCTAAGGAGTCCCCGTGACCCATTTTGACACATTGGAATGCTCAAGTGTGCCTTAAGGGATTGTAGGACCCCTTAAGGCACACTTGAGCATTACAATGTGTCAAAAGGTGTCACGGGGACTCCCTAGGTGTCCTAACGTGTGATAAAGCATACTAGGACCCCTAAGGAGTCCCCGTGACCCCTTTTCACACATTGAAATGCTCAAGTGTGTCTTAAGGGGTCCTACAACCCCTTAAGGCACACTTGAGCATTCCAATGTATCAAAAGGGGACACGGGGACTCCCTAGGTGTCCTAATGCATGATAAAGCATACTAGGACCCCTAGGGAATCATCGTGACCCCTTTTGACACATTGGAATGCTCTAGTGTCTCATAAGGGGTTGTAGGACCCCTTAAGACACACTTCAGCATTCCAATGTTTCAAAAGGGGTTACGAGGACTCCCTAGGGTTCCTAACGCGTGATAAAACATACTAGGACTCGTAGGGAGTCATCGTGACCCCTTTTGACACATTGCAATGCTCAAGTGTGTCTTAAAGGGTCCTTCGACCGCTTAAGACACACTTGAGCATTGCAATGTGTCAAAAGCGGTCATGGGGACTCCTTAAGGGTCCTAGTATGCTTTATCACATGTTAGGACCCCTAGAAAGGCCGTGACCGCTTTTGACACATTGGAATGCTGAAGTGTGTCTTAAGGGGTACTACAACCCCTTATGAAAGACTAGAGCATTCCAATCTGTCAAAAGGGGTCACGATGATTCCCTAGGGGTCCTAGTATGCTTTATCATGCGTTAGGACACCTAGGGAGTCCCCGTGACCCCTTTTGACACATTGGAATGCTCAAGTGTGCCTTAAGGGTTCCTACGACCCCTTAAGGCACACTTGAGTGTTCCAATATGTCAAAAGGGGTCAGGGGGACTCCCTAAGGGTCCTAACACGTACTAGGACACCTAGGGAGTCCCCGTGACCCCTTTTGACACATTGGAATGCTCTAGTGTGTCTTAAGGGGTCCTACGACCCCTTAAGACACACTAGAGCATTGCAATATGTCAAAAGGGGTCACGATGACTCCCTAGGGGTTCTAGTATGCCTTATCACATGTTAGGAAACCTAGGGAGTCAAAAGGACCCCTTAAGACACACTTGAGCGTTCCAATGTGTCAAAAGGGGTCACGGGAACTCCCTAGGGGTCCTAGTACGTGTTAGGACCCCTAGGGAGTCCCCCTGACCCCTCTGGACACATTGGAATGCTCAAGTGTGCCTTAAGGGGTCGTAGAACCCCTTAAGGCATGCTTGAGCATTCCAATGTCTGAAAAGGGGTTAGAGGGACTCCCTAGGTGTCCTAACGCATTATAAAGCGTACTAGGACCCCTAAGGAGTCCTAGTGACCCCTTTTGAGCACATTGGAATGCTCAATTGTTCCTTAGGGGGTCGTAGGACCCCTTAAGACACACTTGAGTGTTCCAATGTGTGAAAAGGGGTCATGGGGACTCCTTAGGGGTGCAAGTATGCTTTATCACGAATTAGGACACCTAGGCAGTCCCCGTGACCCCTTTTGACACATTGCAACGCTTAAGTGTGTCTTAAGGGGTCCTTCGACCCCTTAAGACACACTTGAGTGTTGCAATGTGTAAAAAGGGGTCACTGGGACTCCTTAGGGGTCCTAGTATGCTTTATCACACGTTAGAACACCTAGGGAGTCCTCGTGACCCATTTTGACACATTGGAATGCTCAAGTGTGCCTCAAGGGATCGTAGGACCCCTTAAAGCACACTTGAGAATTCCAATGTGTCAAAAGGAGTCACGGGGACTCCCTAGGTGTCCTAACACATGATAAAGCATACTAGGACCCCTAAGGAGTCCCCGCGACCCCTTTTCACACATTGGAATGCTCAAGTGTGTCTTAAGGGGTCCTACGACCCCTTAAGGACCACTTGAGCATTCCAATGTGTCAAAAGGGGTCACGGGGACTCCCTACGGGTCCTAACGCATGATAAAATATACTAGGACCCCTAGGGAGTCATCGTGACCCCTTTTGACAGATTGCAATGCTCAAGTGTGTCTTAAGGGGTCCTTCGACCCCTTAAGACACACTTGAGCATTGCAATGTGTCAAAAGGGGTCACAGGGAATCCTTAGGGGTCCTAGTACGCTTTATCACATGCTAGGACACCTAGGGAGTCCCCATGGCCCCTTTTGACACATTAGAATGCTCAAGTGTGTTTGAAGGGATCGTAGGACCCCTTAAGTCACATTTGAGCATTCCAATGTGTCAAAAGGGGTCACGGGGACTCCCCATGTGTCCTAACACCTGATAAAGCATACTAGGACCCCTAAGGAGTCCCCGTAACCCCTTTTCACACATTGGAATGCTCAAGTGTGTCTTAAGGGGTCCTACAACCCCTTAAGGCACACTTGAGCCTTCTAATGTGTCAAAAGGGGTCACGGGGACTCCCTAGGTGTCCTAACACGTGATAAAGTGTACTAGGAACCCTAGGGAATCATCGTGACCCCTTTTGACACATTGGAATGCTCTAGTGTGTCATAAGGGGTTGTAGGACCCCTTAAGAAACACTTCAGCATTCCAATGTGTCAAAAGGGGTCATGGGGATGCCGTAGGGGTTCTAACGCATGACAAAGCATACTAGGAACCCTAGGGAGTCATCGTGACCCCTTTTGACACATTGCAATGCTCAAGTGTGTCTTAAGGGGTCCTTCGACCCCTTAAGACATTCTTGAGCATTGCAATGTGTCAAAAGGGGTCACGGGGACTCCTTAGGGGTCCTAGTATGCCTTATCACATGTTAGGACCCCTAGGGAGTCCACGTGACTCCTTTTGACACATTGGAATGCTCAAGTGTGCCTTAAGGGGTAGGACCCCTTAAGGCACACTTGAGCATTCCAATGTGTCAAAAGGAGTCACGTGGACTCCCTAGGTGTCCTAACGCATGATAAAGCATATTAGAACCCCTAAGGAGTCCCCGTGATCCCTTTTCACACATTGGAACACTCAAGGTGTCTTAAGGTGTCCTACAACCCCTTAAGGCACACTTGAGGGTTCCAATGTGTCAAAAGGGGTCACGTGGACTCCCTAGGAGTCCTAACACATGATAAAGCATACTAGGACCCCTAAGGAGTCCCCATGACCCCTTTTCACACATTGGAACACTCAAGTGTGTCTTAAGGGGTCCTACGACCCCTTAAGGCACACATGAGCGTTCCAATGTGTCAAAAGGGGTCACGGGGACTCCCTAGGTGTCCTAACGCATGATAAAGGATACTAGGACCCCTAAGGAGTCCCCGTGACCCCTTTTCACACATTGGAACACTCAAGTGTGTCTTAAGGGGTCCTACGACCCCTTAAGGCACACTTGAGCATTCCAATGTGTCAAAAGGGGTCATGGGGACTCCCTAGGTGTCCTAACGTGTGATAAAGTGTACTAGGACCGCTAAGGAGTCCTTGTGAACTCTTTTCACACATTGGAATGCTCAAGTGTGTCTTAAGGGGTCCTACAACCCCTTAAGTCACACTTGAGCATTCTAATGTGTCAAAAGGGGTCATGAGGATTCGCTAGGTGTCCTAACACGTGATAAAGTGTACTAGAACCCCTAAGGAGTCCTCGTGACCTCTTTTCACACATTGGAACACTCAAGTGTGTCTTAAGGGGTTCTACGACCCCTTAAGGCACACTTGAGGGTTTCAATGTTTCAAAAGGGGTCACGGGGACTCCCTAGGTGTCCTAACGCATGATAAAGGATACTAGGACCCCTAAGGAGTCCCCGTGACCCCTTTTCACACATTGGAACACTCAAGTGTGTCTTAAGGGGTCCTACGACCCCTTAAGGCACACTTGAGCATTCCAATGTGTCAAAAGGGGTCATGCGGACTCCCTAGGTGTCCTAACGCGTGATAAAGCGTACTAGGACTGCTAAGGAGTCCTTGTGAACTCTTTTCACACATTGGAATGCTCAAGTGTGTCTTAAGGGGTCCTACGACCCCTTAAGGCACCCTTGAGCGTTCCAATGTGTCAAAAGGGGTCAGGGGGACTCCTTAGGGGTCCTAACGCGTACTAGGACACCCAGGGAGTCCCCGTGACCCCTTTTGACACATTGGAACGCTCAAGTGTGCCTTAAGGGGTTGTAGGACCCCTTAAGGCACACTTGAGCATTCCAATGTGTCAAAAGGGGTCACGGGGACTCCCTAGGTATCCTAACGCGTACGCTTTATCATGCGTTAGGACACCTAGGGAGTCCCCATGACCCCTTTTTACACATTGGAATGCTCAAGTGTGCCCTAAGGGGTCCTACGACCCCTTAAGGCACACTTGAGCATTCCAATGTGTCAAAAGGGGTCAGGGGGACTCCCTAAGGGTCCTAACATTTACTAGGACACCTAGGTAGTCCCCATGATCCCTTTTGACACATTGGAATGCTCTAGTGTCTCTTAAGGGGTCCTTCGACCCCTTAAGACACACTTGAGCGTTGCAATGTGTCAAAAGGGGTCATGGGGACTCCTTAGGGGTCCTAGTACGCTTTATCACACGTTTGGACACCTAGGGAGTCCCCATGACCCCTTTTGACACATTGGAATGCCCAAGTGTGCCTTAAGGGGTCCTATGACCCCTTAAGGCACACTTGAGCATTCCAATGTTTCAAAAGGGCTCAGGGGGACTCCCTAAGGGTCCTAATGCGTACTAGGACACCTAGGGAGTCCCCGTGACCCCTTTTGACACATTGGAATGCTCTAGTGTGTCTTAAGGGGTCCTACGACCTCTTAAGACACACTAGAGTGTTGCAATGTGTCAAAAGGGGTCACGATGACTCCCTAGGGGTCCTAGTATGCCTTATCACGCGTTAGGAACCCTAGGGAGTCAAAAGGACCCCTTAGGACACACTTGAGCGTTCCAATGTGTCAAAAGGGGTCACAGGGACTCCCTAGGGGTCATAGTACATGTTAGGACCCCTAGGGAGTCCCCCTAACCCCTTTTGACATAATGGAATGCTCAAGTGTGCCTTAAGGGGTCGTAGGACCCCTTAAGGCACACTTGAGCATTTCATTGTGTCAAAAGGGGTCAGGGGGACTCCCTAGGTGTCCTAACGCGTGATAAAGCGTACTAGGACCCCTAAGGAGTCCCCGTGACCACTTTTGACACATTAGAAATCTCAAGTGTGTCTTAAGGGGTCCCACGACCCCTTAAGGCACACTTGAGCATTCCAATGTGTCAAAAGGGGTCAGGGGGACTACCTAAGGGTCCTAACATGTACTAGGACACCTAGGGAGTCCTCGTGACCTCTTTTGACACATTGGTACGCTCAAGTGTGTCTTAAGGGGTCCTAAAACCCCTTAAGACACACTAGAGCATTCCAATGTGTCAATAGGGGTCACGGGGACTCCCTAGGTGTCCTATCATGTGATAAAGCGTACTAGGACCCCTAGGGAATCATCGTGAGCCCTTTTGACACATTGGAATTCTCTAGTGTGTCATAAGGGGTCGTAGGACCCCTTAAGACACACTTGAGCATTCCAATGTGTCAAAAGGGGTCATGCGGACTCCCTAGGGGTCCTAACACGTGATAAAGCATACTAGGACCCCTAGGGATTCATCGTGACCCCTTTTGACACATTGGAACGCTCAAGTATTTCTTAAGGGGTTGTAAGACCCCTTAAGACACACTTGAGCATTCCAATGTGTCAAAAGGGGTCACGATGACTCCCTAGGGGTCCTAGTACACCTTATCATGTGTTAGGAACTCTAGGGAGTCAAAAGGACCCCTTAAGACACACTTGAGTGTTTCAATGTGTCAAAAGGGTTCACGGGTACTCCCTAGGGGTCCTAGTACATGTTAGGACCCCTAGGGAGTCCCCCTGACCCCTTTTGACCCCTAGGGAGTCCTAATGCGTTCCAAAAGGTCATGGTTCCATAGAAGTTGCATTTCGAACCCTAATGACCTCTTAACATGCCTACTGACCTCATTTTGACATGTGGTCTCCTGAGAGCTCCCCATGGACCCCTTTTGCATTTTGCTAAGAAAAAGTCATCCAAATTTGGTACATAGGTCCTCTGACATGTCTTAATGAATTTCTAAGGGTCACCATTCCATAGAAGTTGCATTTAGAACCCTAATGACCCCTTAATAGGCCTACACACCATGATTCGACATGTGGTCTCCCGAGACCACCCCATGGACCCCTTTTGAGTTCTACTAGAAAAAAGTTATCCAAATTTGGTACGTAGGTCTTCTGACATGTCCTAATGCATTCCAAAGGGTCACTATTCCATCAAAGTCACATTTGGAACCCTAATGACCCCTTAACAGGCTTACCAACCCTGATTTGACATGTGGTCTCCTCAGAGAACCCCATGGACCCTTTTTGAGTTCTACTAGGAAAAATTCATAGAAATTTGCTACATAGGTCCTCTAACATGTCCTAATGTGTTCCAAAGGGTCACCATTCCATCCAAGTTTCATTTTTAACCCTAATGACCCCTTAACAGGCCTACCGACCCTGTTTCAACATGTGGTCTCCTAAGAGCACCCTATGGACCCCTTTCGAGTTCTACTAGGAAAAAGTCATCCAAATTTGGTATGTAGGTCCTATGACATGTCCTAATGCATTCCAAAGGGTCACCATTCCATCAAAGTTTTATTTGGAACCCTAATGACCCCTTAACAAGCCTACCAACCCCATTTCGACACGTGGTCTCCTAAGAGCACACCATGGACCCCTTTCAAGTTTTACTAGGCAAAAGTCATCCAAATTTGGTACATAGGTCCTATGACATATCCTAATGCATTCCAAAGGGTCACCATTCCATCAAAGTTTTATTTGGAACCCTAATGACCTCTTAACAGGCCTACCGACCCCGATTCGACATGTGGTATCCCGAGAGCACCCCATGGACCCCTTTCGAGTTCTACTAGGAAAAAATTATCCAAATTTGGTATGTAGGTCATTTGATATGTCCTAATGCATTCCAAAGGATCACTGTTCATCGAAAGTTTCATTTGGAACCCCGATGACCCCTTAAGTTACCTATCGACCCTAAATCGCACAATGGTCTCCCAAGAGCACCCCATGGACCCTTTTCGAGTTTGACTAATTAAAATTCATCTAAATTGTGGAGTTAGGTCCTTTGACATGTCCTAATATGTTTCAAATGGTCACCGTGCATCAAAGGTTGTCTCACGAGCCCTGATGACCCCTTAAGACACCTAGCGACACTGATTGGACATGTGGTCTCCTAAGAGCACTCCATGGACCCTTTTCAAGTTCGACTAGGAAAAAGTCATTAAAATTTGGTACATTGGTCCTTGGACATGCCCTATTGCCTTCCAAATGGTCATTGTACATCTGAAGTTGCCTCGCAAACCCTAATTACCCCTTAAGACGTCTAGTGACCCCGATTCGACCTGGTGTCTCATGAGAGGATCTGTTATAACTTAAATTAAATATTAAAATAATATATATAATATTTGAAAAAATATAATATTTAATAGACTAAATATATAATATATATTATAAGATATATTAGATATTACATTTAATATATATTATCAAATATACAATATATTAATGTCCTATTCATTTTATATATTATATATATTAGACATTATATTATATACGTGCAACAATATATAATATATATATATATATATATATATATATATATATATATATATATATATATATATATATATATATATATATATATATATTATGTAACATTTATATTATAATATAAAAATATTACATTTAATATAAATCTGAACAGACTATATACTTAGGTCATTTAAATTGATATTATCGAATATATAATATAAATAAATAATATATATAATATATATACTATATAATATAAAATATAAAACATAAAATATATAAATTATTGATTGTCAAGGTGAAAGAAAAAACCATCAAAATTAAAGGGAAATAAAAAAAGAGTGGGAGGGGGAAACTTTTCAAAATTCAAATTCAAACAAAATCGGGTACATGAAAAAATCAGGTACCTGATTTTTTCGGGTACCCGATTAGGCTTGGTAATAGCTTTGGAAACCAAAGCCCCATGGTCAACGCTGAAGGTGTGCAAAAAATGTGTTTTTTTCTCTATTTTTCTTATATCGACACTTCGACCATTAGGTTGACGACTTTTTTTCCACCTGATTTTGATAAAATGAAAAGGGTTTCTTTGGATGATTGTCATCTTTCCATCGATATAAGTGCTGTCAGATTTTGAATTCGTTAAGTATTTATTAGTTATTTTCTAGTTCACTTACGTCTAAAGTCCTGATTGACATACTAATGGAAAAACAACTATAACTTTCAAACCGTATAGCATTTTTGAAATCCGAAAGATGTGTCACATTCTATGCTTCGTCTAGCATAAGAAAAAATTAAAAAAAATTGAATTATGATAAGGTTTCAATGAGTAAAGGTGGTCAGACATGAGAGTTTTTAAATTCTGAAAGCACTGTAGCAAAAAAATCATAATTAATTATCTATTTGGAATAAAAATACCAAAAAATATGCGGCACATCCAAGCATGAGTCAGCTACTTATATATAGAATATTATAAAAAAATATTATCATTTTCTTTTGATTAGGGTGGTTAGACATACACATACTTCTTATTTTTTTGCTGAAATGTTTGTAGTGCTGGATTGCAATCTATAATTTTTACCAATCATATTAATTTTTTTTCAAAAAAGGCTTAGTAGTTTAGAAACTAAATTCAATTTCCTACAAATTATGTTCTTACAACTTTTTGATATTAGGTAGATAACTAGTTCATTTTTTCACGTCAAGTTGACTAATCTTGATTTTTTGATTTTTCATTGCCACTTAAGGGCATAGTTTGGCCCCTCATGATCCTGCACATACCCTATACATATATATCAATGTATATAGTAATATCAATTAGTATATATATTGATATATAATAAATCATTTCTCATAATAATCATATAGTCAATATTATTTATCTGAACGATGCTACATACATCAACACTCCCTCTTAGCTAGGGAGGATAAATCAATCCAATTTCAACACTTAAGATACTTGACAACATCGATTATATGATGTAAGAAATAAAGGCATCATCCTCAAGATGTAAAATATAGTCTCAATATGTGGATTGCCTCCATCGACAATTCTATCCATTTGTTTTCTTAAGTATTGGCCTATCAGAATGTCAACACATGACATTCACCAAATACTCAATAAGGTATTGGCCTGCAGAATATCAACACATGATATTTACCAAATACCTATCATATATCTATACAAACAACTTATAGACCGTCAATGACATCTAACACTTAGTTGTTGATTTACAAGATATATCTATGCAAACAAATTATAGACCATCAATTTAATGACATCTAACACTTAGTTGTTGCTTTCACAAGATGTATCTATACAAGCAACTTATAGACCGTCAATTTGACATCTAACACTTAGTTGTTGCTTTACAAGATATATTTATGCAAACAACTTATAGACCATCAACTTACTGACATCTAGCATGTAGTTGTTGCATTAATTCATCATGATCTGTTTCAACATTATCAGTAATGTATATCATGATTTAAGTTATTGTAAGATCATCACCTTCCAATAACTTCTGCAAATACAAGTGATAATCATTTGGAAGTCATCACTTCCTCATGATTTACACAGGGGGTAGGCCCATTAAAACATTTATGATTCATTAGTATAATAATCAATTATATCAAGTTTACCTCAGAAGTGCTTCACCATCAATAGTGAACTCCCTCTCAATCAACATGATCAAGATTGTCACAAGTTGACTGAACCATCTGCTCCCTCTGAAGATAAATAGCTCTTATAGTACTTATTAAAAAATAAGAAAGAGACTAATATAATACGCAAGGATAATAATATAAGATCATTCCAATATAATATAGATAAATATCTGATTTTAAATATATACTTTGAACATATATGCGTTTGTTCCATCTTATATATATCTACTTTAATCTATATTTTCAACATATTATTTTCTTATTAATGCCACATAATAATCTAAGGTGACCAATTTCCAAATCTATATTCACTTATATTCATAAGAAATAAACAATTAATACTTACCTCCAACATTACCTTATATTAACCTTGAGGCTTTCCAAAGGATAGAAGGCAAGGCAATTCTCCCATCTAGATAAAGGGAAACAAGCAATTCCACTAGTGGTTTGGAGAAGAGTTGAAACCATGTGTTTCTGTAGAGGCAGAGCACTAACATCATTGACTGCCATGCTTGACACCCTTTGAGAACACGGTGGAGGAGCCTATGCAAGAGCAGCAACCCAATCACTTTCCTTCACTGTTACTCAGGGAAGCGTGGGCAAGTGGATGACCTCCATCTTTGTTTTCAGCAAAACTTAAGAGATCTTTCAAGGATAAGTTCCGCTTCAAAGAAATAATTGCTGCCTACATACATAAAGCCTGCAAATCTACTGTAAGAGCCAATGATGACTCTCGCCAGTCATATTAATATAGTCGTTGTTCAAACTTACTTTAATCACTGCTATATAAATTGATGATGCATATTTCCCCCGTCATCTTCCACCTCTCTTCGACCCGACAATGCTGCGATGATTGTTTCTTCCTTTACATTTGCAGCCTACTCTGATACCATGTTGGTTTAATAGGATCACTACAAATGTATTAACATTGCCTCTTCGGTATGTGTTTTCCAAGAGCAGTGATCTCTCTTTTATATTGTGGAAAGCACATTGAGAGACATGTCCCTTCATGGGACATGTCTATTCATTACTATTTAATTCATTTTATCAATTAACTATTTAGTTATTATGAGAATAATTATAATCTAACTTTATATATACATATATATCAATGTATATAGTAATATCAATTAGTATATATATTGATATATATTTATATGTAATAAATCATTTCTCATAATAATCATATAGTCAATATTATTTATCTGAACGATGCTACATACATCAACACGAACAACAAAATTATTTTTTTATTTTTTTGCATATTCTTATTGTATTCCCCACTATGGTTGTTGGAAATATCTTATTTTTAAATTACTTTAGATTTAATTTTAGATATTATTGAATTTTATTTTTGTTCAAACTTGGAACATAGATACATTTTTGGGAAAGTGAGGTTGGATTTCCAAAAATAGTTTTTGATTAAGGTATACGAAGGTTTTGAGGGGACCCAAAACCCCTAACAAGTATATTTCGAAGAGAAAATAAAACCCAAACAAGATGAAACATTGCCACATATATTACAAATACTGTCTAAGAGCCCAAGAACAACAAACAAACTACAGCCTATAAAAAGTAGGAAAACAAAGCCCTAGCTGCCCCTAGAAAATAGAATCTAAGGTTGAAGCCTTGATCAACCAATCACTACATATTAGAAATCCATGGAGTTTTGAGGCTCCCTAAACCATGACATAGGGTTTTGAGGCTCCCCAAGCCATTACATAGGTTTTTGACATGGCTCCCAAAACCCTCAATACAAACCATGAAATTACACCAAAGAATTTGGAAAGAAAAGAATTGGACTCCATCAAGGGACAAGAAAGTCCCAAAACTTGCCAGCAACCTTATCTAGAAAAAAATAGCCATTAGAATGGGACCTTGAAATTTTTTAGCATCCACCTAACCAAGGACAAAAGAAACAAGCAATTGAAGGAAATGAGGATCTCCTTCCCAACACATCAGCAAGGTTTTTAACATGGTACTTGAAACTAGCAAGGGGTTTTGACAGGATCCCCAAACTAGAAAATCCTTCCAAATGTCCATAAGATAGATAACGCCATAATTACTATCTAGAAGGAAATAAAAAAGCACAAAATGATGGTTTTCAAGGGCTCCCTCAACCACAACATAACTAGAACCCTTAAAATCAACCATATATAAAGGTTCAAATAAGATCCACAGAGAAAATCCTGGACCGCATTGTGGGTTTTAACAAGGCTACCAAAACCTTCAAAAATCTAGCTATAAGATAAGGCATTACCAACTCACTGGCCCAATGATAAACAATGGGTTTTTACCAGGAACTCTTAAAACGAGCCAACATCAACCTCCAACAAAAATCCATCCTAACAAAATCACTCCTCTCAACCTCCATGGGAGAGAAACCCACCTCAATGGAGATAGATGAGACAAGGATCATCAGAAGAAGAGTCCTAGACAAGATCCAATCTGCCATCAAATGACCAAGAAAGAGAGAAGATCACCAAATGCCATAAAACATCCCTATCAACTAGCAACAAACCACCTCAATAGGTTGTGCCTCCACCTCAATAGGAAACAATAAAGAAGAGGGTAGAAGCAGGGTAACCTTCATCTTCCACTAGGCCATAAAGTGAGACCCCATCTCCATAGGGATCAACAGCTTTGTTTGAAAATGAAGGGAGGATGAAACCAACCACAAGGATGAAGCCAACCAAGATCGACATAAGCAAAGCACAAGGGAAACACCATACATTCCTTGGCCATCAACACCAAAAGAAACCTGCTCACAAAAACAAGAAACCTACAAAACACATAGACCTGCAAAATATTTGGGAGCCAGCTTAGCAACAAAATTTGCATCAAAAAAATGTTCAAGCACAAAGGCCTCCCAATAGAAGGTCCTCAAAACCCAAGAAGCTCCAGTGACCCATCATGCAGTCACATGCACCAGCTGATGAAAGGAAAGCTGAACCGTGCCATCCTGAATGCTAAGAAAAGGGATCTGCAACCACAAAAGACCCATGAAGATCCATGTGCTGATGAGATAAAAAAGGCTGTTGTCATTGCCTTTCAATCCCGACAACACAAACCACACATAGTCAACAAGCCTGCTTGACAAAACTCCAAAGCGACGCCAAACCACCACATTAGGAAAAGTGGAAACCCCATACCATTCTATCTCTACGCGAAGATCAACTTCGACAGCTGCCAAAAGGAACAAGGAGGTTGTGAAAGACCCAGAGCTCCAGATGGAGACACAAAAGGAAGGTTGTAAAGGCCGCCCAAATCCAACCATAGGGAACTCAATTCTCCCTGCCAAAAATGAAGCCAAAGGAAGGTCAACAATCCATCTCCATCATCGTGAATCTTCTTAAGCTGCACTAGAATTGTTCAGAAGAAACCCTAGCGCCCCTGAAACCATTGTATCCCTCAATTTCTTCCTATACACTAGTAGGTGTTGGGAAGCTTGAAGTTACCGATTTTCCAAGGAATTGTTATACTCATTTTCTTTAATTAGAAAATTAAATCTTTCCAAAAATGGTTACCAATTTGTTAATCTAGTTGATTTTGAGTTTTTGTTTTTAACATCAACTAGATATATGTTATTTAATATCAAATTATACTTTGAAAATGTAGTATAAGTTTAACACTTGTGCAATGCAATGTGCTTTTATTTCTAGATTTGATTCAACTATGTAGGAATTTTTGCATCAATGTTTTTGATCACACCCCATGATCCATCATTAATTCTCCTTTAGCTCTCTCATCCTTATGATGGATTAGGGAGTGTGATATGAAATGTTGATGTAAAAATTACTACACAAATGAATCTAGAAATAAAAGAACATTGATTATGGACAATTGCAATCTTTTCTCTTTGAATTTGTGCAGTGCATTTACCATTAAATGAAAAATTTCTAAAATTAATTTAAAATAATTTATTGGAACTAATTTAAATATGAACATATATTTAAATGATACAAATTAGAATGACACTATTTGTCATATGTTTTAATCTTATGAATTTAATTCATTACAATATATAATAATTAACTAAATAGCACCACTTATTAATTTTATAATAAAAAATTGTTTAATATCATTTAGAAATACATATATTTATAAATTGCCAATATTTTTAAATATTAAAATTATTTAATATATTTTAAAAAAATTAAATAGATATTATATTGAAACGTTCTTAAAAATAGATAATTTCTTTCACTAAATTAAATAAATAATACTAAATTAAGAAATAAACAACAAAACAGGAAAAAGCAAATGGTCGTTGATGAGGGCAAATGGTTTTTTTGGTCTGCAGATTTTTTTCAGTTGAGTTTTACTTTTTTTGATTTTTTAATTTTTTTGGTCGTTGAGTTTTTCTTTTTTAATTTTTCAGTTTTTCTGTTGATTTCATGGATGATATGGCCGTTGAGTTTTAGTTTTTTCAGATTTGGATTTTTTATTTTTTTATTTTTTATTTTTAGATGTCATAGCCGTTAAGTTTTGTTTTTTAATTTGAATAATCTGCAGATTTTTTGGATTTCAAATGAGTTTTTCTTTTTTTCTTTTTTTAATTTTTTTGGTCGTTGAGTTTTTCTTTTTTAATTTTTCAGTTTTTCTGTTGATTTCATGGATGATATGGCCGTTGAGTTTTAGTTTATAAAGTTTTTGATTTTTGATTTTTGTTTTTTAAGATAAAAGTCTCCTGATTTTATGGATGCCATAGCCGTCGAGTTTTGTTTTTTAAGTTGATTTATGTTTTTTTTCATAAAAATCCCCTTGATTTCCTCACTATATATACAGGTACTGCCTGACTAATTTCATTTATATTTTCTGGTTTTCCTTTTATTCTGATTTTGAGTTTTCTCTTTCTTGCTTCCTTTGGCATGGCCATGCCTTTGTTTCTTCATTTTTCCTTTTTCTTGTGATGACTTCTCATCTTGTGTGTTTTATTTGTCCATTCTCTGTGTTCACATCTCCTTTAGGTTTTATGTGTTGCATTTTGTTTCCCTGTTGTATTTTATTTGAGAGTGTGGAGGGTGTGGTGAGCAGGACTCCGATATTTGCAACATGATGCAGGTCAAGTATCCAACCAAAATTACTTCAGGTAAAAGGGTGTGTGCTGAGTTTTAGTATTTTTAAGTTTTGTGATTTTGTGGTTACCACATTGTGGGTGAGATTATCTGTATGGACTTTTCTAAATAAAATGTGATATAAAGTGAAACTAGTTTGATATGGAATGGATAAATATGAAATAGTTTGGTTAGCATAGAAGTTTCTCTAATTTCAGAGTCGATAGTTTATCTGTGAGATGATTTTGTTGGTAATTATTTTGTGGCTTTTTTCAAAGAAAATCTATAGTGTGCCTTCACTTTTGCTTCTATTTTGTGATCTGCTTTGAGTATTGTTTTATTGTTATAAACTAATCATTTTCTTATTCTCTAGCAAGAGCCTTTTACAAATCTTGCTGATTCTAATCTTACATGGAGATTTAGAATTATTATATACTGTTTGGCACTATTTTGTTTAATGATATTTTTCTTCTATTTTGTGATCTGCTTTGAATATTGTTTTATTGTTATAAACTAATCATTTTCTTATTCTCTAGCAAGAGCCTTTTACAAATCTTGCTGATTCTAATCTTACATGGAGATTTAGAATTATTATATACTGTTTGGCACTATTTTGTTTAATGATATTTTTCTCCAGTTATCTGCTTTTATTTCATGATGATATTTTTTTCAAGTAAAAGGTCTTAGATCTGTACTTATATTGATATTAATAGCAAAAAAATTACATATAGATGTGGAACCATCGCAGCACTTCATATCATCTATGATATTTGTAGAACTTGCATGAACCAGAGCAGATTCCTCCAAGTATAGCTTCACACATTCTTCACAATCTGTTGATGTAGTTGCTCGCCTGCCCAGCTGGCAAAGACAATAGCACTTACTATCATCGGGGCAGCATCTCCTGTAGATATTGAATAAACCCTATCTACAGTAGTTCTTGCAAGACTCCCCAGACTGTAGGCAGAATGTGAATATATACACTCTGAACCCATATTTATACTCTCTCATAGATGGCGACTGCTTTATGAAAGATTGTCAATGAGCCAAGGAAAAAGATACTGAAGCCAGTTATTATTGGCTGAGCTACCACTCCAGAAATTAAAGCAATTTGGGTAATAAGGAGAGCCAAAACTGCTGCTGCAATACTCCCCAGTGCCACCTACAGTCTGCCCAAAGACTGCTACCACATGAGAATTGCCCAAACAGCATAGGGTCCAAACACATCAAAGAATATTGTTAGCCCCACTTTGAGAGAAGGTTAGCCTGCTAGGATCCTCCTTACAGAACTCCCACGATTTTGTGAAAGACCTGCATATGCCTTTGCCAGCCTTGCTTGATACACCTCTCTTTTTTGTATGCAAGGGATCAGGAATGTTGATCTTAATTGATGTTGAGCTCAGTCCACCTTCTTTTGCGTGCATTCTCCAATCCCTCTTCTGTTTAACTTTAAACAAGTATTCTTTAACTCTCTGTAGTTAGAATTCCATCAACAGATGGCCACCGATCCTAAAACACCTTGGGATTACAGCATGACATGTGAAATGCTTCATCACACAAATCACAAATGAGAGTTATTATTGAATCTTCCAAAGAACTGCATATTTTACATAGTTGTGGACAACTGCCATCACCTACAATACCTGGAAGTCCTACAGCTGCATACTCTCTTGAAGACACAAAACTGTCCAAGCAATCCACACTGTTCCAATACAGAATCACACCACTCGTTTTCAAGATCCGACCAATACTGACTGCAGCTGGCATATGCTAACCGAGCGAACCAACCAGTCCAATTAGGCGTAGCATATAGTTCTTTGATTTCTGTATAATACCTTATTTATCAAATCAACTAGGTGTAGCATATATTCCTTATATTACTGGTTTAGGGTAAACCAGTCATGTTTTTTTCTGTCAAATAACAACCAGTCAATTCTTATTCAAACTAGGATTGAATATCCATAGTGAGAAGGTGGGATTTAAGCTCATAGATATGGCTCTGGCCTCGTTGATCCAGTGAGGGCTATGGACCTGGAGTTTGTGTATGATGCAGCCAAGGTTACAACATCACATCTTTGCACTTAGTGACAGGAGACAATGTCTGCTCCTCCAGTGTAAGTAAGAATAGTGAGACAACTCAACTGATAATATGATAATGTTATGTCTCGAATAGTCCAAGGGACACCTTACGTTTTAACTTTCTATTGATTAGGTTTAATAACCATATGATATTTTTTTATTTCCCGGATGACTTCATGACTCCATGATCCTTGGAGCCTTTTTGTGTGGTAAGAGTCTATTACAAATTTGGCTGATTCTAAATCTAATAATGGTTTTAAGCATTGTTATGTCATATATACCATTTGATACTGTTTCTAGGAAATGATATTTCCCTCAAGTCATTTGGTTTTATTTGATGATAATAATGTGAAGTACCCCTGTTTCTTGGTTATCTTATAAATTTTCATATTTATTGCCCTCAGTCTGTGTGTGATTTTGACCTTTAACTGACTGGCCTATCAGTTTTGAGCATAACTTAATGCTAGCAGCTCTTATTAATGATATCAGTAAGTTAGAATTTTGCTAGGGTAAGATACCATAACTTAATCATTTCTTATGTAGTAAACAATACTAATAGTTGTCTCTATATGGATCACATTCTCCTATTATATGATATGATATATTGTGTTTGTTATTGAGTAGGTACATAAAAAATGTACATTGCTTCAATGAAATCATCCTCTTTCAAGATCCACTGCATGTAATTGGAAAACAGGGTTATTTTGCATCAAAGATGTGTGAGATTAGATTTTAAAACTGATAGGCCATTCCTCAAGTATAGTGAAGATTGAATGTAAGTTATGATATCTCACATCTTATTCCATTGTTGTGTGATAGTTCCTAATCTCTTAATTAGTAGTTAAACAAGATGCACAACTTTAAACTCTTTCTAGTTTTGAATCTAAATGGAACCTTAAATACTAGCAAGTAGCACTGTTGGGATTATATAAATTAATCAGCCTTGTATTGAAAATTCTCTTAGGGGCTGTAAGTTGTTACACAATGTCAATATGTAATTTATGTTTTTCATTAGATAGATTTAATTAAGTAGACAGTATTGAATTTTTCCAGATGCAGTTGTATCATTAGTTGGTCAACACCATCTTTCATTTTATAACTGCTTTAAAACTTATATACATGCATATTAAATGAAATGGTAGTTTTAACTTATTACCTCTGTTTCTCTTTGTCCTGTGAAGATAGCAAGAACACAGGGACAGAGTGGAATGGAAAAGGCTAGTGTTACTGTGGCTTGAAGCCACTTTAATCCACCATGGTCATGAGCAAGGTTCAACTTAGTTCTTGACTTTGGCGAGACCCCTCACAAACTTTAATGTCTATATTAAAAGGATCTTCAGAAACCTTCAAGTGAAAGAAACCATAGAATATCGCAACAAACCTTCACCTGAAACCTTTAGCGATATAAAGTCTCTTTGGCAAGGGTTGTGGAATTGGGTCAGATAAAGATTGGTTCCCATAGTCAAATCTATAGATGACCTGTGGCAGTTGGATCAGTCAAATCTACAATTTAAAATCCTTGTGACTTGCAACTTGCTTTCATAGTGACAGAGAAAGAGCAGAAACTTCTAAGCTTACTCCATGAGCGTTCTTTTCATTGCTTTTGTGATGGCAACCTATCATTATCTCCTCTGTTTTCATGCATTGCCACAAATTTACAAACTAATTAATCTTTACATAAATTTACAAACTAAATATTCTTTCCTACTTCACCCTTCTAAACTTATGTTAGATTGGTGGATCTGTGTTGTTAAAGCTGTCTTGTAGAAGCATTAACAGAGATAGTACAAATGTGCAAATGCTTAGAAGTTGGATAGATTTAATGAACCAGACATGGTACACTGTTTAAAACAAAAGTACAATGATTTTGTGGATTGGGATCAGTGCACATTATTGTAGGGGGGTTCAATTCATACTACATATATTTTGGCAAGGTGTATATGTGGAGTTTTTGAGTCCCTTACTTCCTCTCCCATATCTTCATGCTTGCTTATTTTATCTGCATTTTCATTTCTTTTTTGTCTTGATATACTGTCTATGATTCCACACTTTGCACACATCTCAACCAGGGTACTTGCAAACAAAACATTTACAGCTATAATATTTGACGGATGTCTCCAATCCATAGGGTTTTGATGTACATCCATATGTTGTTTAACGCATCAAATTCCTTGGAAGTGTTTTTTCTGCTTCCACTGACAATGCTTATGACATCAATTTGGCGTGCTTCCCAGTTTTCCCAGAAATTAGATCTCCTTTATTTACTATCATTTCAGAAGCACTCTGTCGTTCCTACTTGAATTGTTCAATGTTTTTAATGGAGCTATGACCTCTGTTTGTGTAACTCTTGGAGATCCTATATGATTATAGCATATAGTTCTTTGATTTCTTTGATTTATCAAATCAACGAAGTGTAGCATATAATCCTTATATTACTGGTTTAAGGTAAACCGGTCATGTTTTTTTCTGTCAAATAACAACCAGTCAATTCTTATTCAAACTAGGATTGAATATACATAATGAGAAGGTAGGATTTAAGCTCATAGATCCAGTGAGTGCCATGCAGCCAAGGTTTCAACATTACAGTTTTGCACTTAGTGACAGGAGACAATTTCTGCTCCTCCAGTGTAACTAAGAATAGTGAGATTATTTCTCTTGCCTTCTGTATTGACAATGTCTGCTCTTCCTAAGAAAATGCATCATATTCTGTTAAATTTTTCAGAACAGAGACTAATGTAGGACCTACAGATTGTACACACCAGTAAATGTGGAGGTAACTCGACCAAAAATTCAAATTCTATGTCAGTCCATATGTATATAACATTAAATGCTATTTAAACTTTGCATGTCTTGAGGTGTCCAGGGCCAGTGACGGCAACCATAGAATATCACAACAAACCTTCACCCAAAACCTTTAGCGATATAAAGTGTGTTTTGCAAGGGTTGTGGAATTTGGTCAGATAAAGATTGGTTCAGTTGGATCAGTCAAATCTACAATTCAAAATCCTTCTGACTTTCAACTTGCTTTCATAGTGACAGAGAAAGAGAAGAAACTTCTAAGCTTACTCCATGAGCGTTTTTTTTCATTGCTTCTGTTATGGCAACTTATCATTATCTCCTCTGTTTTCATGCACTGCCACAAATTTACATAAATTTACAAACTAAATAATCTTTCCTACTTTACCCTTCTAAACTTATGTCAGATTGGTGGATTTGTGTTGTTAAAGCTGTCTCGTGGAAGAATTAACAGAGATAGTACAAATGTGCAAATGCTTAGAAGTTAGATAGATTTAATTTAAAACAGTTTAAAACAAAAGTACAATGATTTTGTGGATTGGGATCAGTGCACATTATTGTAAGGGGGTTCAATTCATACTACGTATATTTTGGCAAGGTGAATATTTTAATCTGCATTTTCATTTCTTTTTTGACTTGACATACTGTCTATGATTCCACCCTCTGCATACATTTCAACCAGGGTACTTGTAAACAAAACATTTACAGCTATAATATTTGACAAAAGTCTCCAATCCATTTTGGGCCCGTGCTTGTTAGTGTAGCTGTTTAGGCACGGAATAGACGCTGGCAGAGATTGCCGAATTTAGATTTGCACAAAACCATTTCAACAAATCATGGTAATCTATAGCATCAAATTTCTTGGAAGTGTTTTTTCTGCTTCCACTGACAATGCTAATGACATCAATTTGACGTGCTTCCACCTATGCCTCTGTTACTTCTAATGGATTCATTGGGTCAAGTTCATCAGCTCGGGCGATTGGATCAACAGATGCTTTCAGAGCATCAATTTAGTCAAGGTAAACCAGTCATGTTTTTCTGTCAAATAACAACCAGTCAATTCTTGTTCAAACTAGGAATGAATATCCATAGTGAGAAGGTAGGGTTTAAGATCATACAGAAATTCAAATATTACTATAAAAATGATTTACTTGATTCTTAAATATCATTCTTGTACTATTTCGGTTCCACCTTAAGCACACTTAAGTCTCAGTTTTCCCAGAAAATTAGATCTCCTTTATTTACTATCCTAATTACAAAACCTTGACAAGCTCAAGAACTGTTCATTTCAGAAGCACTCTGTCGTTCCTTTCTGAATTGTTCAATGTTTTCTAATGGAGCTATGACCTCTGTTTGTGTAACTCTTGGAGATCCTATATCCATCTTTCCTCATAGCCCGTGAATGAAATTCAAGAAAAATTCAGCCTGGAAGCTTGGTTACTATATGAAACTCATCATTCCCCACAGCTTTGTTCCAAATCCTTTGGACTATAGATCTCTAACACTCAGAGTACTAGAAACTCTAACTGGGAAAATTGTAACTAGATCTCTCTAGGGATGAGATTTCTTTAAAATACCTTATTTATCAAACCAATTTATCATATAGTTCTTCGATTCTTCAATTGTAGCATATAGTTCTTTGATTTCTCTATAATACCTTATTTATCAAGTCAACTAGGCGTAGCATATATTCCTTATATTACTGGTTTAAGGTAAACCAGTCATGTTATTTTCTGTCAAATAACAACCAGTCAATTCTTATTCAAACTAGGATTGAATATCCATAGTCATACTGAGGAGGTAGGATTTAAGCTCATAGATATGGCTCTGGCCTCGCTGATCCAGCGAGGTCCATGGACCCAGAGCTTTTGTATGATGCAGCCAGGTTACAACATTACAGCTTTGCACTTAGTGACAGGAGACAATGTCTGCTCCTCCAGTGTAACTAAGAATAGTGAGACAACTGAACTATCATTCCATGATGGTTCTTCCTAAGAAAATGCATCATATTCTGTTAAATTTTCCAGAACAGAGACTAATGTAGGACCTACAGATTGTACACACCAGTAAATGTGGAGGTAATACCAGATACCATCTTTCACATCCCTCACCAAAAGTTGCCTTATATTATGAAAGATAGCGGTGGAGGTTTACTTGGAAGTATGGCAAGTACAGTGTAATAAGCCCAATTGTTGGATATCCCCCTTTTGATATCCCCCTTTTGTTAGTTGCATGAGATCTTAGTTTGATTATTTGTTTTACTGATGGGATCTCAATGATGGGTCACTATTTTGGTAGACATTATTATCATTCATCTTGATGTTGGATCATAAAGAATGGTATCAAATATGGGTCAATGAATTTGACTCAAAAACTACATAGTTGAATACTAATAACAATATTACAATTTGACTTACTCTAAAAAAATATCTCCTACTTATCCACCAAATTTACATTCAAATTATATTCAGTTTATTTTATGCAAAATTACCTTCTTACAACAATTTTTTATTGCACGAACATAAAAATCTAATCTTACCTTACTCCTGCGTAGCTTAAGCCTTACCTTCTCATTATCATGTTTTTTTTCAATTAAAACCAGTCAATTCTTGTTCAAACTAGGATTGAGTTTGAATATCCACAGTGGGCTCAATAAATGGCCCCATTCGATCCACCAGATGGTTATGCTGAGTGAACATAACCATCCGAAATCCTTTGTTGCACCTCCAAATTTCACTGCTTAAACCAAAACAGCACACTATAAATAACAGAGAATTCAATAACTTTTTAGGTGAAAATGCTAATTGGGTTTGTAGTTAACGAGACATTTCCGTTGGAGACTATTCACTTTCAGCCTGTTTGACCCCTTACTTTCATCTTTCCACAAATAAAAGTGTCATATCATCACAATGCCTGATTAGAATAACCAGACAAATAGAAATCAGGGATAATGTTCCTGAGCATTTTACTTACTACTGTTCAAGTGACCTCGAGAGATAGGCATGGAGAGACCTGGCCGTATTTGATAATTCAAGTGATTGAGATCTCTTGAGGATGTGGAGGGCATAAAAGCCATCCTCCAAAAATTCAAATTCTATGTCAGTCCATATGTCTTGAGGTGTCCAGGGCCAGTTATGTGGCGAATGATTATTTAGCAGTTAAGGGATTAGTTTAATTTTGGATGATTACTATCTAAATATGAACATTTTTTTGTTTAGATATGATCTATTTTTTTCACATAGCACATAATTAAAGCTTTATATCCTTAACAAATATGTTGTAACAACTTGTAAGGTACAGCCAGAACCGGAATGTAATAGACAGTAGACTATGCACAGCTGGAGACTTGCAATTCAGTATATAGCATATTCACAGGACTTGGCTCAGGTTGTGACGTGCATTTCAGGTTCAATCAGTGAGGAAGGCAAACAAGATTTTCTTGTTTCATGTAACTTGACCAAACTTGAACAGACTTAGCCACAAAATGGTTTGTTGAAAATTCAAAATTTTGAGCAGTTTTAATTTTCCATGCTTGTTAGTCCTCAAATGCTTATTACTTTTTCATTGTACACAGAGCTTGTTTATTTGTAATTAACATCCTATATGAAAAATATTGATTAAGTAGCTTGCAACTCCCTTCACCTATTGAAGATATTGTTTAATGTTTAAAATATTATTTATCACTATAGATAGCTTCCAATCAATCGGACATGGGCCATTATCAACAATTGGATATAAAAATTTCACTGGAAGAAATCTTGAGGGCTAGTTTAATTTGATGTAATGTTAAAGATCTTATTCAAATTCTTTAATAATTTTTTCCACCACTAAAATATAGAATGTTTCTCAGTGGAAATGTACCTAATTCACACTTGGTCTGCCTGGATCTACCCTGGTTTGACCTGGGTTGGTCCTACACAAACCAGCTTGCCTGAGTTTATACCTTGTCTGAAACCCACAGTCGAACTGGACCTGATCTGGGAACCGGTTCGAACCCTGTCTGAACTAGGATCCCAGGCAGGCGAAGCAGACTTCATAGTAATAGACAGTAGACTATGCTTAGCTGGAGACTTGCAATTCAGTGTATAGCATAGTCACAAAATTTTCTTGTTTCCTGTAACTTGACCAAATTTGAACAGACTTAGCCACAAAATGGTTTGTTGAAAATTTAAAATTAAATTTTTGACCCTCGCAAAGTTTCAAGTCATGCATTTAGATGATTCTTGGCATTTGATTTTAATACCAACCTGCAACGAAGTACTGGGTTTTTGTGTTAAACCAACCTGTTATACTCTTCTTCATATAAGTGTAATGATGTTATCAGATTAATGGCAATAATACTTATCAGAGAAAAATAAAGAGTACAATATCATTGCAGGGTCTTCTGAGGTCCCTACATACCAACCACTTAATGGTGTACAAGAACTGAAAAAAATTCCTCCTTTGGTTGACTTTATTTCTGCAAGAGAATCAAAATACAAGATGGAGCATTCTTGGTTCTACCACCGATCAAATGAAGGCCCTCAACTCAAAACAAATGATGAAATATGTTTTATTTTTTAATTTTTTTTAAGGGACAAAATTCATTACACAACCCAAACAAATATTATTTTATTTTTAAAAAAGGGATACTATTTTTGAGAGAAGATGGTTTGAATGAGTGAGAAATCTTTGAATGGTGTAGCATATGTTTATAAATCTTGTGAAGTCTAATGATGCTACCAAATTTTTACAATTCATACTGCATTTTGCTTTATTCTTCTGAATTAGATTCTGTAAGAATTTTTTGCATCAACATTTCAAATCACACTCTGTGATTCATCATTTGGATGATGAACAGAGTGTGATTTGAAACATTAATGCTGATGATGAATCATGGAATGTGATTCAAATTGTTGATGCTAAAATTTCTTTCACAATTTAATCTAAAAGATTAAATCAAAATGCTTGTGAAGTCCACCGGAATGTCTTCATTTTAGCTACACTCTTAGAGGTGGATTCATTCTGTCCAAATTGACATGTATCCAACAGTGTCCTCTTCATGATTTAGGATGTTTTTATTATTTTGTGCTGCTTCTTTTTCTCACAATGATATTTTTTGTATTTCATTTTAGCTTTCCTTAACTAATTATCAATGCTAATGCTACCTCTTTTTTCTGCTTGAACTAAGAAAAGGATGTCAAACTATGTCAAAGATATTAGAATGATAATGATCAAATTCACATATTGTCAGATTGGTCTCTACTCAATTAGGATGTAATTTAATTGATTGGTTTGAGGATTATTTCACATTTTTAACTTTAAAACTTCAATTCTATCTTTTCTTTTCAAAAGGGGTTTCAAAATTAAAAAATTTCAGTAGTTTTTTTTCTTTTAAGAAGTGGGTTTCAAAAATTTTTTTAAAAAAATTCAGTTGTTTTTTTTTTCTTTTAAAAGTTCCAAACCTGTAAACTCCAAAGATATCAATACATACAAATCGTGAAACAGACCAACTTAAAAAACCTCAAAATCATTAAAAAGTAACCATTAGTATTTAAAAATGTCAAGCACCAATGCCCTAAGAATGAACCTTGAACATCCACATCATCCTAACTATTAAACTTTCAAGATTCTAAACTCTTTTAATATTAATAGAAATAAACATGCCTAAAACCAAGAAAACAAATGCTAAATGTTGTCACAAAATATTAAAACTCAAAATGACCCTGACTATTAAAATCCCTATTAAAGGCCAAATGTCTTAAAAGCTCACAACATAAATCTAAAAAATGACAAACTTTCCAAAGTTTGACATGATTTTGTAATGTAAAAATGCAAAAAAAAAATGCCCTTAAATATTCAAATCCTTATTACTCTTAAAATATAAAGAGAACTTAATTATTAATACCTTAAAAAACCCTAATACACTATAAAATATTTATAGATAAACTTCAAATCTCAAACTCTTAAACTCAATTCCTTAAGCATCACTTTCAAACGCTTAATCTACACTATGAATTATAAACCTTAAACACTTAATGACAAACCCTTTAAGATTCCCAAGACTTTAAAATATTTAAATCTAAACCTAAAATCTCAAACCCTTATCCTCAATCCCCAAAACCTATTAGCATCACCCTCAAGCACTTAAAACATATAGGATGAATTGTAAAATACTAAAATTCAAATCTTATTTACCCCTAATCCCATACTAAACACCCCCCAAAAGATATTGTAGGATTTGAGAGATACAAATCCACAGAACACCAAGAATACCTGCATGCAAATAACCTGTTACAAGAGAGAAGCAGAAAGAAGCAAAAAGTAGAACTTAGAAGTTACTCAAAATGTGAGAGCAAAATTATGATCCAAGTTAAAGAAAAAATAATTACAAGGTTCAACCTATAAAGGTGAACAAAACCCTAAAGCCTAAAAAAGCTAGGTTGCACATTAATAATTAATAAAAGAATTAATTATTAATGCCCCTAAGAGAAAGCTTAAGCACTAAAGAGTAATAACTTAACGAATTAAATCAATATGATTTAATTAGTAAGCAAACTAAATATTACTCTAACACCCCCCCTTAAGCTAAGCGTAGGGGGAAGCTAACCTAGCACAGCTATGAAAGCAGGAAATGGGTCCCGGCAACAAGGCCTGATCAGGTACCTAGTACAAGGAAATCTCTGTAAACCGGAGACAAAGGAGAAAACCCAGTGGGAAAAACCCCTCTCCAAAAAGAGATAGAAAAAAGAAGAAAAAGAAATGGCTCAAGAGACTCTCTCAAAACCATAAGTACAACCAACCCCCCATGAGAGAGGGAAGAGACACCAAAGCCCCCCCAGAATGATGGAACCCCTGGGGAAATGATCGAACTAATGAAACTCCAATGCGGAAGAAACAAAGGCACAGAACAAGGAAACCCCTGAATGAGAGGTGAAACTGGAAGGCCAAGATGATGCTCAAAGGAGTAGACACAAGGATCCTGAAAGGGAATCCCCAATGTAGGTGGTATGATAGGTGTGCTGACACTGTCAGGAGAGAGGAGATGAGTGTCCTTTGTAGAATCCTCAACAACTGCACCTGGTGGCTCGATGAATGGAGCTGGAGGGTCTGGCAGTGCTAAAGAAGAGTCTTGCTGAAGAGAAGAAACCCCAACAAGATGAGGTGAGGCAGTCACAAAAGTGGTCACAGGAACAACACAGAGGTTCAAGTGACTTGACTGTCCCACATGATGCTCTCGCGTAAGAGGAGAGCTGGGCTTCGATAATGGAGATGGTGGACCAAAGTGTGAGAAGGTGTAGAGACGGGTGGAGTGATCAATTGTCCCTGTAGCAACAATGCCACCTGTCACACTATCCCAGATGAAGACTGAATCTGGTGTGAACTCAACTGTCTTCCCTGACCCACTGAGTGTAATCTGATAAATTGAGAGAAGGTTTGCAGACAGAGATGGAACATACAATACATCATTGAATGTGCCATCCTGAATGTGTATTGAACCTTTCCCGCAAACTGTCATAACAGTGTTATTCCCCATGAGAATGTGAGGAATAAGAGAAGCCTCAATAGACAAGAAGATCTCCAGAGAAGATGCCATATGGTGAGAAGCACCATAATCCAATATCCAAGGGACCTGTGAAGGGGATGCAACGGAAGCCCATAATGCATGACCCTGTCCAAAATCCTGTCCAGATGTCGAAGATGAGGCAGAAGACTGAAAAGCAGACCCCTGTGAGGTAGAAGAGGATGGAGAGGAAATAGTGCTCTTTTGAAGAAGAGCTTGCAAATTTGCAATCTGTTTCTCATAGCCATCAAATCTCTTCTGAAAATAATGTGACTCATCATAAGGTCCCTTCTGACAATAGGAACATGTAGGGCTCTCAGTCTTCTATTTCTCCTTCTTAGAAGAAGATGGTGGGCCAATAGAGTGTTGAGAAGAGGAATTAGATATTTGCTTCGGGTTCTGCTTCTGTGTATCCTGATGTGTCTTGGCAAGCAATGCCTGTGACTGTGAACTTGCAAGAGAATCCATCTGATTGAGCTTGGACTGCTCACGAGTCAACCTGTCACATAAAGTCTCAAAAGAGGGCATAACATGTCGTGCACCCAGTGCATCCATAATGGAGTAGAAGGTAAAAGTGAAAATCTGATAAGGACCACGAAGCTTTTAGAGTATTAGAAAGATACACTCATCATTTGACTTCGTCTTTCCAGCAACCTGTAAAATAGAACGAAGAGACTTGAACTTCATCAAGAAGTCCTCAATGCTGGTGAATGATTCAGGTACCAAGGAGGTGAACTCTGCATCTATCTGGAGAACCCTGAACTCATTCATTGTGCCAAACAAGGTGGAAAACTTGTTCCACATAGCCCTGGGTGTGGTCAAACCATCCAAGTGGAACAACCCATCTGAAATATTCAGTACAATGAGGCCCATTGCCTCATCCATCCTATTTCTCTGCATAAGAGCCTCATAAGGCCTCTGTAGAACTGGCTGAGCCTCATCAAGGCATGACCATAACCCTTTTTCCATAAGCAATCCGGTCATCTATCCTTTCCAAGTGTGGTAGTTGTGAGGTGTAAGACAGGCGACAGAAGAGTTCGCCATTGAGAGAAAGTAGACAGAAGTAGAAGGGTCTCTTTGAAATAAATGACAGAAATAGAATTTGCACCCCCCCCACAAAGTATTATACTATCTCCCGTACACTTCAAATAAGTATGTAAGCACACAAAAAAAATAAGGAAAAAAAACTTGATTTTCAGATGCCAACACTTTGACGCCAAAAATAGCTGATCAAACGAAAAAAATTGAAAATAAAACCAGCATGGTTGGATTAGGCTCGGAAAGAGCTTTCCAACGATATATCACACTTCGATTTTCGATACCATATGCAAAAATTTCTCAAAAATGGTAATATTAAGTCAAGTAATTAAGGTTTGGGGATGGAATTCACACTTAATTTCTAAATAATGTTTCATAACACCTACTCCAATCGCCCACAAGTAAATTATTTTATGTCTTAACAACCTTCCTCCTCGACGTCAAGTATACTCCATGCTTTTTCTTGTGATATGGAATCCTTTGTATTAAGATGATATTTCAATGGTGTAGTGATGACATTTTAATGTTGTGAACATGTATCCAAACATGATAGATAAATGAGATGGACCAAAATCACTATTTGTTCATTAACAAGTTAATAGGAATATCATAGATTACATATACCAACTAAACTCACATGCAAACAAAATTATTTTTTTATTTTTTTGCATATTCTTATTGTATTCCCGACTATGGTTGTTGGAAATATCTTATTTTTTAATTACTTACTTTAGATTTAATTTTAGATATTATTGAATTTTATTTTTGTTCAAACTTGGAACATAGATACATTTTTTGGAAAGTGAGGTTGGATTTCCAAAAATAGTTTTTGATTAAGATATACGAAGGTTTTGAGGGGACTCCAAACCCCTAACAAGTATATTTTGAAGAGAAAATAAAACCCAATCAAGATGAAACACTGCCACATATATTACAAATACAGTCTAGTAGCCCAAGAACAATAGAGAAACTACAACCTATTAAAAGTAGGAAAACAAAGCCCTAGCTGCCCCTAGAAAGAGTCTAAGGACGAAGCCTTGATCAACCAATTACTACATATTATAAATCCATGGAGTTTTGAGGCTCCCTAAACCATGACATAGGGTTTTGAGTCTCCCCGAGCCATTACATAGGTTTTTTACATGGCTCCCAAAACCCTCAATACAAACCATGAAATTACACCAAAACATTTGGAAAGAAAAGAATTGGACTCCATGGGAGAGAAACCCACCTCAATGGGGATAGATGAGAAAGGGATCGTCGGAAGAAGAGTCCTAGACAAGATCTAGTCTGCCATCAAATGACCAAGAAAGAGAGAAGATCACCAGCTACCATAAAACTCCCCTTTCAACTAGCAACAAACCATCTCAATAGGTTGTGTCTCCACCTCAATAGGAAACAGTAAAGAAGAGGGTAGAAGAAGGGTAACCTTCATCTTCCACTAGGCCATAAAGTGAGACCCCACCTCCATAGGGATCAACACCTTTGTTTGGAAAATGAAGGGAGGATGAAACCAACCACAGGGATGAAGCCAAGCAAGATCAACATAAGCCCACAATAGATAAAAGAAAGGAAGCACCTTGGCTTCAAAGAAAGACATCCAAATCCTAAAACCCAAAATAACCTTGAGCAAAGCACAAGGGAAACACCACCCATTCCTTGGCCATCAACACCAAAAGAACCCTGCTCACAAAAATAAGAAACCTACAAAACACATAGACCTGCAAAATATTCAGGAGCCAGCTTAGCAACAAAATTTGCATCAAAAAAATGTTGAGCACAAAGGCCTCCCAAAAACTGGGTCATTGTGACCCCTCCCCCCATGAAAAAAAAATGAGAACACCAAAAAGGGCCCCAATAAAAAGGCCAGTAAGATGAGGGCAGAACAAGAAACACAAATCTCCAAAGCTAGAACTGATTCCACACTTGGAAAAGAGAGTCATCAAACACCCTAAAGTAGAACCCCGAAACAGATTTGTGGGAAACCCAGATGGCTCCATATACCAAGCACCCACCAACAAAGAGTTTAGAATGTTGTGGGGGGGAGGTCCAAACACCATTCCCCAAAAAATATAAAAACCAACTGCAAGCGAGATCAAGAAGGTCCTCGAAACCCAAGAAGCAACCATAACAGACCCATGAAGATCCATGGGCCAATGAGATAAAAAAGGCCGTTGTCATTGCCTTTCAATCTCGACAACACAAACCGCACATAGTCAACAAGCCCGCTTGACAAAACTCCAAAGCGATGCCAAACCACCACATGAGGAAAAAAGGAAACCTCGTACCATTCTATCTCTACGCGAAGATCAACTTCGACGACTGCCAAAGGGAACAAGAAGGTTGTGAAAGACCTAGAGCTCCAAATGGAGACACAAAAGGAAGGTTGTAAAGGCTGCCCAAATCCAACCATAGGGAGCTCAATTCTCCCTGCCAAAAATGAAGCCAAAGCAAGGCCAACAATCCATCTCCATCATCGTTATCTTCCTAAGCTGCACTAGAATTGTTTAGAGGAAACCCTAGCACCTCTGAAACCATCGTATCCCTCAATTTCTTCCTATACACTAGTAGGTGTTGGGAAGCTTGAAGTTATCGATTTTCCATGGAATTGTTATATTCATTTTCTTTAAATAGAAAATTAAATCTTTCCAAAAATGGTTACCAATTTGTTAATCTAGTTGATTTTGAGTTTTTGTTTTTAACAACATCAACTAGATATATGTTATTTAATATCAAATTATACTTTGAAAATGTAGTATAAGTTTAACACTTGTGCAATGTGCTTTTATTTCTGGATTCGATTCAACTGTGTAGGAATTTTTGCATCAATGTTTCTGATCACACCCCATGATCCATCATTTATTCTCCTTTAGCTCTCTCATCCTTATGATGGATCAGGGAGTGTTATTTGAAATGTTGATGTAAAAATTACTACACAAATGAATCTAGAAATAAAAGAACATTGATTATGGACAATTGCAATCTTTTCTTTTTGAACTTGTGCAGTGCATTTACCATTAAATGAAAAACTTCTAAAATTAATTTAAAATAATTTATTAGAACTAATTTAAATATGACCATATACTTAAATGATACAAATTAGATGACACTATTTGTCATATGTTTTAATCTTATGAATTTAATTCATTACAATAAATAATAATTAACTAAATAGCACCACTTATTAATTTTATAATAAAAAATTATTTAATATCATTTAGAAATACATATATTTATAAATTGCCAATATTTTTAAGTATTAAAATTATTTAATATATTTTTAAAAAATTAAATAGATATTATATTGAAACGTTCTTAAAAATAGATAATTTCTTTCACTAAATTAAATAAATAATACTAAATTAAGAAATAAACAACAAAACAGGAAAAAGCAAATGGTCATTGATGAAGGCAAATACGTGGGAGGGCAAATGTTTTTTTTTGGTCTGCAGATTTTTTTCAGTTGAGTTTTACTTTTTTTAATTTTTTAATTTTTTTGGTCGTTGAGTTTTTCTTTTTTAATTTTTCAGTTTTTCTGTTGATTTCATGGATGATATGGCCGTTGAGTTTTAGTTTTTTCAGATTTTGATTTTTGATTTTTTATTTTTGATTTTTAGATGCTAATAGCCGTTAAGTTTTGTTTTTTAATTTGAACAGTCTGCAGATTTTTTGGATTTCAAATGAGTTTTTCTTTTTTTTTTTTTTAATTTTTCAGTTAAGACAAAAGTCCTGTTGATTTCATGGATGATATGGCCGTTGAGTTTTAGTTTATAAAGTTTTTGATTTTTGATTTTTATTTTTTAGATAACAGTCTCCTGATTTGATGAATGCCATAGCCCTGGAGTTTTGTTTTTTAAGTTGATTTATGTTTTTTTCATAAAAATCCCCTTCATTTCCTCACTATATATACAGGTACTGCCTGACTAATTTCATTTATATTTTCTGGTTTTCCTTTTATTCTGATTTTGAGTTTTCTCTTTCTTGCTTCCTTGGCATGGCCATGCCTTTGTTTCTTCATTTTTCCTTTTTCTTGTGATGACTTCTCATGTTGTATGTTTTATTTGTCCATTCTCTGTGTTCACATCTCCTTTAGGTTTTATGTGTTTCATTTTGTTTCCCTGTTGTATTTTATTTGAGAGTGTGGAGGGTGTGGTGGGCAGGGGAAGGACAATAGGACTCTGATATTTGCAACATGATGCAGGCCAAGTTTCCAACCAAAATTACTTCAGGTAAATTCTCTTCTTTGCAAATTCAAAGGGTGTGTGTTGAGTTTTAGTATTTTTAAGTTTTGTGATTTTGTGGTTACCACATTGTGGGTGAGATTATCTGTATGGATTTTTCTAAATAAAATGTGATATAAAGTGAAACTAGTTTGATATGGAATGGATAAATATGAAATAGTTTGTTTAGCACAGAAGCTTCTCTAATTTCATAGTCAATAGTTTATCTGTGAGATGATTTTTTTTTTTTGATCGATGAAGGGCCAAAGTCGAGGTTTTTATATTTATATGTAAAAGCAAATATTATGCAAATATTAACAGAATTATCATCAATTTTAAGCCCATTTCTGCAGGCCCAGTGTTCAGAGCAGAGTGCTAGAAATTATAGACAACGGTAATCGGCTGACTGTGGATGTAAAACTTCTAATTCTACCCCTATTTTCTAGCTGATTTCCAAAATGTTACCAAAATGCTACCAAAAAACTAAGTAAATAGCACCCGTTTAATGTCGAACCCGATGAAGAATCCATTTCCGTAGAGGAGGAGGAGGAATTCTGTTCCGTGCTTGCAGACGAACCTGGTTCCCCTTGAGAGTCCTAGTTCATAGGCTCGTCCTCTTCTTGTGCATGCTGAGAGCTTTCTTCATCTAGCTCCTAGTCCCTGGCATCCTCCATATCCACGTCCTCCTCCGAGTCTCTGCTTTCTTGTGAATCCGCCATCTCCTCTTCATCTGGGTCTCCCTCTGCCTCTTCGTCCTTTGTCTCTGACGAGTCAGGATTGCCTAGTCTTGTTATCATATTTGTATTTGTGCACCCATTCTAGGCTTTCATCAGGATCATCATTATGAGGAGGCGATTCCGAACCATCCTCAGTCCCCAAAAAATTTATGCCTCGTTTCATGAAAGAAAGCCGAGGAGGCTGGTATTCCCATTCCCATCCTGTCAGAATGTGCATGCGTTTGATAGGTCCACCATAAAAGTTTCTCTTTCTTCCTAGGCCAAAATTCGGGAATTGTGAGCCAGCCTGCATTACCAACGGCAAATCCCACGGGAAGTAGGTATGTAGATCATCATCTATCCCTACGACTGCCCTATGCAAACCACCCCTGAACTTAGCATGAAAGAGTCTCGTACATATCTCCTCTGCAGTGATTTTACTAGCTCCTCCTACAAGTAGGCATGCTAGAAAACCGGAACAAATGTCCGTATTTACCCTATATCTATGATTTGTCATGAGGAAATTAGTGCCCAAAATTTGCTTAACAGCATGAATAACCACCCTTTGGTGAAATACACAGACCTCCTCAAGTTTTTCAGAAAAGATGGGTGTATCGAAGGCAATCTATTCCTTAGAAGCATATAATTTGATAGGGGAGTCCATACTTGCAGCGAGAATCAACTGGTTAAGTTGTTTTCGCAACTGTTTGCAGGTTGAATGTTGTTTCTAAAAGGGATGTGAGTATACAACCACTTAACTGATAAATGCTATTAATGATCTCTTGATTTGGACATCTCCTGTCCTGACGCTGTCATTCTTTGCAAGCCGTCCAATTTTGGCAAGTGGCCTCAAGAAACTATCCGCTAAATCCTACACAAAGATTTGCTGGTTATTTTGCCAAAATGCACAATATATCCGTTTGTTTCGAAGAACCAATTCCTTTTCCTTACTCTGCTAATTTTGTCCTGTCAGAGTCCGCTAACATTGAAGCGTACTGTTTGAGTTTGAGCAATGGAAAACATCCCATCCATGCTCGTTGATCAATAAGTGGCTACTCCTCTTGTCCTCGATCTGGATTTCATTTAATACTCTGAGCTCATATACACGCTATGAGGAAAGACGCCCATCTTATCACCTCAAGGAGCCGTTCTGTCAACTTGCGAGGCAAGAAACCATCAGGGTTTGAACAAACCAAAGTATTTTGATGACTAGACTTGATGAGCTTCGCTGACATCGGATATACTTTTCAAATTCGATCCTCTGGCTGCCAAGTCCGCCAGCTCATGCGCTTCAGTGTTTCCTTCTCTAAAAGTGAGGTTGATGGTTTTTGAATCAAATTTATCCATGAGTTGTAAAATGACCTCTAAAACTGTCATTAACCGCCAATTTGGAGTTGATCTAACCTTGATTGCATTGATGGTAATCAACGAATCTCCTTCAATTTTGAGTTTTGATATTCCTGCTTCCTGCACTAGGATCTGGCCATTCAGTAGTGCCTTAAATTCTGCCATGTTATTTGTGTCTTTGGGCAATGGTATGGCTTGTTTGGCAATCACATTCCCTGATGAGGAGCGTATTATGCATCCCGCACCTGAGGCCGTGGGTTTCCTTTGCTAGCTCCATCAAAATTTAGTTTGTACCATCCAATTGGGGGAGGTTTCCAAACGCATGCCTTCCTTAATTCCTGATTTCTTCTTGGTCCTCTGCCTATGGTGATTGGAGTTTATATCCCAAACCAACTTTTTGACATCTGATCATCCCAGTTGGTGAAGAATTTATGTTGTGTTGATTGGGTTTGGATCCTGGAGTTCATTACTTCTACTATGGCTGCCTCCACTTTATTAATTATTGATTCAAATTTCAGAGTTTTATCCTGGAATAGTCTTCTGTTTCTTTCTTTCCAGATCTCCCAAATGAGAATTGATGGTGAGATCGACCATAGGTTGCTGAATAAGCTATCTCCCATAATTCGCGGCCATGATATCAAAAGCTGAAGTAAATTATTAGAGGGGGCTGAAGACCAACCTAGTTTTGAGTAGAGCTAGTACTAGCATTCTTTAGCAAAGGGACAGGATAATAATAGATGGTTTGCATCCTCTTCATTATTAAGACACATGATGCATCTGGATGGGCCCTAAAATCCCATCTTGATAAATTTGTCTGCAGTTAAAATTCTGCCCTGTGATGTAGTCCACATAAATATCCCGGATTTTGGAAGTCCAACCTTGTTCCAACATAATTGTGTTGGGATCTCTTCTATTTTAGGCATGATTGATCTTGCTATGAGATTATATCCATCTTTAACACTATATGATCCTGATCTTGCCCCATTCCAAACTATTTCATCTTTTCCCTGTTTGAGGAGGAAGGACCGATCTTTAATCAATGATTTGAGTTTCTCAACCTCCCTTGCATCTAATTGTAGTGATATGAAGTCTTTCCAATCCTAGGAACCATCTATATCAGCCGAAGGTGAAGGAGTGATATAATCACTGAGATATGGTCCCCATGCTGAACTGCAGATATGACTGATCTGGTTAGGACCTAGCAGTGAATTGATGGATGGATGCCCACCCCAAGAGTCTTCCCAGAATCTTGCTACCGTTCCATCTTTGATATTCCATGATATGTTGCTGTTTATTATGTGTCTAGACTTAGCTATAAAGTTCCATATTCTTGATCCTTTGGGGAGCTCTTTGATTCGGACAATGTCTTCCTCATTATGGTTGCCTAAATATTTTTCTTTGAGAATTCTAATCCATTTAAAATCCTCATTTTTTACTATCTTCCAGTAGAGCTTTGCACCAAGAGCTTGGTTCTGCCATAATTGGTTTTTGATGCCAGTGCCACCCGAAGATTTCAATTTGCAAATTTTATCCCATGAGATCAGTGCAAATTTTCTTTTAGTGTCTGTGCCCTGCCACAAGAACTTCCTTAGTTTCTTCACCATTTCCATATACCCCTCTGTGGTAAGAGAAAGACAAGACATTAAGTAGATTGGTATTGCTGATAATGTTGCTTTAATCATAACTAATCTCCCAGCCCAAGATAGCCATTTAGTTTTCCAATTATCCATCTTTCTGTCCATCTTTTCATTGAGAGGTTTCCAAACTGATGATGTTCTAAGAGATTTGGCAATTGGAATGCCTAGATATGGACATGGGAAAGAACCTGATTTGCATGCCAAAGTCTTTACAATTTTCTGTTGGAGTTTCTTTTTAATGTGGAAGAAAAAGACCACTGATTTCTCTCTGTTGACTAGTTGTCCTGAGGCTAGCCCATATTGTTCTAACACCTTAGAAATCTACTTAGCTTCCTGAATACAACCCTTTCCCATAAGAAGAATATCGTCTGCAAATTGTTGATGGGTGACAGGTCGGATGGTTGAAGATATTGAAATACCATTGATGAGGTTTTGGTCCTACAGTCTGATCATGATTCTTCCTAGTGCCTCAGCCATAATTATGAATAGGAATGGCGATAATGGATCTCCTTGTCTGATGCCGTTGGAGCCTTCAAAGAAGCCTTGAGGAGATCCATTCACTAAAACAGAGAATTTAGGAGTTGAGATGCAATAGAATATCAAATTGATCCATGCTTTAGAGAACCCAAATCTCTCCATACATTTAGCCAGAAATCTCCAGTTAACCTTGTCATAAGCCTTCTTGATGTCCAATTTTATGATCATACTTGGTTGTTTATTATGCTGAATTGAATGTATAGCTTCTTGAGCAATGATTATCCCATCTAGAATTGATCTGCCCGGAACAAATCCGGTCTGTTCCTCCCCAATTAGTGAGATGATTTTGTTGGTAATTATTTTGTGGCTTTTTTCAAAGAAAATCTATAATGGGCCTTCACTTTTGCTTCTATTTTGTGATCTGCTTTGAGTATTGTTTTATTGTTATAAACTAATCATTTTCTTATTGTGTAGCAAGAGCCTTTTACAAATCTTGCTAATTCTAATCTTACATGGAGATTTAGAATTATTATATACTGTTTGGCACTATTTTGTTTAATGATATTTTTCTCCAGTTATCTGCTTTTATTTCATGATGATATTTTTTTCACGTAAAAGGTCTTAGACCTGTACTTAATTGATATTTATAGCAAAAAAAAATTACATATAGATGTGGAACCATCGCAGCACTTCATATCATCTATGATATTTGCAGATCTTGCATGAACCAAAGCAGATTCCTCCAAGTATAGCTTCACACATTCTTCACAATCTGTTGATGGAGTTGCTCGCCTGCCCAGCTGGCAAAGACAATAGCACTTACTAGCATCGGGGCAGCATCTCCTGTAGATATTGAATAAAGCCTATCTACAGTAGTTCTTGCAAGACTCCCCAGTCTGTAGGCAGAAACTACAATAAGGCAGAATGTGAATATATACACTCTGAACCCATATTTATACTCTCTCATAGATGGCCACTGCTTTATGAAAGATTGTCAATGAGCCAAGGAAAAAGATACTGAAGCCAGTTATTATTGGCTGAGCTACCACTCCAAAAATTAAAGCAATTTGGGTAATAAGGAGAGCCAAAACTGCTGCTGCAATACTCCCCAGTGCCACCTATATTCTGCCCAAAGACTACCACCACATGAGAATTTCCCAAACATAGTGTCCAAACACTTCAAAGAATATTGTTAGCCCCACTTTGAGAGAAGGTTAGCCTGCTAGGATCCTCCTTACAGAACTCCCACAATTTTGTGAAAGACCTGCATATGCCTTTGCCAGCCTTGCTTGAACCTCTCTTTTTTGTATGCAAGGGATCAAGAATGTTGATCTTAATTGATGTTGAGCTCAGTCCACCTTCTTTTGCGTGCATTCTCCAATCCCTCTTCTGTTCAACTTTAAACAAGTATTCTGTAACTCTGTGTAGTTAGAATTCCATCGACAGATGGCCATCGATCCTAAAACACCTTGGGATTACAGCATGACATGTGAAATGCTTCATCACACAAATCACAAATGAGAGTTATTGTTGAATCTTCCAAAGAACTGCATATTTTACATAGTTGTGGACAACTGCCATCACCTACAACACCTGGAAGTCCTACAGCTGCATACTCTCTTGAAGACACAAAACTGTCCAAGCAATCCACACTGTTCCAATACAGAATCACACCACTCGTTTTCAAGTTCAGAGCAAAACTGACTATTGATTACGTTTAATAACCATATGATATTTTTTTATTTCCTGGATGACTTCATGACTCCATGATCCTTGGAGCCTTTTTGTGTGGTAAGAGTCTATTACAAATTTGGCTGATTCTAAATCTAATAATGGTTTTAAGCATTGTTATGTCATATATACCATTTGATACTATTTCTAGGAAATGATATTTCCCTCAAGTCATTTGGTTTTATTTGATGATAATAATGTGAAGTACCCCTGTTTCTTGGCTATCTTATAAATTTTCATATTTATTGCCCTCAGTCTGTGTGTGATTTTGACCTTTAACTGATTTGTCTATCAGTTTTGAGCATAACTTAATGCTAGCAGCTCTTATTAATGATATCAGTAAGTTAGAATTTTGCTAGGGTAAGATACCATAACTTAATCATATTTCTTATGTAGTAAACAATACTAATAGATGTCTTTATATGGATCACATTCTCCTATTATATGATATGATATATTGTGTTTGTTATTGAGTAGGTACATTAAAAATGTAGATTGCTTTAATGAATTCATCTTCTTTCAAGATCCACTGCATGTAATTGGAAAACAGGGTTATTTTACATCAAAGATGTGTTAGATTAGATTTTAAAACTGATAGGCCATTCCTCAAGTATAGTGAAGATTGAATGTAAGTTATGATATCTCACATCTTATTCCATTGTTGTGTGATAGTTCCTAATCTCTTAATTAGTAGTTAAACAAGATGCACAACTTTAAACTCTTTCTAGTTTTGAATCTAAATGGAACCTTAAATACTAGCAAGTAGCACTGTTGGGATTATATAAATTAATCAGCCTTGTATTGAAAATTCTCTTAGTGGCTGTAAGTTGTTACACAATGTCAATATGTAATTTATGATTTTCATTAGATAGATTTAATTAAGTAGACAGTATTGAATTTTTCCAGATGCAGTTGTATCATTAGTTGGTCAACACCATCTTTCATTTTATAACTGCTTTAAAACTTATATACATGCATATTTAATGAAATGGTAGTTTTAACTTATTACCTCTGTTTCTCATTCTCCTGTGAAGATAGCAAGAACACAGGGATCTTCAGAAACCTTCAAGTGAAAGAAACCGTAGAATATCACAACAAACCTTCACCCAAAACCTTTAGCGATATAAAGTGTCTTTGGAAAGGGTTGTGGAATTGGGACAGATAAAGATTGGTTCCCATAGTCAAATCTATAGATGACCTGTGGCAGTTGGATCAGTCAAATCTACAATTCAAAATCCTTCTGACTTGCAACTTGCTTTCATAGTGACAGAGAAAGAGCAGAAACTTCTAAGCTTACTCCATGAGCGCTCTTTTCATTGCTTTTGTTATGGCAACTTATCATTATCTCCTCTGTTTTCATGCATTGCCACAAATTTACATAAATTTACAAACTAAATAATCTTTCCTACTTTACCCTTCTAAACTTATGTTAGATTGGTGGATTTGTGGTGTTAAAGCTGTCTTGTGGAAGCATTAACAGAGATAGTACAAATGTGCAAATGCTTAGAAGTTAGATAGATTTAATGAACCAGAAATGGTACATTGTTTAAAACAAAAGTGCAATGATTTTGTGGATTGGGATCAGTGCACATTATTGTAGGGGGGTTCAATTCATACTACATATATTTTGGCAAGCTGTATATGTGGAGTTTTTGAGTGCCTTACTTCCTCTCCCATATCCTCATGCTTGCTATTTTTATCTGCATTTTCATTTCTTTTTTGTCTTGACATACTGTCTATGATTCTACAATTTGCACACATTTCAACCAGGATACTTGCAAACAAAACATTTACAGCTATAATATTTGACGAAAGTCTCCAATCCATAAGGTTTTGATGTACATCCATATGTTGTTTAACGCATCAAATTCCTTGGAAGTGTTTTTTCTGCTTCCACTGACAATGCTTATGACATCAATTTGGCGTGCTTCCACCTATGTCTCTGTTGCCTCTAATTGATTCATCAGCTCGGGCAATTGGATCAACATATGCTTTCAGAGCATCAATTTAGTCAAGGTAAACCAGTCATGTTTTTCTGTCAAATAACAACTAGTCAATTCTTGTTCAAACTAGGATTGAATATCCATAGTGAGAAGGTATTAAGATCATACAGAAATATAACTGTAAAAATGATTTACTTGATTCTTAAATATCAGTCTTGTACTATTTCGGTTCCACCTCAAGCACACTTAAGTCTCAGTTTTCCCAGAAATTAGATCTCCTTTATTTACTATCATTTCAGAAGCACTCTGTCGTTCCTACTTGAATTGTTCAATGTTTTTTAATGGAGCTATGACCTCTGTTTGTGTAACTCTTGGGATCCTATATGATTGTAGCATATATTCCTTATATTACTGGTTTAAGGTAAACCGGTCATGTTTTTTTCTGTCAAATAACAACCAGTCAATTCTTATTCAAACTAGGACTGAATATACATAGTGAGAAGGTAGGATTTAAGCTCATAGATATGGCTCTGGCCTCGTTGATCCAGTGAGGGCCATGGACCCGGAGCTTGTGTATGATGCAGCCAAGGTTACAACATTACAACTTTGCACTTAGTGACAGGAGACAATGTCTGCTCCTCCAGTGTAACTAAGAATAGTGAGATTATTTCTCTTGCCTTCTGTATTGACAATGTCTGCTCTTCCTAAGAAAATGCATCATATTCTGTTAAATTTTCCAGAACAGAGACTAATGTAGGACCTACAGATTGTACACACCAGTAAATGTGGAGGTAATACCAGATACCATCTTTCACATCTCTCAACCAAAAATTCAAATTCTATGTCAGTCCATATGTATATAACATTAAATGCTATTTATGCTTTGCATGTCTTGAGGTGTCCCAGGGCCAGTTATGTGGTGAATGATTATTTAGCAGTTAAGGGATTAGTCTAATTTTGGATGATTACTATCTAAATATGAACATTTTTATTGTGTGGATATGATCAATTTTTTTTACATAGTACATAACTAAAACTCAATGCAAAAATGTGGGGGAAGATCTTTCTCTGCAACTTGCAACACTCAAGTATCCCCCTCACAGGGGGGATTCATCAAAAAAGGATCAGGTACCATCCATTACCTTCTCAAAAGATTTTCTCAGATAGAGAAATTTATTCTTTTTACAACATGGTATTATATGCAAGTTCTGGAATATTAATGTATCTTATAATGAATTTAAGATTTGGGTCTCAAGCAATTGGGAAAATTTCTCCCAGATAGAAACACTTGATAAGGAAACTAGATACTTTTTGGTAATATTCAAAGATAAACTAGATAGAGATAACATCTTTAGGCAAAAAGGATGGTTCTACAAAAACAAAGGCCTTCATATGCAACAATGGTCTCCCATCTTCAACAGTTCTAAAAACATCATCAAGTTTGTCCCGATGTGGATAAACTTAATAAACCTCTTATACGAATACAGGGCACAAGATATCATCTAGATTATTGGCAACAAAGTGGGCATCTACTTATCTCATCATTTTAATAAACCCTCGGCCTTTACTTGGATCTGCCTTATGATGAATGTTGAAAAGGAATTGCCTAATTCCATTAAAATCATTTCCAAGTATGGGACCTGGATTCAGCCGATCTCCTATGCCTCAGATAAGCTAATGGTATCTGATAAGGAAGTCCCTTTAGAAGCAAAATCTTCAGATCAATAGATTATTCAGGAAATGCCCTCATCTAAGTCCCAAATGCGATTTTTGGTAAGATTTGGGGCTCAAATAAGTCTCTTCTGACCTCCTTTCATTAGTCAATCTCTTGTTCCGTTCCTAGATTCAATTATGACATTCTAGAACAATACATTTCTTACTGGTTTAGGCAAGTACAAAAGGAAATTGCTGATCAAGTTCTTCAAGAAGACTGCCCGCTCAGCCCCTCAAAGGACATGGTCAACAACACAGTAAATTCATTTCTCAGGGAGGACTATGGGAATCTCAATCAAGACCATGATAATTCTCAGGATTCCCTCTTGTTGAAGATGACATTTTAAAAATCAGATTATGTGATCTCAGGGATGATTCAAAGTTTAAAAACTGTTCTTCTTCCCCCTCCCCCTCTTCTATAGTTTCAGAGGGTCAAAGACTTTCTCCCAACTCGGGTTGCAGGAAATCATCTTAGATTAGGAATAAGGGAAAAAAGGAATCAAACAAAGCATCAATGCCTAAATCAGAGAACACCAAAAAAAAATAAAAATGAAAGGAGGCTTAATCTCCCTCAAACCTCTTAAGCACAAAATCCTTCAAAGCAGTCCATTCTTGGAGCAAGAAGGGGTCTCAAGATGCTTGGAGGAACCCACTTCCTCAAGACTGCAAGCTATTTATGATCTTTTTGGATGTGCATCGGGTGACCACCCTTCAGCTAATTCCCTCTCATCCTCCTTGGTGGAAAGAATGTTTGAAGATGATTATATAGAAGATGAAGAAAGATTGATGGATATAGACTTTCCAGAAGGAGCTTTAGAGCAAAACTTCAATTCTCCGAATATGGCTGGGAATGAGGCTAAGGAGTCCTGCTCTAAAAAAGCTTCAGATCAACCCAATCTCACATTAGGTTTAATGAAATTAGACCACAAAATTGCTTTGGATTGTGGATCAGTTAAAAAAAAAGGTAGGGGCAGGAAATCGACAGGTATCTTAAGAGAGGAAATTGGAGAAGAGCATGATCAAGTCAAGATCACAACATATTTGAATGTAGGGAAGGGGAAGTTCCTTCCCAAGTCTCAATGAAACTCCTATCTTGGAATGTTAGGGGCCTTAATGCCCCTAACAAACAGCGGTTGGCTAAACATTGTATATGGGCATCGAAAGCAGAAGTCATATTTCTCCAAGAAACTAAAATGAACCAGGATCAACTAGCTTCTTTCCTCTTGACCCTTGGAGATTGGAATGCATCAGGGGTCGAAGCAATAGGTTCCTCAGGAGGAATGCCAATTTTATGGAATCCAAGATCATCTCACTATTCACACATCACGGACACCATGAATTGGATGGGAGGTAAACTCACAAGCACACAATCAAATCTAAGTATATTCATCGTTAATGTCTATGGGCCTATTTCCAGAAGAAGGAAAATGGAGATTTGGGAGGAGATCAGTAGATGGCTTCTTTTATGGCTAGTAGGGAATTTCATTTTGGGTGGAGATTTCAATGCTATCATTCATTCCTTAGAAAAATAGGGTGGATCTCAAAGATCATCCCAGTCACAAGCAGATTTTCATGATTGGCTTCAAAGAGATGGCCTCATGGAAATTGAATCAGCTAATGGAGCTTTTACATGGTCTAACAGAAGAGTTGGTTTTGATAACATTTCAGAAAAATTGGATAGGTTCCTCTTTAAAGGAGACATCACTTCTTTTCCTTTTGTCTTAAAAGCTTCTATTTATCCCTCTTTAGGTTCAGATCACTTTCCTATCCAGTTGGACATCGTGGAAGAAGACAAACCTTTTAGATGCTCTTTCAAATTCGAGAACATGTGGCTCAAAGAAGAAAAATTCACAAAAATGATTAATAATTGGTGGTCAGAGGTTAAGGTATAGGGCTCCAAACTCTTCTTTTTTGTAACAAAATTAAAATTCGTCAAGCAAAACCTTCTCATTTGGAACATAATTCATTTCAAGAATATCTTCTCATCCAAAGCAGAAATTGAACAAAAGCTTTCAGATTTAAATAACATCATTATGCAAATCGGGATGACTCAAGAATTATTCATGGCAGAAAAGGATCTACTCAAGGATCTCGAAGATGTTCTTAGCAAAGAGGAAATTTTTTGGAAACAGAAATCAAGGAAAAATTGGTTAGCAGCAGGGGATAAAAATACCAAATTCTTTCACTCTAGCACTAAGTGCCGTAGAAATACTAACAAGATTCTCCAAATTGTCAATTCAGAGGGATCTATTTTGTCAGACCATAAAGAGATTCAGAAGGAAATAGTCTCATTTTTTTTCAAGCTTCTGAATAATTCAGATAGCTCCCCTCTCAATTGTCAGCAAGATTTACTAAACAACATTCCTAAAATCTTATCGGATGTTGATAATCAAGGTCTAATGAGAGCATTCTTGGAGGAAGAAATTTTACAAACATTAACACAAATGGCTCTAGATAAAGCCCCAGGTCCGGATGGCTTCCCTCCTTGTTTTTTCTTACATTGCTGGAGTGTTTTTGGGATAGAATTCACAGCGGCCTTGGAAGCAGCCAGATCTTCAGGTAGATTTTTATCTGAAATCAATAACACTTTTATTGCACTTATTCCTAAAAAAGAAAATGCTAATGCTATGGATGAATTCAGACCTATTGCATTATGTAACACTATTTATAAGGTCTTATAAAAAACACTAGCAAATAGATTAAAACTAGTCCTAGGCAAAATCATTGGAGAAGAGCAAACTGGCTTTGTGCCGGGTAGATCTATTTTTGATGGCATCATTATTGCACAAGAAACTATTCATTCCATCCAACACAATAAAAAATCCAGTATGATTATTAAGTTGGATATTAAAAAAGCTTATGATAAAGTTAATTGGAGGTTTTTATCCAAATGTATGTAAGGCTTTGGTTTTTCTAAAGCTTGGATAAACCTGATTTTCTATTGTATATCTTCTCCAAAATATTCTATCTTGATAAATGGCACCCTTCAAGGTTTTTTTGGAGGTTCGAATGGCATCAGACAAGGGGATCCTTTATCCCCCTTTTTGTATATTATAATGGCAGAAGCTTTGGGTCGTAGCATAATTAATCTTCAACTTCAAGGTTGCATTAAAGGGATTGAAGTCACCTCATCAGTAAGTCCGGTCACTCATCAATAGTTTGCAGATGATACTCTTCTTTTTGGTTTTGGTTCAGTCAGGGAAGCCATTCAATTCAAGGCAATTCTTCAAAAATATGATCAAGCCTCCGGCCAGGTGGTAAACAAAGACAAATCAGTCATCTTTTTCTTTCATACAAAAAAGAGGGTGCAATTGAAAATTGAATCCATACTGGCATTCAAAGTTGCTTCCCTTCCATGCTCTTATTTGGGGATTCCCATAGACAAAACCCTTAGAGCAACAGGAGTTTGGAAACCCATCAATGAAAGAATGGATCACAAAATGGTTAATTGGAAAGCTAAATGACTCTCATGGGTGGGCAGGATTGTCATGATCAAAGCAACATTAGCAGCAATTCCTATTTATCTTATGTCATTCCTCTCTCTCTCCTCAGCTAGTTATATGGATATAGTAAAAAAGCTTAGGGACTTCTTTTGGCAAGGCATCAACCAGAACAGGAAATTTAGGCTCATCTCTTGGGAGAATATTTGCAAGCTTTTATCAGTTGGTGGTACGGGGATCAAAAACCAAATGTGGCAGAATCTAGCTCTAGGAGCTAAACTTTACTGGAAATTGGTAAAAAATTAGGATTATAAGTGGGTCAGAATTCTTAGAGGTAAATATTTGGGCTTCGGAGTGGGGCATGAAATATTTTGCATCAAAAACTTTCCTAGAGGTTCCAAAATATGGAATTTTATATCTAAATCTAGACATATAGTGGACCCAAATCTTTCTTGGAATATCAGAAATGGGAACTTAGCCAGATTTTGGGATGATTCTTGGGGAGGGTATCCAATCATTCAATCTACTCCAGGTCTTAATCAAATTATTCAGCTCTGCCAATTGGCTTGGGGCCCTTTCCTCAAAGATTACATTTCTCCGGCTCCCTCTTTTGATGTGGATGGCTCTTGGCATTGGAAGGACTTCTCAAGCGTGGGGGCAGATATCCAAGAATTAAATCTCTTAAAAGAAATTTTGCAAAGTCGATCCTTCTTCCTCAAACAAGGGAGAGATGAGATTATATGGAATGGATCCAAAAATGGTATTTATAATGTGAAGGAGGGTTACAAATTTATGTCTGGACCTCTTCAGAAATCTATTTCAATTCTGGTTCATCTATGTTGGAACAAAATGTGTCTTTCGAAGGCAGGAGTTTTTATGTGGGCAGCATCTCAGGGTCACATCTTGACAGCTGACAGATTTTTAAAAATGGGTTATTTGGGTCCTTCAAGATGCTCTCTCTGCCTTAATCATGAAGAGGACCACAATCATTTGTTTCTTTCTTTCCCTTTTGCCACTAAATGTTGGGACTGGTTATGTTCGAAACTAAATTGGTACTCTGTTCACTTTAAAGACATCCAATCTCATCTTCTTTCCTGGCCTTCACTCTACAAAGAAAGTCTTTGTGGTAATCTATGGATCATCTCTCCATCTATTATAATATGGGAGATTTGGAAAGAGAGAAACATGAGGCTCTTTCAAGAAAAATCTATGGAAATCGAGCATGTCTTAAATAAAATTAAAATAGCAATAGTGGAGCTCATGAACTCCCAGATCCAAACACAGTCTTCTATACACAAGTTTTACACTAGCTGGGATGATCAAATGATTAAATGCTGGCATGGTCTCAAAACACCGATCACCATTGGCAGGGGCTATAAAGCCAGTCACCATCAAAGAATGTCTTGTGTTTGGAAATCTCCTTCCCTGGGTTGGTTCAAACTCAATTTCGATGGGGCTTCGAAAGGGAATCCAGGTCCTTCAGGTGCGGGCTGCATTATCCACTCTGTAGATGGGAAAATAATAACTCAATTAGCTATTCCTCTAGATCCAGATACTAATAACGTGGCTGAAATTAAAGATTTGCTTCATGGTTTAGTGTTAGCTAAGGAATTAAGATTAAACAAACTAGAAATTGAGGGAGATTCAATGATTGTGATAAATGCAATCAGAGCAGGCACCATATCCAACTGGAAATTACAAGCATCTTTAGAAATCATTTTAAATCTTATTTCCAAATTTGAATCTACAACGGCTAACCATATATACCGCAAGGGAAATGTTAAAGCAGATGAGTTGGCAAATGCAGTGGCTGGAGGTACCCACATCAAATCTATCTCCCCTGAGTTTCGACTTATTCACAATTAAATTTGAAATGTCCGTTTTCCTATGCAACGGTCTCCTTCTCAGATTGGCAGAAATCCCAAGATTGGCAAAGTAGTCTTTTAAATTAATCAAGGTCACATCTCCCAGCTTGATACTTTCAATATGGCTGACATCTCTTCAGTATCGAGAAATTTTCGGATCAAGCCTTGTATTGCAAGCTTCCTTCAAAGGTTATGTGGTGCCGTACTTTCTCCATCTAACAATATCAGTCTTCAGAGGTTTCCAGGCAACAGATCTCTGGCGGGATATTGATGTGTTGTCAGTCTGAAAAGTTAAGAGGAATTGTCGGCGGCTCGGGGTTGGTTGTGGTGGGTTGGCATTGCATGGATTAGGGAGCACTGACTTCTTCTTAGGTGGAGGTGGAAAAAATCTCAGAGAGCTCTGAAAATGACTCCTCTTCTCCACTAGACTTGCCATGGGGGTAGAGGGATTCCAGGTTTCTGCATATTTTTAAATTAATGTTTTTAATGGCTATATCTAGTATAGGTAGTTTTAATGCGAATTGGATGGCTTTTGTGCTTGGTGCTGACCATTGTCACTCCTTATTTACAGCACCCTATGTTCAGTTCAGTTGCTCTGCTTCAGACTCTATATCTCTTTTTGTACATTTTATATTACTATCATATATATATATAACTCCGGCTTCGGCCTTTACCGATCAAAAAAAAAGAAAAGAGCTTTATATCCTGAACAAATATGTTGTAACAACTTGTAAGATACAACCAGGACCAGAATGTAATAGACAGTAGACTATGCTCAGCTTGGAGACTTGCAATTCAGTATATAGCATAGTCACATAACTTTTCTCAGCTTGTGACGTGCAATTCAGGTTCAATCAGTGAGGAAGGCAAACAACATTTTCTTGTTTCCTGTAACTTGAACAGACTTAGCCACAAAATAGTTTGTTGAAATTCAAAATTTTGAGTTTTAATTTTCCATCCTTATTAGTCCTCAAATGCTTATTACTTTTTCACTGTACATAAAGCTTGTTTGTAATTAACATCCTATTTGAAAAATGTTAATTAAGTAGCTCAAAACTCCCTTCACCTATTGAAGATATTGTTTAATGTTTAAAATATTATTTTTCACTATAGATAGCTTCCAATTAATCGGACATGGGTCATTATCATCAATTGGATATGAAAATTTCACTGGAAGAAATCTTGAGGGCTAGTTTAATTTGATGTAATGTTAAAGATCTTATTCAAATTCTGTAATATTTTTTCCCGCACTAAATTATAGAATGTTTCTCAATGGAAATGTACCTGGTTGGCTGGTTCACACTTGGCTACCCTGGTCGACCTGGTTCAAACCAACTTGCCTGATGGATATGCTTTAGGTGTTGGTGAAGGAAATACATGAACACAGGAGACTCTTTTTATATATGTAGATTACAAAATAAATGTTATTGACTGAGTCATCTACAAGTGTGCATATGATGCGGATTTTAATTCAATTTATTCAAAATCTCAGTTCACACGGAATTTCATTAGTAAATTTGACTTTGATATTCAACTACCTTGTAGATTTAATGGATAGAATTAATTTAACCTAAATCATTTTCAAGAACATTACCTATGATATTGATGAATTCTTATATCATATTTAAGGTTAATAGTTTAAACAAATAACATATTACAAATGATAGATTACAACTGTCCAGCTAAGAAACAGATAACAACAGAAGAAATAACCAAACAGAGATACAAAATAGCAAAAATAGAGTTTGACCGGGTACTTATCAGAATGGATATGTTATGAGGCTTTAGAGAAAGGATTGTAGAATGAGATCAAGACAAAACATCAACATAGGAGACCAAAAAGAATTCAATATTATAGACTGAGTCTTTCACAACCGCCATATCTGAATACAATTTAAAATGACCACTGACATTAAGATATCTAAGGAAAATGAACATAACTATTTTTCAGGTTGTGACGTGCAATTCAAGTTCAATTAGTGAGGATGGCAAACAAGATTTTCTTGTTTCATGTAACTTGACCAAACTTGAACAGACTTAGCCACAAAATGGTTTGTTGAAAATTCAAAATTTTGAGCTTCCTTGGTAGTCCTCAAATGCATGCTTATTACTTTTTCACTGTACAGAGAGCTTGTTTGTTTGTAATTAACATCCTACCTGAAAAATATTGATTAAGTAGCTTGCAACTCCCTTCACCTATTGAAGATATTGTTTAATGTTTAAAATATTATTTATCACTATAGATAGCTACCAATCAATCGGACATGGGCCATTATCAACAATTGGATATGAAAATTTCACTGGAAGAAATCTTGAGGGCTAGTTTAATTTGATGTAATGTTAAAGATCTTATTCAAATTCTTTAATAATTTTTTCCCCCCACTAAAAGTACCTAGTTCACACTTGGTCTGCCTGGGTCTACCCTGGTTTTCCCTAGGTTTGTCCTGTACAAACCAACTTGCCTAAGCTTATACCTTGTCTGGAACCCACAGTCGAACTGGACCTGATCTGGGAACCGGTTCGAACCCTATCTAAACTAGGGTCCCAGGTAGGTGAACCAAACTTCATAGTAATAGACAGTAGACTATGCTTAGCTAGAGACTTGCAATTCAATGTATAGCATAGTCATAAGGTTTGGTTCAGCTGGAGACTTGTTCAATCAAGTGAGGAAAGCAAACAAAATTTTTCTTGTTTCCTGTAACTTGACCAAATTTGAATAGACTTGGCCACAAAATGGTTTGTTGAAAATTTAAAATTTTTGACCCTTGCAAAGTTTCAAGTCATGCATTTAGATGATTCTTGGCATTTGATTTTGATTACCAACCTGGAACGAAGTACTGGGTTTTTGTGTTAAACCAACTTGTTATACTCTTCGTCATATAAGTGTAATGATGTTATCAGATTAATGGCAATAATACTTATCAGAGAAAAATAAAGATTACAATATCATTGTAGGGTCTTCTGAGGTCCCTACATACCAACCACTTAATGGTACCAGAACTGAAAAAAATTCCTCCTTTGGTTGACTTTATTTCTGCAAGAGAATCAAAACACAAGATGGAGCATTCTTGGCTCCACCACCGATCAAATGAAGATCCTCAACTCAAAAAAAATGATGATAAGATAAGATAAGATACGTTTATTAAATATTCAACAAGAGACCACAAGGGTCTATGGGACTGAAGAGTGTACAAAATAAAAGACTGCCAACAGCAATAACGCCAAGCGGTGCCAAGGAAAGAAAGCAAACAGGGAAAACAAGAGATACAAGAAGAAGCAAGGAGCACAAGAGTGAGGCAAGGACTAAGGGTCCTTCTTCGGTAAAAAGAAGCCAAACACCGAAGGGTACAGACTAGGGCGAGAAGGTGCCCTAAACTGCCGCTGAGAAAAGCTGGGAGGGTGCCGCTGACGAGTATAACAACTACGAGGTCTCACAGATCTAGAGTGACCGGTGATGGTGGCACTGGAAGGCCGCTTTGTCCCACGTGCAGGAGACGAGGGAGAGAAGAAAGCAGTGATTTGAACTGGGGTCTTCTGGGGGAATAAGAGTTGTAAGGTGTGGTCGCGGAGCTGCATAGTCTCCTAGAGGTACAATGCAAGACATCTTTGGTTCATGTAGTTGACAAAGGCCGCAAGGGAGTTGCAATCACTAAATAAGCAATAGAATCTCCCATGAATCTCGTAGTAGGCGGGACAGTGAAAAATGAAATGGATCTCCATCTCGGTCATGCCCAAGGTACACAAGTGACAAGTCCGGTCCTTTCTGTCCGTGTGGTGATCTGTCAGAGTCCAAAGCTAGTGGGAGCCAACCCTAAAGGAGCCCAGAGAAATGCGTAAGGCATGACACCAACAAATATTATTTTATTTTTAAAAGAGGGACACTATTTTTGAGAGAAGATGGTCTGAATGAGTGAGAAATCTTTGAATGGTGTAGCATATGTTTATAAACCTTGTGAAGTCTAATGATGCTATCAAATTTCTAAAATTCATACTGCATTTTGCTTTATTCTTCTGGATTAGATTCTGTGAGAATTTTTTGCATCAACGTTTCAAATCACGCTATGTGATTCATCATCTGGATGATGAACAGAGTGTGATTTGAAATGTTAATGCTAATGATGAATCATGCAATGTGATTCAAAATGTTGATGCTAAAATTTCTTTCACAATTTAATCCAAAAGATTAAATCAAAATGCTTGTGAAGTCCACCAAGATGTCTTCATTTTAGCTACACTCCCAGAGGTGGATTCATTCTGTCCAAATTGACATGTATCCAATAGTGTCCTCTTCATGATTTAGGATGTTTTTAGTAATTTGTGCTGCTTCTTTTTCTCACAATGATATTTTTAGTATTTCATTTTAGCTTTCCTTAACTAATTATCAATGCTAATGCCACCTCTTTTTTCTGCTTGAACTAGGAAAAGGATGTCAAACTATGTCAATTATATTAGAACGATAATGATCAAATTCATATATTATCAGAGTTAAGATGTAATTTAATTGATTGGTTTGAGGATTATTTCACATTTTTAACTTTAAAACTTCAATTCTATTTTTTCTTTTCAAAAGGGGTTTCAAAATTAAAAAAATTCAGTAGTTTTTTTTCTTTTAAGAAGTGGGTTTCAAAATTAAAAAAGTTTTTTTCAGTTGTTTTTTTTAAATTTAAAAGTTCCAGATCCACAAACTCTTAAAAATTGTAAACTCCAAATACATCAATACATAAAAATTGTGAAAGAGACCAACTTAAAAAACCTCAAAATCATTAAAAAGTAACCATTAGTATTTAAAAATGTCAAGCACCAATGCCCTAAGAATGAACCTTGAACATCCACATCATCCCAACTATTAAAATTTCAAGATTCTAAACTCTTTTAATATTAATAGAAATAAACATGCCTAAAACCAAGAAAACAAATGCTAAATGTTGTCACAAACTACTAAAACTCAAAAGGACCCTAACTATTAATATCCCTATTGAAGGTCAAATGTCTTAAAAGCTCACAACATAAATCTAAAAAATGACAAACTTTCCAAAGTTCGACATGATTTTGTAATGTAAAAATGCAAAAAGCAATACCCTTAAATATTCAAATCTTTATTACTCTTAAAATATAAAGAGAACTTAATTATTAATACCTTAAAAAACCCTATTACACTCTAAAATATTTAAAGATAAACTTCAAATCTCAAACTCTTAAACTCAATTCCTTAAGCTTATTAGCATCACTTTCAAACACTTAATCTACACTATGAATTATAAACCTTAAACACTTAATGAAAAACATTTTAAGATTCCCAAGACTTTAAAATATTTAAATCTAAACCTAAAATCTCAAACCCTTATCCTCAATCCCCAAAACCTATTAGCATCACCCTCAAGCACTTGAAACATATAGGATGAATTTTAAAACACTAAAATTTCAAATCTTATTTACCCCTAATCCCATACTAAACCCCCCCAAAAGATATTATAGCCACACATAACTTAAAAACCTCAAACCCCAAAAGGTCTTAATGTTCCCTAAAACTTAAACTAAAAATCTCAAGCTACCAACCTAGACCCCTAAAACATACAAATCACTTTGAGCCCCTAAATATAGCTCCTGTAATCACAAAACCTTAACTAAGATCCCTAACATAAAAACTCATATCACCCTCAAAATATAGCCTTGTAAAATTGCAAATATCTACCACAACCTAAACCGTTTAAATCCTAAATGCATAACTTAAAAAATATAGGCCTCAAACAAGAACTATACTTCATCTAATATATTTAACCAATGAATATATTAGAAGAACATAAAACAATAGTAAAGCACACAACCCTAGATTTTGATACAAACAAAAAAACACGACCTAGATTGATTCTAGAAACGCTTAGTTTCAACCCATAAGACAAATTCTAAAACCTTCCCCTAACCACTTAAACCCAAAAATCTTAAATGTTTAAAACCTTGAAATATTAAATATATTTTTTAAACTTAAACTAAGTTTTTTAGAAAAACCCTTATTCCTAACCTACAAACACTAATCATCGACCCTTAAATAGGAATGAAATGCATTACTATAATTTTTGAAAATATTTCTAATTAGTTTTGTTAAAAAGAAGACATTACATTAAGACACTTATTAAATTTTAGAAGAATTTTTAAAAAAATTTGGTGTCATTCTAGATAATTTAAGTATGAGCATTTTTTTCACCAAATCTTAAATATAAGTAAATGACACAAGTAAATTTACTTTAATATGTATGTAGTTTCGGATAGGCGATATGGGTTTGCTATCTTTTTACGCTCTTTTCTCTTTCTTCTCTATTGTATATGAGCAAGGATAGGGTTTTCTTTCTGATTCTTTTCCTCTTGAGCTCTTGAACTAGTTATAATAAATAATATATTACAGTGGTGACAATCCCAACCAGTGTTGAGAGGGGAGGGGCGAATTAGCACCTATAAAACTTTAAAACAAATTTGATGTAGTATACTACAACTGTAAGCAAAACAAATTCTAGTATAAAAACAACATCAAGCAATCAACCAATAAGGAACACCAGATTTATTACATGGAAACCCAAATAGGGAGAAAACCACGGTGTGCGAAAACCTCACAAATTTTGCACTCTTCTGAAGTGCGCCCTATTAGGAGCTTTTCATGTTAAAAGATTACAAACGCATTGTTAGATGGACATGGTTAACGGATTTGATACAATAAAGCATGTTAGAGCCTGCCTGGTTAGAGGACTTAGAACACCTAAACATATGTCACCCAGTTAAGGGATTTAGTACAAGGGACTTGTTAATGTCCACTCAAAATAGTAGGATTTCGCTATTGTAATTGTAGAGAACAATATAGGGTTTGACCTTTTAGAAATGGTTTTGCATAGTCTAATAAAATCTCTGTTCTACTCAACGGAGAAACATCACCAGTCGCTACAGGTATGTTCTCCTTTCTTGTTGTGCTCCTTTGTACACTCTTCTTTCTTCTCTTCTCTCTTCACCTTAGCTTCTTCAACGTACAGGTTCACTATTTACTTTGGCAGAATGAGGGCAAGCTATATTCTTGTCCGGCAAAGGAATATATAGACTTCTTGCCCTAATTGCTTTTCTCATGCATGACTTGTTTAAAGATCATTTTTGGATCCATCACCTAGTGAAGTATTAGTTTATTAAGGAAACATCTAATGCATGCTATGTTTTATCTGCTTTATGAAGGAAAATGACAGATGCGAACCAGGAGCTTTCCTTCACGAGAGATATCTCCATGATTTATTGTCACAAACTCTGGCATTAAAACCTTCAATCGTGCCTCATACCGATCATCCTGATAACTCAAAGTCTACCAGATTTAATGTAGTAAATCTCGGTCAAAGAGTTAGATAATTGTTTGTTGACTATGAACTCTCCGGTTCATCTAACATGACGAAGTCTTCACTTGATCGGTAAAGATCCTTAAGTTGTGCACAGGTAAGAGCTTTGACCTGTCACCTTTCCTTCCTCTGTCTATACTGGTTGCATCCTTTCCTCAGTTTCTATTACTGGTTACCAGTTGCATCTCCCTTGGTGACCGGTTGCTCTGATGATCAGATATAGTCTCTTCTTTCTTACACAGTGTCATTGGTTGCCAAACCGGTCTCTCCTAGCACTGGTTGTTGTCATTTGTTCCTATAATTGCTTCACAGATCCAACACTGGTGTCCTTAGTAAAAAATGTCAACACCTCTTTTGCCAATCAATGACAATAGCTCTTTTGCCAGGTACCGGTTACCATCCCTTGATGCCAACAATCTCCCCCTTTGGCATTGATTGGCAAAAACCATCACAAATGATCACACTACTGGATCCACACACACTACCAGTTCCACACATAGTAGTGTCCTGTCATAATCTCCCCCTTTGACAATAATGCCAAAGGCTAGTCAGGAGGACTACCTAAAAGAAATATGCTCCCCCTTCGAGTAGCAGTCCTATTCATCAATCCAGGTAAGATGAGGTGGATTCCTCCATTGAAGCATAATGAAGTGATGAACACCTTTGCAAGTTTATTGAATATTAGTCACCCCTAATTTACCTCTGAGATACTCAAAAGTACTCTTTGGTAATGGCTTTGTGAAGATGTCAGCAATCTATTCTTTTGTGGGTACATACTACAATCTCACTTCTATATTTTTTACTTGCTCTCTCAAGTAGTGATACTTGATGGAAATATGCTTTGTTTTGGAGTGCACGACAAGATTCTTGGATATGTTTATTGCACTTGTACTGTCATAGTAAGTTTCAATTGGTTTAGATACCTATTCTTGGATTCCCTCCAGTAGTTGTTTGATCCATATTACTTGTGTGCAATTGATTGCTGCAGCAACATATTCAGCTTCCGCCGTGGACTGTGAAATGCAGTTCTGTTTCTTGCTTGTCCAAGAAACAATTCTCCTTCTAAGAAAGAATGCACCACCACTTGTGCTCTTTCTGTCATCAATATTACCAGCCCAATCTACATCTGTGAATACTTTTATTTGGAAGCCTCCCTTGTGAGAAAACCATAGGCCATACTCTTCAGTGCCCTTCAGATATTTGAAAATCCTTTTCACTACTATTAGGTGTGTCTCTTTTGGATTAGCATAGAATCTTGCTACAATACCTACTGCATGTACTATGTCTATTCTAATATGTACTACATATTGTAATTTGTTTATCATAGACCGATACAGTGTCTCATTTACTTCTTTGCATCATCTTCCTTTGATAACTTGAGGTTAGTTATCATAGGTGTACCAATTGGTTTGGATTCTTCTAGCCCAAAGGTTTTGAGAATTTCTTTTACATATTTGGATTGAGAAATAAAAATACCTTCCTTTAGCTGATGAACTTGTAGTCCAATGAAGAATTTTATGGCTCCTATCATAGACATTTCAAATTCTTTCTTCATCTCTTCAGCAAAGGCTTTTCTCATCTTGTCATCTCCTCCAAAGATGATGTCATCCATAAAGATTTCAGCAATTAGGTTCCCTTCTTTTCCAGTCTTGAGATACATGTTATTGTTGTCCCCGGTTCTTGTGAATCCAATTATCAAGAGGTATAAATGCAGTCTTTCATACCATCCCCTTGGGACTTGTTTTAGCCCATAAAGAGCCTTCTTGAGTTTACAGACCATACCACTCTTTTGTGTGGATGTCAAGCCTTCCGGTTGTTCAATTTAAACTTCCTCCTCCAATATCCCATTCAGAAATGTAGACTTTACATCCATCTGATATACTTTGAACTTTTTGTGAGCAGCATAAGCAAGAAGAATTCTTACTCCTTCCAATCTGGCCACAGGTGCAAAGGTTTCACCATAATCCAGTCCAGCCTCTTGTGCATATCCTTTGTAGACCAATCTTGCTTTGTTCCTTATCACTTTTCCTTCTTCATTTAGTTTATTTCTGTAGACCCACTTTGTCCCAATTAAATTATTGTCCTGTGGTCTTGGCACAAGAATCCATGTGTCATTCTTCTCTATTTGCTCAATCTCTTCTTCCATGGCCTTGAACCAATTTTAATCTTCTAGAGCCTCCCTAGTGGTTTTGGGCTCTATAGAGGAAAATAAATAGATATTTTCTCTAGCCTTTTTCCTGGTCAAGACATTTGCATGTTTGTCACCAATAATATTATCAGTTGAGTGATATGTGACATACCTTGGAAGAACCGGTCTTTGTTCCCGGTCAAGTTCTTTCGGTTGAGCAATTTCTTCAGCATGGTCATGAACAACTTCTTGTTCATCATCTTGAGTTGGTTTGTCATCTTTAGGTACAACATCCTGCTCTAGAGGTCCATTTTCATGCTCTTCTCCTTTATCAACAGTAGTCATTTCATTAAATTCCAAAGGATTTCCATCATTGTGATCTTGCAGACCATCATGTTCAATATGACTGATCTTGTTTCTTGGTTCTGAATATTCATCAACCTTTACATTGATACTTTCAATTATTTTTTGTCCTCTTATTCAGACATTGGTAGGCTTTACTTTTGGTAGAATAACCCAGAAATATGCCTCATCACTCTTGGGCTCAAACTTGCCAGAATACATATCTCTTTTAATGTAACAATTGCTACCAAAGATTCTGAAATAGCCTACACTAGGAGTGTGACAGAACCATAGTTCATAGGGAGTCTTACCAGTTCCTTTCTTGACTTGAATCTGGTTTAGTGTGTAAACAATAGTGCTGATAGCTTCTCTCCAGAAGTGATGAGGGAGATCCTTTTGAATCATTAGGGTTCTCGCATAGTCAATTAACGTCCTATTTCTTCTTTCTGCTACTCCATTTTACTGAGGAGTCCTTGGTGCAGATAATTGTATTTTTATTCCCTATTCCTCACAATAGTGAGTGAACTCATGAGAAGTGTATTCACCTCCTCTGTCTGATCTCAAACACTTCAGGCTTTTATCGGTCTCCTTCTCCACTTGAGCCTTGTAGATTTTAAACATGTGAAAGGCCTTTGATTTTTCTCTGAGAAAGAGTGTCCACATCATTCTTGAGAAATCATCTACAAAAAGCATGAAGTACCTATCTCCATAGTAGCTCTTTGTTCTCATAGGTCCACACAAGTCGGTGTGTACAAGATCCAAAAAAATTTTAGTAGAAAAATATTTACTACTGAAACTTGTTCCTGTCAGCTTTCCTAACTGACAATCCTTACAAATGCTTTGGTTAGGCTTTGTAATCTTAGGAAGTCCTCTTACTGATTTCTTCTTGCTCACTTTGACAATACTGTCAAAGTTTATGTAGCAGAGCCTCTTGTGCCACAACCAGCTATTGTCCTCTTTGATTGTAAGACAAATTTTGTTTGTTTCTCCTTTGATTGATGCAATGAGGTAGGCTCGTTCCATTGAGTCTAGATAGAACAGATTCCCTCTACTTTGTCTACTGGTGGCAACATGAGCTCCTTAATGGTCCTTGACAGTACAAGAACCTTGCCCAAATTCCAACAGGAACCCCTTGTTGTTTAGTTGAGCTACACTCTTTAAATTGTACTTAAGTCCTTCTACCCAGTACACATCCTCACATACAACATCAATTCTAAGTGCAATATAACCTTTTCCTTTGATGGTATAGGGGGCATTGTTACCAAAGGTTAGCGATCCACCATCATTGAGATTTAAACTGATGAACTTGTTCTTATCACCGGTCATGTGGTGAGTGCATCCACTATCATTGATTGAGTCATCATGCTGATGAGATCTTGATATAAGTGTCATTTCACTTATCATCGGGTTTTCTTCTATTATTGCAACAAATGCAATCTTTGGATCTTCAGAGTCTTCAGATTCATTGTCTGCGACTCCTTCTACAAGGTAGCATTCCTTCTTTTCTTTTTTATTTAATCGGTTGCTCTTGTCTTTATTATCATTGTCTAGACATCTTGCACCAATATGTCCTATCTTATTACAAGAAAAATATTTTAGTGGGAGCTTTCCTTTGTATTTCCCTTTTCCTCTGGGAAATGTCCTAGCGATAAGTGCTTCAAACTCATCTTGCCCCATCTCTTCTGAGAGTAGATTCTCAACAAACTTCCAATCTTACTGGTAGAGCTAATATCAGTTTCTCTTCCTTTCTTAGTGGAAGAGGTATTTACAGAAGATGTAAAAACAACCTCTTGCATGGGTAAGCTGTTATCAAAATTGCTCAATTCAAATGCAGTAGACTTACCGATTAGTGAGTCTAGAGTGACTTGATATGTGGTCACTGATCTGAGCTCCTTAATGGATGAGATCTTGATGGCATACTGAGGCCTTAACATTCTTAGTATTTTGCTTACCACCTCCTCCTCACTTAGTTTTCCTTCAGCACTTTTGATGGAGTTAATCACTTTTTTGATTTTGTTGATGTATTGCTCAATATCTTCTCCCTCATTCATCCTCATGTCATCATATTTTCCTCTAAGGCTTTCTACCTTAACTCTTTGTACATGTGGGTCACCACCATACACTAATTGCAGCTTGGCCCACATCTTGTGAGCAGTATCTAGATTTTCAATCTCTGCATAGATGTAGTCAAGTAGCGTGCGTGCTATCATATCCATTGTAGTTGTATGTTATGTCTTGATCTTCAATTCATCAGGATTCAGGGTACCATTGGGTTTAGTGTAATCATTGGTTACATGAGTCCAATATTGATCTCTAGTGGTCTTCATGTACATCTTCATTTTGCTGCACCACAGAGTAAATTTTTCCTTGGAGAACTTTGGTCCTTCCTTTCTCATCATCTTGAGTTTTTCTTTTTGCGGTTAAGCAGCAAAGAAAAGAGTCTCGACTCTGATACCAATTGACACTGATACCAATTGACAGTCTCAACCAGTGCTAAGAGGGGAGGGGTGAATCATTACCTATAAAACTTTAAAACAAATATGATGTAGCATACTACAACTGAAAGAAAAATAAATTCTAGTATAAAAACATCAAGCAATCAACCAATAAGCAACACCAGATTTATCATGTGGAAACCCAAATTGGGAGAAAATCATAGTGTGAGGAAACCTCACAAATTCTACACTCTTCTAAAGTGCACCTTGTTAGGAGCCTTCCCTATTAAAGGATTACAAACGCACTGTTAGATGCGACCCGGTTAAGAGATTTGATACAATAAGGTTTGTTAGAGCCTGCCTGGTTAGAGGACTTAGAATACCTGAACATATGTCACCTGGTTAAGGGATTTACTACAAGGGACCTGTTAATGTTCACCCAAAATACTGAGATTTCTCTATTTTAATTGTTAGAGAACAATAGAGGGTTTGACCTTTTAGAAATGGCTTTGCATAGCCTGATAAGATCTCTGTTATACTCAATTGAGAAACATCACCAGTCGCTGCAGGTATGTTCTCCTTTCCTATTGTGCTCCTTTGCACACTCTTCTTTCTTCTCTTCTCTCTTCACCTTAGCTTCTTTAGCGTACATGTTCACTCTTTACTTTGGCAGAATGAGGACAAACTATATTCTTTTCTGGTAGAGAAATATATAGACTTCTTGCCCTAATTGTTTTTCTCATGCACGACCTTTTTAAAGATCATCTTCAAATCCATCACCTAGTGAAGTATTAGTTTACTGAGGAAACATCTGATGCATGCTATGCTTTATCTGCTTTATGAAAGAAAATGACAGATGTGAATCAAAAGTTTTCCTTCACGAGAGATATCTCCATGATTTAATGCCGCAAACTCTGGCATTAAAACCTTCAATCGCACCTTGTACCGATCATCTTGATAACTCAAAGTCTACTGAATTTAATGCAGTAAATCTTGGTCAAAGAGTTAGATAACTATCTGTTAACTATGACTTCCCTGATTCATCTTTCATGAAGAAGTCTTCACTTGATCAATAAAGATCCTTAAGTTGTGCACAAGTAAGAGCTTTGACCTGTCACCTTTCCTTCCTATGTCTATATTGATTGCATCCTTTCCTCGGTTTCTATTACCAGTTACCGGTTGCATCTCCCTTGGTGACCGGTTGCTCTGATGATCAGATATAGTCTCTTCTTTCTTGCACAGTGTCACTGGTTGCCAAACCAGTCTCTCCTAGAACTGGTTGTGGTCAGTTGTTCCTATCATTTCTTCACAGATCCAACACTGGTGTCCTTAGTCACAAATGTCAACACCTCTTTTTCCAATCAATGACAATACCTCTTTTGCCATGTACCAGTTGCAATCTTACCGGTTACCATCCCTTAATGCCAACAAGTGGCTCTACCACTTTCAACAAAAGAAATAAAAATGTAATGCATATTTTATGGATTTTTTGTGAGTAAATAATTTAGTAAGAGTATTTTGTTATAACTTTATTGAAATATTCAAAAAAAAAAAATCAAACCACTATATGTCTTAGTCAAAATATATGAAATTATCATTTTTATATGTAGCTAATGAAGCATATAGTGTTGAAATTTATGAAAGGAAGCCAATCAAATGCAATTTCAAGCCAACCTAACTTGGTCAAAAAATATCCTAAAGAATGCAAGAGGTTTTTCTATTTGCATTTTGTTGTTTGGTTTCCAACTAATATATTACAATCTCTTGATTGTATTTGTGATTATTGTACTTTTAACTAGATTTGAAATTCAGTAGTGATAATACCAAAACATAAATAAACTTAAATACTTTAGTCTAGGAGGCCACATCTATGGAGGCAGGTGGTAACTAATCTTTTTCATTAATGTCTTGACACAATATCCCTACTTGTGGGAGAATTGTTTGCAGTTTGTCCCAAAATAATGTTGAATTCTTGGGTGTCATGAGAACCAAAGATATGAATAATTCATCTAAGAAATAATACTAAATAATATATGACTAAACAATTCTTTAATAATATTTTTACATAAGTATATTTTATATTAAAAAATATTTTACTATAGGAAAATTATGTTGAATTTAAATTTCATATAATTTATGTATAAAATATGTATCTTCAAATACTTTAAAAAAAAGTATTTTATTTTATTTTTTAACTAATTTAATATTTATTTATTTTAATAGACTTTATTTGTTAAATAATTTTAGTAAAAACAATATTTCTAAATTCAACATTTTAAATTTTTTCTTACAATTACTTCAAGAGTAATATTCTATATCTAATTGAGGTAGAAATATAGAGTAAAACTATGCTTCAAATAAGCACAATGACATGAGAATGGGTGAAGAAAAGAAGCTAGAGAAAATGGTAAAGAGACTAGCAAGTCAATGTATCATGACTCCCATTTCATTCAAGTAGATTCAATGAAGCCCATAAAAATGTGTCTTCAGTAGGGATAACTTTAAGAACCCCCCGACCACCCCTTCGTCTTGGGTAAAGGTGTAAAATCCTGATGAATCCTACATTATTTTGGGGGGAAAATATTAATATTGATGTTGGTTTTTTACTTTGAAAAGAAAAAATATTAATTTATATTGGTGATTTTTTTTCAATTGTATAAATATTCTTAAAAATCCTAGTGAATATCATTATTGTAGGGTAAAATATATAATGTATTAGGCAAATGTTCTGCCTTTAAAAGAAAAAATATTTAAGTGTATTGAAGAAAAGTTTTAATGTAATGGAAAAAATATTTTATTGTATTGGCAAATTACTAGCCATGACGCGCTCATGCCAAATGACAATTAATCTAATTAAGGAAACATCACATCAAGAGAATAACACCTTGATTGTTACCAACTTGTTTGTAGACTCTGTATGATGGTATCGATAAGTGAAACCACATCTAAACATACCTAACAACAATCATTTCACCATTATAAATTTATTATTCCCAACCCTTCGATGATAATAGATCAATGGCTTATGTTTTATTTTTGCCCAAAATTCTGAAGGAAACATAGTTTTCAAGAAAGTCTGCAGAATCGAGACATGTATCAAATCTTAACTCCACGCCTTAACCTTGAACGTCGATTACAACTGGTTTGTAGGTTCATGGACAGTTGATAATGTTGCACTATCTTGATAGATATTAAATAATGTTCTTCTTTTTGGGATGATCAGTAATGTATATCTTCTGATCTTTTTGTAAAATATTTCGGGACCCTTCAAATCCTATTTTTACTTAATCAAAACAAATCAACATCAATGACCTGTGTACATTCATCCCCATACCTTTAGCACATAGAAAAACTTATGACCCAACCTTCCCAAAACCCATGACTTCAAGTGTCTTCTCAACTAGAGAGACAATGACATATTTGTTACATGCTTGAGGTTCTTAAGCCTTGTTCATGTATAGGCCATGACTTTTCTTGAAAATAAAATAATGAAAAGAACTTTATTTTCCTGTGTAGTTTACTCAATTCCTTACAAAAATACTTGGACAAGTAGCAAGTTTTTAACATACATGTTGTATTCAGTGTACCATGCTTTAAGCCTTATGTAGTTGATGACTCATTTTTTATATTGTATTGATGCTTTATGGAATTTTGTTGCTGCTCCATTTGTCTAATTATGCTCTTTTATATGATGTTAACACATTTCTCTATGTGTACGACAACAAATGCCATTGTTGTTCTTTCTTTAAAATCCATGGTCTCTTTGAATTTTCCCAAATTTTCTATTACTAATGAAAAACTACCTTCTATTTGTGCTCTTGAATGTGGCCCTTAATACATGATGATTTGAATCTTTGTACCTTTCCTTTATGACTGTGGGTTTCCTCAAATTTTAGCATCTTATATCTCACGGAGATCTTCTAATGAATGACTTGATGACAAACATTTTGAAACCTTATTGACATTTATCGTTATACTTGGAATACCCTGTCATAATGTTTGGCATCGTTGAATATAGGAGATTTCCTTTGTTCTATTGTTAAGGTAGTGATACTTTTTTGTTCTTGACACTAACTTTGTCCCTCTTTGTCTTATGTTTTTAATCTTAAGATAAAAACCTTTGTTTTTTCCATTCATCTATGTTGATAATGAGGAAGAAAAATAGCCATATTTTCCAAAGCCTCTAACTATCCTTCTTCCACTAGCAGGGCTTCTATTTCATTGTGTTTAAACCTTGGCGATCTATTCTTATGAAAGACAAAGCTAGATTCCTCTTTGGATGTCACTCTTGTTCATCGTTCACTGATATAACATTGATGATCTACATATTGATTTTATTTTGAACAATGTTATTCATATTATGTATCATATTTCCTCTCTATTTTGTGGACATTATTAAAGTTTGAAATGAATATACATTATAACAATATCATTATTGATGATTCTCATTTAATCGGTATGGTTCGGTACCTTTTTACTTCACGACCTTGTTGTCATAATGTTTTTCATTGCTATTTGATAGATCTTTGTGATTAATGTTGTTGTACTCTTCACTATTATAGCATTTTTTCTTGATCTTTCTTATTCATGTTTATGTTTCATGCATTAGTGCCTCTTTGTCCTTCGTGACAAACATCCTTTCTTGTTTCACTGTGTACTACCATTATCGACCAACTTACTGGGATCAACCCTTGTGGGAGCCCATTTCATCCCACATGCTATGAATTGACAAATATGTACCCATTCCTACACATGAAACAAACTCATTAGATAAAAATAAGAAATCTGATTTGTTCTTCTAATTTCCTTCCTAAAATTATATAATAGTTGATCAGATGTATTATGCAAGTGACCTGTGCATATGTTGATGATGTGTAGGTAAATTTTTGATAATTTGAGCTCTAACACACTCTTTCTTCCTCTCCTTGGAGGTTTCTTTGGGTGACGAGGCTAGCGGAATTGAAGAGGATGGTACACTCAACATGGGATTTTTCATTCCATATAATGACGAGTCTCATTTCTTTTCTTATGCTTCATTTTTTTAATGCATATTTTACTTACATAATACATCTCTTCAGTTACTTCCCATGGTTGGTGTGGGATATGTATTTTTACTGTTTATGAATAAAAAGAACTTTTGATGCAAACAAGTGTTAATGAATATATTCATTTTCACAAGCATGATATAATATTCTTTATCTGCATTTTTCTTTTAGTAATACCATTTAAACCTGAAAAAAAAATGTGTACCTTAACTCTTAGTGTAACTTCTATCCCAATTCTACTTGTTTGATTTGGAAGAGAAAAATAGGTAATAGTCTCGTCTCAAGATTTATACTTCCTTAAATGGAGTATTTGGTAATGATTCTTGTGCATTTAATTTACATGACCAATGCAAGGCAATAGAGAAAAAAAGTCGATCTTTAATTTTTGTTGGCTATATAGGGAGGATGTAAAGGCTTATGGATTATTTAATGTTAATCAAAATGTCTATTTTTTTATATATTTATAATTTGACAAGTCCTTTATATACATGGATATGTTGCTTCTAGATTGTTGCATACTTCTTGTTCTTCATCATTTGAGGATGTTTTGTTCTTCAGGTTAATTTAAATGAGGGTCATGATTGACACCTTCTATAAATACAAAATATTTTCCTAATTGACACCATTATAAGATGAATAATTCTAGACCACTTGTTAATGATATCACATAGATCCTCATCAGTCTCATTCACAATATTTTAGGTGCTAATATTTTGAATCATGCACTTTCAATCAATCCTCAAAAGTGTTTAGATGTATTTGGTATTCCAATGTGGTATACTTTTATGGATATGAAGTGTTCTTCCTTAATGATTAATTATACATGGAATCTTGTACATGTCTGCCCAAGTAAATAAATTTAGTTCAATGCAATTGTACCAAACCAAATATGAAAAATATAGTTATATTGAGAAGTTACAAGACATGTCTTTTGGAAAATGAATTATCTCAATTTATGGGCATTGACTATTCTAACACCTTTTCTCACATTGTCAAGATGGATTCCATTCATCTTGAACTTTCTCTAGCTACATCCTAGGAATAGTCAAATTTTCAAATTGATATGAAGACCTTCTTATATGGAAATCTTCATGAGGAAATATACATGAAAAACTCTCCAAGTTTCCTATATAACTCTCCACTTGTATGTAGGCTTTGAGGTTCATTGTATAGTATCAAATACATACCTATTATCCTTAGTATGAAAAGAAAGATTAAACATTTCTTACTTCTAACTTCATAAATTATTATTCTAATCATATGGTTTATAATTAAAGATATTAAGAGGATGTTATTATTCTTGTATTTTATATAGATGATCCAATTATCAATATTTATGATCTAAATTTTCTAGTGAGGATTAATAAAGTAGTTTGATATGAAAATCTTGGTACCCTACATTTCTTCCTTTTCCTTTAGGTTTATTAAAATTCTAATAAGATCTAAATTTTTAAGTAGAAGTATGTTAATGGTCCGATTCAAATATTTGGAAAAAACTTAGTTTATTTTTTTCTTCCAAACAATTTTAGTTAGATGTTGTACTATTGACGAATTGTGCTACTCCTACAGTTACAATTATTGTTTATTAACCATTGGTTGAGAATATTTTATAATTGACACATAGTTCTCTTGATATTTTATTTATGGTTCAATTTATATTTTTTTAAAATCTCAAGAGTCTTATGGGAGTTATAGTAAGGTATTAAAATGTATATTTAAGATATATATATTGTGCATCCAATTTCACAATACAATACACTTCAAGAGCCTTTCAAATTCTAGTCTTCATCAATTAAGAATATGCTTATGACATTAATGATCAAAGTTATAGTTCAAGTTTTTTCTTTTGTCCTGACCCAAGTGAATAGGGGAAAAATGGAGCCTTAATAATGTACCTAACATTCAACACTATTCATTTGTAATTTTTTTGTTTTGAATTGAAATAGCATAAGAAAATCTGGAAATACTTGAAAGTAAATTAGGTCAAAATACATACCTCATCATGAAATTGATTTAGAAATACCTATTTTTTGGAGCCTGTGTAGAGTTTTGGAAGATTCTACAACCAGATCTGGGATCATGAAGCTAAGATAGAGAAAACCCAGAAAAATTTCATCTTTCCAGTAGCAGGTAGTCTTTGACCCTCATAAAAGGTCAAAGGCTACATTTTTATTTTGAAGGTCAATTCTGACTTTGTTCGTAGATCCTAAAAGTTTGGAAAAAAGGGTACTCAGATCTGTCCTCTAATTCTCGAAACAACAACTGTAGATATCTGAAAAAGGGAGTTTTTGGGGTGGCTATATAGGACTTTATCTTAGCCAAACCCCTATTTTGGTGATCTCCACCTCCACGAATAGTCAATTGAAATAGAATGTGTGTGTGTGTATGTATTGAAAGTGTAATGCCAAGATCTAATCCTCTAGATCAAAACCCTAGAATGAATATGTATGAGACAACAATGCATATATTTGAATGAGATAGAAAAGCATACCAAGCCCCCAAGGCTAAAGTACTTCTACCAAACTCACAACTCGTAATTGTTACCCGATGATTGTATTTTTGAATGCTTGAAAGTTGATAATGGTGGATTAAGGAAGAAAGGATCTCTCTTGCTCCAAATATGTGTTCACAAAGATGCTTGATGTCAACAATGGCTTGATCTTCTATATCATCCTCTTGCAATCTTGCATCTTCACCATTCCTTGCTTGCTTGAAATCTTCTTGTTCATGAAATTGTCTCCTTGAGAGCACTAGATCATGAAATTGCTTGGTGTTACTTGGTGAAAATGAATGCAAATGAGAGTCTTTATATAGAGGTTTCAAGGTGAGGCTCCTAGAGCAATGTGAGGACCCATAATTCAAATTTCACCTTGAATTAAGGTCCAATTACAATAACCAACTAAGGAGGGAAAATAATTAAATGAAATTCAAATTAAAACCTTTTCACACTTGGATCTGAGGGCCCGACATTGATTTCGGGGCCCGTCGGGACCAAATTTGAGAAAGGGACACATATTTTGGAGGGGGACAAAAATGAGCTCAATCCTGACCTAGTCAGGTACGAGCTTGATCCTAACCTAGTCAGGGTCGAGCTCGATCCTGACCTAGTTAGGATCAACCTTGACTTTGACCCTGGGGGCCCAGATCCAGCCAGAATCAGGACAGGAGGTCCCGAGGATGCCCGGAGACCTAAAAATGATACCAGAATGGGACAGAATGTCAGGGATAGGCATAAAATCCTATGATGACTATGATGAAGGCTAGGAGGACCTATTTCTAAGTCCTACCTAGAAAATAGAGCCATGGAAGAGGGAAATTAAGGAGAATCCTTGGGATCCTAACCCTAATTTCATCTAGAATGAAGAAGATAAGTGCAGGATGCATTCTAAATGCAAGTCTATCATGATAAATGTACTAAAAGAGGGTGATAAACCTATCAAGATGGAAGTGCTTCTATTTTAAGATGATACATTTAGCTCCCACTTTAGCTTAGATATGACACTACATGAATATGCAAGCTTAAGTAAGAAAATATCATAGTAAATAAAAAGGATATAGCCAAGTCCTCGATGTAAAGATCCTCTAGAAAACTGTTAGAACCTACAACACACAAGGTTAATGAAAATCCATAAATCACATAAAGCTTACTATATGATAATTTTAGAAGTGTATAGAGCCCCTTATGCCCCCCCTGTTTCGACTTTCTACTTCAGAAGGGTGAAATAGGGTGATAAGAAAAACTCTATATACTAGAGATGAGGAGTGTTGAAAATTCCTTTCCTAAACCAATTATAAGGATTCCCAACCTTCCTAAACTAGTTCAAGGAGTTAGGTATCTGAATCATGATTCCAACACCACTGATGAGATTGAAAATGGAGTTACCAAACTCAAGTTATGATGAAAAGAGTGGATGTCTGTCTAAATGCAAAAGAAGGGAGAATCCGAGTTTACCCTAAGGAAACCCTAATAAAACCTTAATTTGAACTTATAAATAAGAAAAAGAGAGAAATACTTACTCATTCTTACCATTTGTAAATTCAAAACATGGAAGCAAGATGCCGAGAAGAGAGGAACTTCGAGCGCTTAGAGATTCTGAGACACAGCCTGGCTATCGGACGGTCACTACCTAAGGTGAGTTTACTATTATCTGAATTTGTACTTTCTAAATTCCTATTTTTATAGGAAAGGTCAAATTTACCCCTCTTAGGTCAGCCTTGACCCATTTAGGTCGACATTGACCCATCTAGGTCGACATTGACCAGAAGGTTTTTGCCAGTTTCTGGGATGAGGTCGACCTTGACCCAAAAAGTTTGACCCTGACCCAGAAAAGTTGACATTGACCTAGTAAGGTCATCCTTGACCTAACTAAGGTTGAATTTGACCTAGTTTAGTTAGATATGCAGATTTAATGATGTAGATGACTGATATGATGTTTGTTTGTGCTTGCAGGACTTAGTCTATTTTTGAGAGCATCCCTTTGGAGAGTTGCTAGTCATGGTCAGAGAGAGACTATCCGAGCTTGAGGATGAGGAGATGCAGTTATAGAAGGATGTGGGACTATACTAGGTATCAGTCCTTCCATAGATCAGACTACACCAAGCCATGCTATCACCTCTAATAGAGAGGTGGGATGAGGATACATGCTCCTTCCATCTTCCCTCTGGTGAGATCACAGTGACCTTAGAGGATGTCTACAGGATTATGCAGCTTCCAGTCAAAGGTGAGACCGTCAGACCCATAGCATAGCGTGGTTGTGAGGAGATCCATGCAAACACAAAGTATTGTATAGGATAGGTTCCACAGATGTGGACCCGGTCAGATCATGTCCTATTATCATCCATACTGTCAGGCCCTACACCTTTAGTGCAGAAGGTGATGCTGTGCATAGTATCCTTGGTTTTGTTACCCAACTCAAAGGGTACTATATTTTTTTCACCTCTTACACATCTCATACAGAGGATGGAGAGAGATAGGACCGTGTTCTCATGGGGTTGGAGCATGCTAGCTCAGCTATACCATGAGTTAGGTCAGCTAGTGAGGTATCAGCAGGAGAGTCTATTGATATGCACGCTCCTATAGATTTGGATGTTCAAGCATTTTGCATGTACACATCCATAGGGAGTTCCAGTGATGGTAGATGCGAGCACAGCGAGAGGCTTCATGTATCCCTTGAGAGATATTTGGTAGTTTGGAGATATGCTCTATTGGAGAGTACATCTAGACCGCATTTTGAGCACTGATGTGATATGGAGACCCTATTGTCGGATGACAAAGTGGCCTGATACATGATTCCAGATGAGACATTCATAGCAGCGTAAGTTGCTAGAGGGCCATCAGAGTCATATAGTGATGCCCTACTATTATGATTGAGTGATGAGGTAGTTCAACCTGTTACAGGGAGTCCCTAAGGTAGTACCTTGCTATGTACATCTGACGAGATACTATCAGAGACCTGATGCCATACGCCAACCACTGATAGCAGACATAGAGGATAGAGATGCATAGGAGATAGAGAACATAGAGGTACCATCAAATTTGACCTATTTAGGCATGAGCTAGGATTACATCAAGTACTGGAGTTTAGAGGGGATCCGTCCTATCTTTCCTAAGGATTATCCCATAGGTGACCCAGGCTTTACAGAGGGGATACACTAGGATAGTGGAGCCATAGAGGAGGATGACATTAGAGATGAGGAGGAGCACATCCCTGAGAGAGATCCCATGGAGGAGGAGAGAGCAGATAGAGTAGAGGAGAGAGTGGAGGACATGCCCTTAGCTGGTGATACTGGTGCAGATATACCTATTACTCGTGCATCACCACTGAGATCACGATGGCCCCCACGAACCCCACCCAAAGACACCACCATCAAGATCTAGATATAGAGAGCATGGAGAGAGTAGTCACTCCATGCCCCCACCATCTAGACACTTCAGTGACGTCCAGGAGGGAGACCCAGGTATGAAATTTGATTGAAAATGTGATTTGATTTGAGATAAGTAGAACACTAGACTAATAAAAGTTTTCTTTCTACAACTAGCATAGCAGAGTGGAGGAGATTTTTATCTGAGGTTCTCAAGGATACAATTATATCCTACCGACTACCAACCAATGAGAGAGAATATTCCACCGGTCGTAGAGATCCTGGCAAGCATGCCGACATCTTTGTATGCATCCAGTGAGAGCTGAGAATGTGTAGAGAAAGAGAGGAGAAGATGATGGAAGAGCTAAAGAGTCTCCAAGGAGGTTCACATAGTATGAGAATATCCAGGAGCCATACACAGACACACAAATCTTCATCTTCCCAGCACAAAGCAGAGAGATCCAGGAGTCATCGGCCATCAGAGTGACATAGTGATAGATGTAGTGATGGATAGGGCCATTGGCCACATATGTATCAAAAATTTGAAAACTCTTTTTTGATGAATGAAAAACTTTCTCTACTGATTAGTTCTATGTTTGATTACTATGCTTTCATCAATATAAAACTTAATAGAAAGAAAGAAAGAAAGAAAGAAAGAAAGTGCATAAACATATTCAATATGTAATTTTGCTAAAACTACATAACCTATAAAATGAATCTTTATAAGGAATACATAAATACACATGGAACAAATGAAATTAAGGGTAATAATGTTTAAGATGCATAATATTAATGTGTTCCTTAAAAGAAACACCATCCATATCAGCAAGTTTGTAAGCACCCGAACCAAAGTCTTCAATAAGAACAAAAGGTCCAAGCCAATTAGGGCTAAATTTTCCTTTTTCACTCGGTAAAGCATTCACATTTTGCTGGTTCTCATAAAGGACTAAATCACCAACTACAAATGTTCATTCAATTACCTTATGATTATATTATTTTTGAAGAGATTTATGATAATCTTTTATATGTTCTAATGCATGTATTCGTTGTTCATCCAACATTTCTAATTCTTGTAAGCATTGTTCATGAAAGGTATCTTTATCAATTATCCCATGAAACAAAACACGTAAAGAAGGTATTTCTAGTTCCAAATGCATAATAGCATCAGTACCATAGACAAGGTTATAAGGAGAAGTACCCGTGGTTGTACGAACACTAGTCCTATAGGCCCATAAAGCATAAGTCAATTGAGTATGCCAATCTTTCACATGCTTATTAACTATTTTTCTCAAGATTTGTTCAATAATTTTATTTGATGCTTCAGCTTGTCCATTAGATTGAGGATAGTAAGGAGTTGAAAATATATGTTGAATCCTATATTTCTCCAAGAATTTCATGACTTCTTTATTTTTAAAAGAGGTTCCATTATCTAAAATTATCGTCAAAGGAATACCAAATCTTGTTATAATATTATTAAGGATGAAATCACAAATAACATCCACTATTGTTGAACAAAGAGGGATAGCTTCAACCCACTTCGTGAAATAATCCATAGCAGTGAGAATGTAAGTATGTCCTTGAGAAGAAGCCTATGGGATTTTTCCAATAAGATCAAAACCCCAAACACTAAAAGGCCATGGAGAAACTTGATTACAAAGCTCATGAGTAGGAGCATGAATCAAATTACTATGTTGTTGACATTGAGGACATTTCTTAACAAACATAAAAGAATCCTATTCCATTGTTTGCCAATAATATCCCATTCGAAGTAATTTATTAACCAGGGATTTTCCACCAAAATGTCCCCCACAAGAACCAGAATGAGCCTCTACTAAAGCTATAGGAATTTCAGTTCTATTGAGACATCTTAATAATAATCCTTCATAAGAGCGTTTGTAAAGTGTATCTCCTAAAATGATGTAATGTGCTACAAGTTTCCTAATATGATTACACATGTTTCTTGTTGTTGATTCAAGAAAAGTACCATCCTTCAAAAAATGAAAAATATGTGAATACCATTCATCTGAATGTAAATTGAAACAGTCAAAGGTAATCTTGTCAAAAATTGTAGGGCATTTAAGAGTTTGTATAGTAAATTGAAAGTTTTCAGCATTGTTCTCAAGACAAACCGAGGAAGCTACACTTTCCATGGTGTCTGCATGTTGATTATCCTTCCTAGGTAAAGTCTGAATCATATAAAAGGAGAATTGTGAAAGCACATCAAGAGCTAAATCCCTATATTGTGTCATTTTAGCACTTTTAGTCTGATATCCTCCTTTAATCCGTTCAACAATTAGTTGCGAATCTCCATATATTTGTAAATGTTTGATACTGAGGGATGAAGCTGCTCGTAGTCCAGCTATAAGAGCTTCATACTTTGCAATGTTATTAGTATAAGGAAAGGTTAATTTATATGATAAAGGGATGGGTTTTTTTGTAGGCGGAATCAAGATGATACCCACACTAGAACCTATCTTATAGTTAGACCCATCAAAATACAATTCCCAAATATCATCCTGTTGAATAGCTAGGATATTATCATTAGGAAATTCTCTTGAAGTAGAACATTTATTTGAGTGAGGACAAGGAGCTTTAGCTAGATAATTTTTCAATTCTTGTCCCTTAATAGACTTATGAGAAATAAAATTAAGATCAAATTTGGTAAGCAACATCACCCATTTTGCCAACTGGCCAGAGAGATCAGTTTGTGAGAAAGGATCAAATTTGACAATCACATTAACTTCAACATTTATGAGATAATATCTAAGTTTTTGACATGCATAAACTATAGCTAGACATTGTTTTTCTAAATATGTATATCTTATTTCATAATCTAGTAAATTTTGACTAATGTAATACACAAGTCAATCTTTACCATTATCATCAATTTGAGCTAACAACACACTCACGACCCATGGAGTCGCTGAAGTGTATAAATGAAATGGTTTATCAAAATTAGCAGGTTGCAAGATAGGAGGATTCGCAAGATACTCCTTAAATTGTTCAAAAGTTTGTTTACACTCTTCATTCCAAGAGAAAGTGGTATCCTTTCTAAGTAAGGAAGTAAAAGGGATAGTTCGGTCTGCCAAATTAGAAATAAAGTGATGAATAGCTTGTATTTTTCCTTGTAAATTTTATAATTGAGAAATATTCTTAGGAGGAGACATATTAACAATAGCTTCAATATTTTCAGTATCTACTTTGATGCCTCACTTAGAGATTATAAATCCTAATAATTTACCAGAGTCAAATCCAAAGACACATTTCTTAGGATTCAATCTCATATTATAACTTCTAATTCTTTCAAATATTTGTCGTAAAATAGTAACGTGATCTTCTCTTTGTATAGATTTTTCCAAGATATCATCCACATAATCTTCAAGAATCTTATGAATGTAATCATGAAAAATCAGGGTCATAGCCCACTGATAAGTTGCTCCCACATTTTTTAATCAAAAAGGCATCATGACCCAACAAAAGGTTCCCCATGGTTTTATAAATGCAGTCTTAAATTGATCTTCAAGAGGGATAAAGATTTGATTATATCTCAAAAAACCATCCATAAAAGATAACAAGGCATGACCCGCTGTTGAATCTGCAATCATATCGATGCTAGGTAACAAGAAATCATCTTTCAAGGATGCCTTATTTAAATCTCTAAAATTAGTACACATCCTTATTTTGTTTTCACCTTTTGACATAGGCACAATATTTGAAATCCAATCTGAGTAATCAATAGAACGGATAAATCCATAATCCAATAATTTCTCAATTTCACCTTTGACTAATAAAGCGATTCATGGATTCATCTTTTGAATTTTCTGTTTCATAGGTTTCATATTTGGCTTTAAAATGATGTTATGAGTAACAATCTTAGAATCTATACCAGGCATATCTGAATATGTCCAAGCAAAGATATCCTTAAATTCAAGCAAAAGGGAAACCATCTGATCACGTTCATCGTAGTTCAAATATTTCCCAATTTTTATCATCCTTTCAGAGTCATTTTCATCCACTTGAATATCAATAGTTCCAGTGATTAAAAATCACTTCTTATCAAAGAATCCATTGGTAAAGGAAGAGTATCATGTTCTTCATGCTCTCCAAAATAAGCATAAGTTTTTAAACAATAAGGCTTTCCTAGTTTGTGATGAAACTTAGGTAAATCCTCATAAACCCCTAAAAATTCCATTAAGGCTTCATCTTTAGGAAAAATATCCAAAGAGGATTGTTGATTAAGATCAATAATCAATGGGTTAACCAACTTCAATTGTCCACTACAAATATGATTAACATTAAGAGGAAAAAAAGATGGTTGTCTATAAGGATTGAATCCTAATCCATATGTAGGATCATAAACTTCATTATCCAAAGGTACTTGTATACCTTGCTCATATTTACCACATCCTTTCCCATTAAATCCCGATTTCTTAAGAAAATGATAACCAAGACCATATCGATCAGTCATGTCAGAAGGAGTCCAAGGAGCAGCATATGTCACAATGTCATAACAATCAGGCTTTATAGTTTCAATCATTTCATTAATCGAAGTGGCAATAAAATTACTTTTTAATTCTTCAGAAAGCAGTGAAGAAGTAAAAACTTTTTTCTCAAATTCATTTTGTTGCTTCATGAATTTCAAATTAGAGACCTTGTATTCTCCAATAAAAGTAGGATTAAAATCCAATGTCCCCCAATCATCTTCAGTCAAAGAAGAAGAAGATGGAGCCTCCTGTTGTTGAATCTCAGGTTGTTGTATCTCCGATTGTTTTTCAATCTCTTTACTAGGTTGAAGAGGTTCAGAGATTTTAGCATATTCTACATGTAAGAAAGGATTCGAGGCATGATCCACATGTAATGTATACATTAAGTTGTTATAGATGAACCTAACCTTGCGATGAAGAGTAGAAGGAACTGCATGCATAGTATGTAACCAAGGTCTTCCTAAAAGAAGGTTATAATTGAGAGGTCCAGACATAACATGAATAGGAGTATTTAGAATAACTGGACTAGTTTAAGACGATACACCAAGTATGATTGAACCCTCACAAGATGCAAAAACCTATTGTATTATCATCAATACATATTGAATATCAATTTGTAATTTTATCTAGCTATGAGACTCTTTGGCTTTTCCATTTATTGTTAATTCTATATTTCCTATCAATCATCTCACTACTATTTGGTGTTACAATCAAAGTGACATTCACATTTCACACAAATAAACAAAAAAATGATGAGGTAAGGATATTAAAATCTATGTGTACTTCATTACTATGCTCATCCAATATGGTCTTTAATTTAGCTTGGTGTAGTTTCATTCTAGGTAGTAGGTTGTTGAAAAAATGTTACTAAACCTTTGTTGTTTCCTTGTTATCATTAATTACAATAAATGATTAGGGTGAAGAAATTATTCTTCAGTTCCCCTTCCTTAAATTTTAAATATTTTATTAAAACTTTTCACTATCTCATAGGGAAATTCTTCATTTGATATATCTTCTTTTTTCTATGTATGGGTGAACATTTATGCACAAGTACCTTATTAGGTATTATTGTTAGGACCAACCTTTACATATTTGCATTGTTTTTACTTCCTTAAATTGAACTCTTTAATTCCACAATCATTTTCAACATCTTTATAATTTTTCAATTGGGAGCTTTAGAATAAGGGAGGGAATTTAATAAAACCATTTAAAAAGTTAAAATTTTCTCTTATGTTTTTGCAAGTGACATTGTAGACTACTGTTTATCTAGCCATCAGAAACCTAAATTTTATCAAGGAGAGTTAAAAGAAGAAACTAATTCCCTCCGTGATAACATTAAGGTTTCTGATGGTTGGATAGATGTCCCCCCATGGTAGGCCCATGTATAAAAAATATAGAGTTGAAATGGTGGTAACTAGAATTTAGGGATTTACATTAATGTGTTGCAAGGGAGACTTTTTCAGTTGTATATTACTAAGTTTTACTCATTACTGTGCAAACAAATCATGTCAATAATTGTAACTTAGAATTTTAGAACTTTAGTAATTTAGGGAATTGTTGAAAATAATCCTTAATGTATTTACTATAACACCCATTGAAAGTATATTGTGGATCTAGGTTTTTTGTCCTAAAATTCCTCATACTTTTTATTTCATTGGCTATAAAAAATGGTTATACAATCACACTCTTTTAGTTCAATCTTGAAATGAGTTTTTATAATTTTAGGATTTTATTTGGTGCAAAGGAGTTTACTATGTTTTTTATATTAGAAGCAAACAAAATAAGGGGGTTGTCCCTTAGTACATGTCACATGGGCATTGTCAACATGTTACCATTTTCAACACATTTTCAGCAAAATAAAAACAACCACAAAGATTTTCCTCTATAAAAAAAATGCTTAAGCATAGAACTACCAATTCCAAACAAAACTAAACTAACATGATCATAATAATTCTTAAAACCATTAAACATAGTATGCCACGTAGTGCTATAGCTGATAAATTCTTTAATAAAAAGAATAATATTAACACTAGTCACGATACTTCTAAGGCCATTAAGACCACCTAGTAACAAAAGACACACAAAACTAGAAGCCAACATAAATCCTTCTTGTGGTTGGCAGGCTTGACTAGCATCATCCTATCCCAGGCTTTAGTCAGGAATTTGAACAAATATTTGTAGTCCTCTTTTCTAACATTACCCTTGTGGAACATTTCTTGCAATAAGAAGATGGTGGTTGCGGAACTATACATAACATTTAGCGCAAGGTGGGTAGCCTCCTAGAATTTCTTATCCAAGTCAGGTACATTACGAACAATACCTTGTAGTTTTCTATCAAATTCAACCAGAGTTTTCTTGATACTATCCATATTAATACCAACCTCCTCTTTGACACTACACTCCTCCACCACCACATTTTTGTCCATGCAAAAGGTATGGGAGGGAGAATTGGCTCTGGTAGGGGGTTCCTAGGTAGGATTAACAAAGTTTTTGAGGATCTCTAAAATATGGGTTGAGATACTATCATTGGTCGAAAGGGAATCATTCTCTAGGGTTTCATTCTCCTCAAGGCTCTTTATTTCCTCTAACTCGATAGAAGAGGGATCCTTCAGATTTTTCTCTTTATCAACAGGTTTGGTGGCAAGCCTAAGCGAGCAATGGGAGGTGCTAGCTTCCTATTATTTCAACATTAGAGTCAATTTGTTGAATATTAAATTTATCTTTTTTAGACATTGTGGCTTTCTCCTTCTCAGGAGGGATGCCCCTTTTCTTCCCTTTGATTTTTTCTATTGTATCAGTCACTGGTGAGAAAGTGGATGGGCCTAGGCCAATTTTAAGTGTGAGGTTCTTAAGCCTTAATTTTTTGACACACACAGATTTGAGAATAACACTAGCTGAAGGTGGGGTCTGTGACGTTAGGTCTTCCTAGACTGAAATGGAATGTGGTAGGAAAATGTTAATATGGGACTTATAGAGCTGATAAATCAAGCCCTGGTACAGTATGGTCTAATTTTTCCCTAGGCTCTTAGCCTCAACATTTTCTTTGACATTAGAATTATTAGAATGAAGCAAGAATAACAAGATTGAGAAAAGATCCCTATTCCTATGGTGATTAATAAATGAGAAATGATAATAGTTAAAAACCCCAAAGCTGCCTTCAAGAGTGAAATATTCCATAACCACAATGCAAACCTGGGCCCATGGTAGTGAGAATTCCTCATGGTTGAATTCTCCCCTTCATTTCATAGGCTTCTCATGTCCATGAAATAATTGGCTAAGGCTCATAGCATCAGGGGTCCTGCTTGTTTTCTTCCATTTTCCTCCATTTGTAGATAACCCAATAGATTGAGATATAACCTCCTCATTGACTTAAAATTAGATACCACCCATAGAAACCCTCCTATCATACAAAGATGAGATGAACTACATAGAAAATCTCTCATCATAACCAGTCATGCTTTCAATAAATTTATCAATGCCACCTTCACTGTAAACAAACTAGAGAGAAAGCTTAGTCTTGATCTCATCATGCTTATTCGGCTCAATGCAATATCTATCACCACCCATATTATCAAGTGGCAAGGTAAAAAATATAGAAAAACAATGAAATGTTCAAATTTTGAAAATATAGAGCAAATAAATGCCCAAACAAGAAACCTCTATTAAATAAGCAAGCCCAAAATGTTGAAATAAATGAGGGCAATAATCATTGTAAATATTATAATCGGTGTTCTCTTTAACAACCACATTTGATGGACATTTCATTTGTGTGATCCCTCCACCATCTGCAAGAGACTGGAAATACATTCAGGCCAAACATCAAATCCAAGAAAATTAACCAATTTGAAATAAAAAATATTATGTCAGCTCCTAGTTATGGTACTTTGCCAGAAAAAAGAGATCATTAATCAACCCAAGTGTGTGATCTTAGAAATAATCACAATGGAAATGGGCATGGTATGAGCCATGTGGAAAATCTCCCTTGATATGGGTATGAATAGACAATCCCTAATTTGGATTCAAATTTTTTATAAAGTCTCGGGATGGCACTTGTTTCCTTCTCCTTATAAAGATTAGCAATAATCATTAAAATATGAAGTTTAGAAATCATCATTAAAAAATATATTATTTTTTTCATACTCAAGGATAGCCTTGGTAACCTTTGTTAGTTAATCCACACTTCTCCAACATCGTAATCCATCTTGCAATAGCTCAAGCATAGCCATAGAGTAAAAAACAACATTGCCTATTGTAGGTGTGTTGTAGAGTGAAGTTATCCAAACATGCAAGAAGCATCTTGACATCTTTAAGAACAACCTCAACCTTCCATCCTACCAACATCATCCCACAAGTAGCATCTACAATTTTTTTGGAATACCTCTTGATTTCCAAATTTCTAATACCAATATTAAGGGAAAATTTGATTCCCCGTAGGAGAACCATGCCTTCAACCTAGTTGATAATATGACCTTTAAGCCTACCAGCATAAGCATAAGCTAACTAGCCTTTATGCTTTGTAATTACTCCTTCCTTGAATTTCTAATTAGTTTTGGCCACACCATCAAAGTTTAATTTGTGCCAATATGGACAAGGGGTCTTCTACTTAGTGTTCTTCATGTTTATTCTCTTAGAATTGTCAAAGATCTTGAACTACGGGGGGAGTTTGCAAGACTCAACAATGGAAAATTTAGCTATAGTGGGTGCAGAATGTGGGGTTTTCCATCTTGAGATTGAGGTATTTTCCAACTTCAATTTGTTAAAAAGGATGAAAATAGTGTCAGTAGAATTTTTAGCATCCCTATAGATTTGGTTGTTCCTCTCTTTCCAAATATTCTAGCAAACATGGGGAGGGATTTGTTTCCAAAGTTCCATAATGAGAGGATGCTTTGATGGTGAAGGCCAACTGGTGACAAACTACTAGATGTCACCCTATAAAACCCATTGAAGGTTAAATTTCTACAAGACTCTACGCTAAACATGAGAAGCAAATGGGCAGTGAATGAATAAATTTTAGATAGTCTCTCCCCCATTTTGCACATAATACATCTTTTAGGAAAGTGAAAACCCCTTTTTGCAAGGTTGTCCTATGTCAACACTTTCCCATGCATCAAAAACCACCAAAACAAGTTTATTTTTGGCATAATTTGTGGGTTTAATATCTTCCTTCAGGAGTCAAGGTCCCCATGGAACTTTATTAGAAGATTGTAAGAAAACTTGACAATAAAACTCCTGGATTGAGTCTTTGACCAAAATTATCCTTATGGGAAAATAGAGGAACTCTCAGATTATGAAGAAGAAATTGTAATTCAAAGGATTTTTGAAAAAGATCAAGTCCACTCCCAACACCTTAAGGAAGATATTTCCATTTTTCTCCTAGATCAAAATAACTAGTCACTAAGTCCCCAAACCGACCTTTCAAAAAATCCACCAATTGAGAAAATCGATCCTCAGCCAAGGGCTTATCATCAATCCAAATATCCTCCCAAAATCTGATTTTTCTACCATTCCCAATCTGCCATTTTATATCCTCTCTGATAATAGTTCTACATTTGAGAATATTGTTCCATATTTTGGAGCCAGTAGGTAAGCCAATGACATTGAGCATATCATGGAAATGCCTCCTATCCAAATACTTGGCCTTAATGATTTTACACCAGTTAGCAACACCCACAACAAGCTTCCATCCAATCTTTGTAATTAAGCCTTATTAAGATTATTCAATTTTCTTATTCCCAATCTGCCCAAGGCTTTAGGTAGAAAAATTGAGTCCCAACTAACAAGGGATATCCTTTTTTTCTCCTCCAGACTAGTCTAAAGGAAAGTCCTCTAGATTTTTTCAAGTGTGTTCATTATTGTGTCAGATATCCCAAAAAAAGAAAGGAAATAGACTAGGATACCTTGTAGAGAAGAAGCAAGGATTTGAAGTTTCCTTGCACTACTAAGGAACTTACCTTTCCATCCTACCAGCTTTTTTTGGGTTCTTTCTAATATAGTATTCCAGAAGGTTGGGGTCACATCTTTGATAGTGAGGGGGACACCCAAGTAAGTACTTGGGAGGAAAGTCAATTGAAACCCAAGGATATCAAGGATTTTGGACTGAAGATCAACATGGGTGTTGAAGAAATAAAGACTACTTTTCCTATAGTTAATAAATTTTCCTGATGCATGAGCATAATCCATAAGTAGGTATTTCCATTCTTTGGCCTCAATCACATAATATTTCCCAAATAAGGTGTCATCCACAAATTGTAGAAAGAATGAGGGGGGAGATAGAGGCCGCTTTAATTCTTAAATTCTCCCAATATTATCAAGATTTAAAAAATTCCTTCGTAAGCCCCCCACAGTTATAATAGATAGGTATGGGGAGAGGGTGTACCTCTACCTGATACCTTTTCCTTCTTTAAAAAACTTCATGGAACCCCATTGAAAATAACAAAGAAGTGGACCGTTTCCATGCTTTCCCACACAATATCCACAAATTTGTTGCTAAATCCAAGTTTAGGAAGCGTCCTATATAGAAAGTGTCAGTGAAACTTGTCATAAACTTTAGAGAAATCAAGTTTAAAGACCATACCTGGAGATTTTCTTTTGTCCATAGAGTGAACAATTTCATGTGTGGAAATAGCAACATCAAGGATTTGACGTCCTAGAACAAATAATTTTTTTATTACGGTTGATGAACTTATCTAGCAAAGGATTAATCATGTTCACTAGAACCTTGGAGAAGATCTTATAGATAGTGTTACAAGCTGATAGGTCTGGATTCTATCATGGTTTTTGGGTCATGGGACTTGGGGACTAGAACAATGTATGTATTATTCATATTTTTTAGCATTTTATAGGGCCTGAAGAAATCTTTAGTGGCTTTTGTAACATCAAAACTGAAAATGTCCTAGAATTATTGGAAAAAAGATGAAGGGAACCCATCTGGACCCAGTGCTTTATAAGCTCCCATGGAAAACACAACAACGCATACTTCTTCCTCAATTATGGGTGAAAGTAGTTGTCTGCTCTCCTTGGCCCTAATGGCAGTAAGGAGGTGACTTAGGAGCATATCCTAAGCACCCTGGTTATTGCCCCCATGTTGCTTTGCATACAATTGAAAAAAGAAGTTAGAAGCAATCTGACCAATTTGGGCTCCATCAATAATTTCATGTCCCTACTCATTTATTAGACATTTGATTGTATTTCTTATTTTATGATTGTTGGCATTCCTTTGGAAGAACACATTATTCCTATCACCCTCCATCAACCATTGTACTCTTGACCTCTGTTTCCAAAAGATTTCCTCCTTCACAAGGTTTTCCTTCCATCTTGTGAAGATGCAATGTTGTACATTTTATGGTAGATTGAGATGGAGGAAAATTATTGTCTCTAATTCTACAATTATTGTAAGAGAATTTTATAGATCTTGTGTCATGCTCTTTCATAATTGTTGTTTCATAAATTCTACAAGTGTTGATTGTTTCTTAAATTACAAGTCGATAACACCTTTTTTGTAAGTACATTGTAATATGTATGCAAGGGATGATTTGCAAACTTAAATGTGGACTATCGATCTTATAATGCCTTTAGGTTAATAATTTATAATCAATGAGTGTTTATTTGGCGAATTGGTTGATGTTTGTACTTATTCTTTAGGAAATTTTTACTTATTAGACTAATTTTTTTAACATTGTTTCTTTTATTAGAAAGAAAAAAGGTGATATAACTGTATTCCTTCTAATACAATATTGGAACATACCTCTACTAATTTAGGGAGTCATTTGATGTACAAAGGAGTTAACTATGTTGTGATGGTGCATTATTGTTGTGTTTTATAATAAACCAAGTTGAAAGAATTGGTTACAACTTTCTAATCTGTATTAAGCTCAATAATTTTAGAAGATTGTGTATCAAACTCTTGTAATAATTGTAGTAACGTATTTTTTATTTCCAAAATTGTAATTTAATAATTACATTTTTGGCAAAGTAAATTATAATGCGTCTTTAAAGACTTCACCACACTATTAAAGTGCACAATCAATCTTACAATATCTTTAGGCTAGTAAGTTTATAATGAGGGATTTTTTTTTGGATTAGTCTAGGGTTTGCACTTATTATTTAAGTAGTACAATTCTTTTTTTAGACAACTTTAATAAAATTTGCACTTAGACTTGTGTGTTTTTTATTTTCAAGTTTTATTGGGATCCAATGGGCACTAGTTTAGAACATTATTTGTTTTGTCTAGAACCTGCACTTAGCCTTGCTTGTAGATTAACACAAGATTCAATTGTAACATTAAGTCAAGTAGTTAAGGTTTGGGGATGGAATTCACACTTAATTGCTAAATAATGTTTCATAACATCTACCCACAACTAGATTATTTTATGTCTTAACAACCTTCATCCTTGACATCAAGTATACTCCATGTGTAATCACCTAAAATTGGTCTAGTATAACTTGAGCCCCCCTTTTGATCAAATCGCCTCAAATAAAATCCTAAATCTCAAAGGCATATTTACCATGTGCAATTGTGCAAAGTAACCCTTAAAATCTTCTTTTCATAATTGAATCAAAAATCAAAATCTTATATCAAGTTTATATTATGGTGTAATTTCTAGAGCTTGCATATTTATTTGATTGCTATAACCTTGCTTTTAATATAAAGTTTCTACACTTTTATTAAAAGAACACATTCACATGTGTGAACCCACTTAATCTTGATTAATTAGTAATTAAAAGGTATTTATGCTTTCAAATGCTATTTTGTCTTGTCTTACCTAACATCTATTTTTTACTCTTAATCCTCACCACTCATATCTACCTAACCTTGCATCTCCTTTTTCCTCTTCATCTTAGCCACTCATTCTATTTCCTCTTAATCTCCACCCTTCATTATTGAGGAAATTCCTTTAAAAGGAATCTCTCCCCTTGCTCAAGAGCCTAATCTTGAAATCTTAGCTTTTTGTCCTTAATCTTAAAAATCTAGAAATCTTGCACTCTTGTTATTTTGCATCATAGCTTATTTTGCATTCTTATTTTCTTAGAGTAATCTTACTAATTTGAAGTCTTAGCTCTTGGTTTCTCTCATTTTTTTATTATCTTAGCTTCATTTCTAGCTTAATCTTGTATTGTTAATCTAGTTTCCTTTCTTGAATTTCTTCATAGAATAGCTCTTGCATTCTCATTCTAGATTTCTAGTTTATTGCATATTCTTGCTTAATATCTCTTTCTATCTTTTATTCTTTCATCTTAGCTTCATCTCTTGCACTTTAAATCTTCCATTTTGGAGTAGTCAAGTCACTAATCTTCTATGCCAATTTGATGAGCATCATGAGAAGGATTAAAATAACTTCAACTAGGAAGCTATGAGCCACTTCTTGATATTTCATCTTCCATAGATTCTCCCAAGTGTAATGGTTCATAGAAGTGCATCACACTTTTGATCACACATCTTTGGCGCTCACCGTGGGGCTGGTTTCTCAAATTTAGCTCCATTTCTTGCATTTTTTGGTTCTTTGCTATCGTAGGTTCATCACTTTTATTTTTGTAGTCTAAACAGTCGTACAATATTTCAAACTATACCCAGGCAACATTCTACCATACTACCAGGTGAAACTTCTCTTTTTCTAGAATATCATTCTACCTTTTTGAGAAATGTCATCTGTCTCATAGAGAAATATCATTATGACTTTATGAGGTATATTGTATGGGACCTAAAGAGTCATCTAGCTTCTTTATGGTCTATCGTATGATTTTCTGGCAGATTAATTAACTGTCACCTAGATTTAATTTCTTTCATAGTATAAGTTTTAGCTAAGATTGCTTGATTTTTTTTGCATTTTCTAATTTTATGGTCTTCTAACAGAAATTAACAAGTGATCTTGCAGGGTTATTGATTTCATTTGCATAATTTTTATGCCCTAACTTGTGGTTTTGTATGATTTTCTTGCAAAAGAGATCAAAATCTTCTTGACTACTGATACTTTCTGATGTAGGATGCTTGTCAAAGACTCCATCTTGAAACTACTAATATTATTTGTTTTGTAGGTTTCCTTGGAGATAAAAATCAATTTTTTGTTTTCTTACATTTGATTTCTAGACACCTATCTTAACTAGAAGGCTTCTTGTCTTGCAATTAGTCTAGTAGTAGGAGAGTATGCTCTTTTCCTTTTGGAAAAATAGAAATATTGACCTGCTTAGTTGATCACTTGTAACTAGTCTTGGGTAAATGAACATGTGCTTGATGTGTTTGGGAGACACTATGGAGTAGGAGAGTATCCTCTTTTCCTCATGGAAAATAAAAAATATAGACCTCCACTAGATATCCATTTCTTTTCTTGCATTTACCTTTAGAGGGCCTACTAAGAGAGAAATATTTTGGGAACGACCCAAGTGGAGAACAAATGAACTTGGATGATCCATCCCACTATAATAAAATTCTTCCTTCAATCTAAAGAGAGGGAAGATATGGATATTTTTCTACTCCTAATGATTCTTCATGTGTAGGGCCTAGTTTCCTAAATCTTGCTAAGCAAGACTACACTTGATTGGGTGCTTGTAGGGCCTTCTTGGTCTAAATCTTGTTTACAAGACTACAAGAGGAGTACATTCACTTTGTATAGGGTTGAGAGGTCTAAATATTTCTTGCAAGACTATTAATTTTGGGTTCTTGTAGGGCTATAGGCCTTAATTTTTTTGTAGAACTACAAGGGGTAGACGTGAACGAAGATTTATGTTAAATACCTTAGGACTTAGAGGCTATCCTTTTGGGTGTGCCACTTCCTTTGTGCAAGGATTGATCTAAGTGGACTTTTGATGTAGGAGCATCTCGGGTCCTTGGCAATCCTGTGTCACCAAAAATAATTTGGAGTTTGTATGTGTTGCTTAGTTCTTTCTTTGACCAATTTGGTCAGTTTCCTTTGGTTACCGAGTGTGGTTGGTCATCTCCTGGGTGGTTAGTTGCTTCACTGGTGCTTGACATTGCCTATCTGCTGCTCAATTATCTTGCTCACCGGCGGGTTTAGTTTTAGTTTTTATTGTGGTTAACTTGTGCATTTGTATTGGATCATGGATTTAATGTTGGAATCCATCCTTGGGAAGTGTGTGGTCCTAGATCTGACCGTTCCTTTTGTTGATTGTGGATCCAAAGGCCAACTCAATTCGGTAGCTTCTTGTATAAATATAGTTGTTGGTTTAGAGATTAGAAGAGAGTTTTTGGATAGGAGTTTGATAGAAGATAGAAGTAGATATTTTCATAGATCCTTGCATGTTTGAGGACTTATGTAAATCATTGTAATATTTGGCCCTAACTGGGAAGGCCTTACAACCTGACATGTATGGTTTTATTTGATGAAAATATATGAAATTTTCTACATTCTCTCTCTCACTATTGGGTTTGTTTGCCTCCACATGTGTTGAGAAGGCTTGGATCATTAGGATGCACCATAGTTTGGCCCCTCTTTCTCCCTTCCCTTGCATCAGGTGGTATCAGAGTGAGGTGAGAACTTGATCTAGGTCTACAGATCTAGGTTTGTAGGTTCCTCTTGAAGCCCTAGTTGATTATTGTGGGGAAGTAGATTGCAATTTGACCTACAATTGTAGAGGGTTGTCAAGATGGTTCATGGGAGGCGAGATGTAGATCTAGGATTGGCAGATATGCTAAGGCAGATTGTTGCTAGGTTAGAAGCTGTTGAAACAACCCAAAGAAGAGGCAGACATCTTGAAGATGTTAGTGATTATGAAGTTGAAGAAGAACAAGTGAATGCAGAACCTGCACCTATTATGGATCAAGGTGAAGAAAGATTTTTGAAATCCTTGACAAGTCTGAAGTCAACACTACATTTCAATCCTCCTGAGTATGGTAGAAAGCTAGATTCTGATGAATTGGTGGACTAGATCATTGAGATAGAAAATTATTTTGAATATGAAAACATCCCTGAGGACAAGAAGGTGAAGATTGCAAGAAAAAATTTGAAAAGTCATGCATCCTTATGGTGGGAACATTTGTAATTGGATAGGAAGAGGAAAGGAAAAGACAAAATCAAGGTATGGAGTAAAATGGTGAGCAAATTGAAAGGAAAGTTCTTACCTTGTGATTATAAGATTAACCTAGTTCGGTGAATGAAAAGTTTGAGACAAAAAGATAGCTTGGTAAAGGAATATACTGAGGAATTCTATAGATTAGATATCAGATCAAGACATGATGAAGATGATGTGGAAAGAATCGGTAGATACCTGAATGGTTTGAGAGTTTCCATCCAAGAGGAAATTAGTATGGTAAAGTTGGAGAACATTGAAGAGGCTTATCAATTTTCTTTGAAGGTCGAGGAGAAATTAAACAAGAGACATGAACAAAGACAAAGAGGTCGAGGTGGTAGATTCCCTCGAGGAAGAGGTAGATCCAATGATGAAAATTGTAGATCTGAACTAGAAAAGACAAATCTGGACAAAGGCAAGACCAAGTGGAAAGGTGAAAGTTCATCTAGAGGTAGAGGCAGTAACTACCAAGGTGGTTATAGCAGAGGAAGTTTCTGAGGAACTTGTTACAATTGTGTAGAAGGACATAGATCTTTTGAATGTACGCAGACTAGTAAGAAGGCCAGTAGCAGTAGAAATTCTTTGGTACAAGAAGAGTCACTGAATGAACTTGAGAAAGAAAATAACTTGATGGTAAGGAGAGCACTATGGAATGAAAGCAAGAAGGAAGATCTAGTAAGGAAAAGTTTCTTCAAGACTAGATGTAGAGTTTCTGACAAATTTTGGAAGGTAATCATTGACAGTGGTAGCTCGGAGAATCTAGCATCTAAAGAGATGGTCACAAAGTTGCAGTTGGAAAGGTTGGTACATCTAAAGCCCTATCAGATTTCATGGATCAAAGATGAGCATACACTACTAGTAAGTGAACAATGTTATGTGAATTTGAAGATTGGAAAATACTATGATAAGGTGTAATGTGATATCATGCCTATGGATTGTTGTCATATTTTTTTGGGTAGACCTTGGCAATATGATAAACATTCTATATATGATTGGAGATTGCATAAGTATACTATTGTGGCTAATGGAAGGAAACAATTATTGTTACCATTAATGCAAAAACCTATTATTAATGTTTTCACATCTATAAAATTTTGTTTGAAGGAAGGAAGAAAGTTTGTTAACTCTTTGAAGAGGAATGATGTATGTTTTGTTGTGATCCCTAAAAAAATGAGTAAGAAAATAGAGGATAATGTCCCTAAGGAGATTGATAAGTTACTCATTGAGTATAGTGAAATAATTTCTGATAATGTACCTAATGGTTTTCCACCAAAAAGAATCATTGATCATTGTATTGATCTAATCCCTAGAGCTAGTTTACCAAATAAGGCACCTCATCGGTTGACACCTACCGAGAATCAAGAATTGAATTGACAGATTCAAGAGTTGCTAGAGAAAGGTTTGATCAGAGAAAGTTTGAGTCCTTGTGCAGTACTTGTTGTATTAGCACCGAAGAAGAATGGAGAATGGAGAATGTGTATTGATTCCAGAGCAATCAATAAGATAACATTGAAGTATAGGTTTCCTATACCAAGAATGGATGATATAATGGACAGTTTGACTGGAGCAAAGTATTTCACAAAGATTGATTTGAAAAGTGGGTATTATTAGATTAAAATCAAAGAGGGTGATGAATGGAAGACTACTTTCAAGACATAAGAAGGTTTTTATGAGTGGTTGGTTATGCCCTTTGGTTTAACTAATGCATCGAGTACTTTTATGAGGTTGATGAATGAAGTTTTGAAGAAATTCTTGGGTAATTTTGTGATTGTGTATCTTGATGATATTTTGATATTCAATAAGACCAGAGAATAAAATTTCTTGCATGTTAGACAAGTTCTACAGAGATTGAAAGAGGATAAATTGTTGATAAATCTGAAAAAGTGTTAATTCATGAAAGAGGAGATTGTGTATTTGGGATTTGTTATTTTAGCTGATGGTTTGAAGATGGATCCTGAAAAGTTTGAAGCTATTTTGAATTGTCCTACACCTATGAACGCTAGTGAGGTAAGATCATTTCATGGTTTGGCAAGTTTTTACTGAAAGTTCATAAGGAATTTTAGTTCAATTTGTAATGCTATGAATGAGACTATGAGAGGAGACAAAAGAGAATTCAAATGGACACATGGAGCTGACAAAAGTTTTGAGAGTCTGAAGTAGAAGGTTGTTGAATTACCTATTTTGGCATTACCTGATTTCAGTAAGGTATTTCAAGTGGAATGTGATGCAAGTGGAAGTGCAATTGGAGCTGTGTTGAGTCAAGAAGGTAAACCTGTCACTTTCTTTAGTGAAAAGTTGAATGATGCTAGAAGGAAATATTCTATGTATGATCAAGAATTCTATGCCATTGTTCAAGCACTAAAGAAATGGAGACATTATTTGATATCGACTGAATTTGTGTTGTATACTGATCATAAGACTTTACAATATTTGGGTAGTCAGAATAAGTTGAATCAGAGACATATGAAATGGGTTGAGTATTTCCAGAGTTATAAATTTGTGATAAAGCATAAGAGTGGAGTTACTAACCGAGTTGTTGATGCATTGAGTAGAAGAAGATCTTTGATGACCAAGATGAAAATTGAAGTTCTTGATTTTGATGAGATGAGAGATTCTTATGAGTTTGACCCTAATTTTTCTGAGCCATGGAGAAAGTGCAGAGCACCTATTCAAGATCAACAAGACACTAAATGGGATGAATATTTCATTCAGGAAGGTATGTTGTTGAAAGGTATTTAGTTGTGTATACCGAGAGGAGTAATGAGAACTAATTTGATAAAGGAGAAGCATAGTAGTGGTTTGGCTAGACATTTTGGTATTGATAAAACATGGAATTTTCTTAAGGAGAAGTACTATTGGCCGCAATTGTATAAAGATGTTCAAAACTTTGTGAAAAGTTGTGGAATTTGTCAAGTTGTAAAAGGAGTAAGTCAGAACACTGGATTGTATACACCGATTGTTGTTCCTGAGAAACCTTGGATTGACATCAATATGGACTTTGTTCTTGGCTTACCAAAGACAGTAAGAGGTAATGATTCAATATTTGTTGTTGTGGATAGATTTTCTAAGATGGCACATTTTATACCATGTAGAAAGACATCAGATGCAATACATGTAGCAGATATTTTCTTTAAGGAAATTGTCATATTACATGGATTATCGAGGAGTATTATCTCTGTCTGAGATAGTAAATTTGTTGGATACTTTTGGAAAACCCTTTGGAAGAAATTTGGCATTGAGTTGAAATATACTTCTACATTTCACCCACAAACTGATGGACAGACTGAAGTTGTGAACAGAAGTTTGGGAAATCTTTTGAGATGTTTAGTTGGAGACACACCAAGTAATTGGGATTCTGTGTTGGCACAAGCAAAGTTTGCATACAATAATTCAATGAATAGGAGTACTGGAAAGACACCATTTGAGATTGTTAATGGCACACAACCGAGAGGAATATCTAATTTGAGAGTCATTGCTGATGAGAATAAGAAAAGTGTTGAAGGAGTAGAATTTACTGAGTACATGAAGACATTGCATGAAGATGTGAAGCTGAAGCTGGAAGACAGTAATCAGAAATACAAAGACAGAGCTGATAGATCAAGAAGATATAAATATTTTGATGTTGGTGATGAAGTGATGGTTCATTTGAAGAAAGGCTGATTTCTTGTTGGAACTTATGGGAAGCTAAAGATGAAGAAGTTTGGACCTTGCAAGATTTTGAAGAAATTTAACAGTGGAAATGCATATGAAATTGAGTTACCTGATGACATGGACATATCACCTATTTTCAACATTGCTGATCTATATGAGTATCATGAACCTGATGAAGAAGTGGTAGTACTAACAGAATATCCTAAGAAGTAGAATAAAGAAATTGAACAGATTTTGAAGGAAATAATTGGCAAGAGTACAAGAGGAAAACAATATTTGGAATATCTGGTAAAATGGAAGAATTGACCAATGGAAGACAATTCTTGGATTTCACAATCTGATTTGGATGTAGCTCAGACTAGACCTACCAAATGATTCAGAGAGTCATTTAAAAATAACCCCAGGTGTCTGATGTAGGAGCATCTTGGGTCCTTGGCAATCCTGTGTCACCAAAAACAATTTGGAGTTTGTCTATGTTGCTTGGTTCCTACTTTGACCAAGTTGGTCAGTTTCCTTTGGTTATTGAGTGTGGTCGGTCATCTCCTAGGTGGTCGGTTGCTTCACTAGCACTCGACATTGCCTGTTTGCTGCTCAGTTATCTTGCTCACCGCGGGTTTAGTTTTAGTTTCTTTTGTGGCCGACTTGTGCATTTCTATTGGATCATGGATTTAATGTTGAAATCCATCCTTGGGAAGTGTGTTGTCCCAGATCTGACCGTTCCTTCTATTGATTATGGATCTGAAGGCCGACTTAGTTTAGTAGCTTCTTGTATAAATGTAGTTGTTGGTTAGAGTTTAGAAGAGAGTTTTTGGATATGAGTTTGATAGAAGATAGAAGTAGAGATTTTGGCAGATCCTCACATGTTTGAGGACTTTTGTAAATCATTTTAATATTTGGCCCTAACCGGGAAGGCCTTATAGCCTAGCATGTATGGTTGTATTTGATGACAATATATGAAAGTTTCTGCATTCTCTCTCTCACTATTGTTTTTTTTTCTTCCACATGTGTTGAGAAGGCTTGGATCATTAGGGTGCACCATAGTTTGGCCCCTCTTGCTCCCTACCCTTGTGTCAACTTTACCCAGATCACCCCAAGATACTCATGATATGTACTCCCTTGGATACAAATCCATGACAAAGACAACATCACTTTATGTGAGGTGAAGGGGTATCAAGTTGTGGGCAAAGGTGGAAAGACTTCCCGATTGACCTTAGGTTATTTTTCTTGATGTATTTTATTGTGCTAAGACTTGTGAAAATGTTTGTTGAACATATACTTGATATACTTGATACATTATCATACCTTGTTAGACCTCACATATGCTTGTATCCACAAGGTTTCTTTGTCCCTTGTTGGATTCTTTTAAGACTATTTCTTACTCACAATACTTTCTTTCAAAACTGACGCAGTGCAGTATGGAGAATCTAAGAATGGATAGTCCAAAATTTATACTCACAATAACAACATAGCGGAAATACAACCAAACAACCTCTCAAATAGCATCATACTATTTTCATTCAACATGCCTAGTTGTAAGGCCTTCTGGGTTACAGCCAAATACAAACAATTACAATAGTAATTCTGCAAGACCTCGCAAGATCCAACTCTAAGCTAGCCAGATCTATAACAATAGGATACAACAAACTAGTTGAAACCCCAAGAAGAATGTGAACTTGTGCTCACAAGAAACCAAGAAACCTTCTTATCTTCCAAGCCCACACTTAGCCACTAGCTCTACTCAATATCATTCCACCTTGCTACTCCATGCTAAATTGATGACCCCCCCTTAAAAAAAACCTATTTTAGACCCTTCTTAAATACACTTCTTCAGCCACAAGTCGACTGCAAGAAAGAAATAACTCCTAAGCCCAAATTGGATCCTAAAATAAACAAATATTAAATGAAATACAAGTTGGCTCTCAAATATCCTTACAAATAATTAATTCTCCATGTCAGCCTCTAGATCTACCTAGGAGAATGTAACACACACTACCCAAATTAAATGCAACAAGTCAGCCAACTAAATCCCCAAGAACTCCAGTCAATAAGCTAGACTACCGAGTGCCAGTAAAACTACCAAGAAATCCAGACATCATTAAGAAAGTACATTGATCGAGCTCCACAAGAATCACCAAGCATAGGTTCTATCGAGTTCCATAAGTTTTAACGAGTCCCTTCAGTGACCAAGCTCCTCGATCAACACTACAATCGAGAAATACAAAGAGCAAAATACTCTAATAGAACACACCAACAAGCAGGATTGCCAACTACCCTAGGATGCTCCTGCATCAAACATTCTATGTGTGAAAAGATGTTCTTAAATACTAGGAGAATATCTTATGGGATTCAACACATAAACCCCAATCTGGTTCTTCACATACATGTCCTCTAAGTCTTCAACACTCTTACTTTGGATCCACTTCTACTTTCTTTTCCTTCTCAGGTCCAAGAGTGGTCCTTAGGAGCTTTAAGGTCATGGTAGGAGGTTTGGAAATAGACTGACCAAGATTGTTCCTTAGGAGCTTTAAGGTCATGGTAGGAGGTTTGGAAATAGACTGGCCAAGTTTGAAGTCTCAACTTGCAGAATGGCAAAAGTTGGCAAACATTTGCATTGACAATTTTGCAATTTTTGCAAAAAGGCATAACAACTTTTGCACATTTTTGAGGAATGAACCATATGGGTAGTTATGGCTTGAATCAAAAGGCCACGATGGAAGAGGGAGTTTATTTAAACCTCCTCCAACTCTTTTGTTGGGGTTGGACAGTCACATGTACGAAGCAATTTTGTGATCAGGAGCGTGGGTTTGAAGGATTGAATAAGATTTTTGGATTGATGAACTTACTGTTTTCAATGAAATAGTGTTTTTGGATCATGTGTTAGATCTGTGCATAATTTTTTTGATTCAGGGCATTCATTTCACAAGGTTTAGAAAATTAGTTAGATTTTGTTTTCCTGCTGTCCCGTTTTAAGTTACCAACACAAAAGTGGCTATAGCTTGAACTTCCATAGTCAAAGCACCATGGCTCTTGGAAATCAATCAATAGCATTTTTATATAGTGTAAATAATGATTTTGGGGTTTGTGCAAGACAAGTAGCTATTTTTACAAGCGAGCCCTAGGCAAGCAAGAAAGGCTTGGCAAGGTGCAATGAAGCTTGTAATGGAGTTTTGTTGTGAACAGAGGATTGGCACCTACCAATCTGGTTTAGGTAATGAAAGAGTAGGTTTTTAAGGGTTCATAAATCAGAGGAGGAGGTTGTAAGTGGAGTTTGATACCATTGGAGAAGGATTCATTATCATTGCCTTTACAAACCCTTTAAAAGAGGGTTTCTTGAAACTGTACTGTACATTCATCATAGAGACCTAAAACCTAGAGAATCTTTAAGCCTAGGTCATTAGGAATCAAAGTCCTAAAGACACCAAGTGGCCTTGTTAAGTGTTTTTGAGATTTATTTCTCACTCCTTGTTTTTAGGAGGGCTAATAGGGGCTCTTTGGGCTACAAGGGCAAACCAGGCAATTTGGAGTTGTGAGTGAATGAAATTTGAAAGAATGATGTAGAATGACATGAAATATATCAAGAACCTCAAAGGGATAGTTCAATCTTGATTTTGGCTTATGGAGTACACTGGGTGGAGTCTTGGCACTCTAGGTCAAGAAAAGGCCTAATAGGGTGAATGGAGAATAGTAGTTGGGAATCTAAATTGATGGAGAGTTTCTTGGTGTAGGGGGATTGGAGAGAATTCCTATAGGATAGGGTTTGGAATAGAAAACCTAAGAAGGATAAGTTTAGCCTTGGTAGAGAAAGAAAGCTCTTGAGTGAAGAATCTCCTCATCACAAAATATACTAAATATCATCATAAAGCATCATGTCACATCAAACAACATCATCATGCAGATATGATCAACACACTAAACAAGAACATAATATAATCATCTAACACAACTATGATATTGGTAGCCAAATTAATGTAATGTCATGGAATGCATCTCACTATGCAGATAATTACAAAATAAAAACAAGAGTCTAGCTCAGATCAAAGTAGCAGGAAACAAAATGCAACCACGTGAGGCACCACAAGTAGTAATGATAGTGTGATAATGGCATAAACCTATGGCATGTGGATATGCACTATACATGTAATACTTTAAAGTATTAAAATAAATTAGGCACAACCCCATAGTTTCTTTTGATCAATAAAAAATAAATATATAATACATACTTATATTTAATATTTTATAATAATATATATGTTAAGATTATAATATTATAAGAAAATTAATCCAGCATGTAACAAATATCTATTTTGAACAAAAATATGTTTAGAATGAATATCTAATCTACTTTGGTATTTTCCATGGCTAAATATACTTTTACCAAAGCCAAGTAAAAATTCAAAGCAGATTTTTGCATTTTTTAGTAGCACATTTTTTTTCTTTCACATCACCGCTTGTGGACCCCTTTGATCCTACACTTACCCACATTCCAATGCAAAGGGAAGGGATCCTCATCATTGGTGCACACCTTCCAAATAATGAGAGGGGACTCTATAACATAGATACAACCCTTTGAATTACCAATAATCCTTGGCTCCTAATGTATAGTTGAAGATTAGTGCACTAGAGACTATTATGTTGGTATCTAATATAAAGAATAGATGCACTTGACATTGTAACACCATGAGTAACCAAATGTCACATAGCGAGAAGAAACATAATAGAAAAATTTATTCAATTGTGTTGAATAATACAAGATCTGTGAAGGATCAAAGGATTTATTTAGTTATATTGTAAGGTTGTGCAATCGAGTAGGCCTTATAGACTGACATGTATGAAGGCATATTGATTGTAGCTTCTTGCAAGCTTATGAAATGAAGTTTGATTCCTTGTAATTTTTTGTTTTTATTGTTTCCTTTTCTTGTCATTTCTATTGTGCAATCTCTAGCTGCAAGGTTGGACATCTCCTTTGGAGATTTTTCCTCCCTTAACTGCATCAAACTAAGACAGGGGTGAATTAGTTGTATAACGAGATCTTAAATTTTTTAGTACTTCTTATGAGATAACCTTTTCTTCATGCATCAACAATAATGAAACAACAAAATAAAAAAAGCATTCCACATAATTGTACAAGTGAACACCAAACTTACATGGAAAACCCAAGCAGGAAAAAATGACAATGAGAGTATTCTCACAATATATGAATAATTTACATTAATTGTTTTAGGGTTTCAAGCCAAGGATGGAACTACTCCCTAAAAATAAGGTTTTATGGCTACACCAAAGCGACTTTACTACTCCTTGATAATGAGAAGAACTATAGGAGGCCAAAAACTTAGAATGACATGGAGAATAGAAATATGTCTTAAAAAAAAAAGACCATCAAAAACCTTAAACATACTTCTTATAGAATACTTTGGGATCCTCTAAATGTGGATACCTTAAACTCATTTCTTCTAGTGATCATTAAGCATTCCATCTTGCATGCTTCACACCCTGACACACTTCCATGATTTTATACTTTCCTTGTTGAAAACTATCTAGATTTTTGTACAAATACAAGATCAAGTGACATACATTCATTTAGAAGTTCAAAATACAATTTTATTAGTTATTTATACTAGATAGTGATGGAAAATTGTCATTGATGTCAAAAATACTATATCATATAGCCTATATTATACAACATACATATAGCAGTGGTTATATATTACATATATACGTATCTACAGTAGATATCGTATGCAGTAAATGAATAGCATACAAATATTCAACAACTAATACGCATATACATAACATTATACTATCAGAGATACATATAATATGTGTATAACAGTATATAGATGTATACGTTGCACATAATTCAACATATACATGTGATAAAATGTAAGATATTCAGATACATATTCAGATAGCATATAATGTAAAATATTCAAATACATATGTTCAAATATGTATTCAGATTTATAATGAATGAAGTAATACAGAGATGTATTCATTAGCAAGTGCGGAAGACATTATGATACAAGAAATAATTAAAAAAAGACGTATTCATTATATGTATTCAGATATATAATGAATGAAATCATACAGAGACATATTCATTAGCAAGTGTGGAAGACATTATGATACAAGAAATAATTAAACAGTGTTATTAAAATAGTGATACATACTGTTAGCAGCAAAAGATACCAGAGAAAAATGGCATATATACATGATACAATGTGCAGCGGCAACATGTTATCAAAGTTTGTTATTAAAAGTCGAAGATTAACATTTTTGATGCAGCGTCAAAGGTTGAACATCTCACAGCGGTTGAATATAGATTATCGAAAGATCAGATATTATCAGAGAACTTATTCAAAGGTATGCGGGCAGCAGATAAAAAGGTTTCGAAGGCAATATAAATATAATCAAAAGATCAAAGATTATCGAAGGGTCAATGATAGATATTATTATAGACAAAAAGTTAATACTATATTGAAGTTTTTTTTTTAAAAAAGGGAGTCTCATAGGATGAGATATAAACGTTTATACATATGTAAAAAATAGAGATGCGATAAAAAGTTTTATAAAGGTTTCATGTGATTTGTTGGCAAGGGAAAGTCATTAAAGTTTTGTTTAATATGATTAGAAAAAGGGAAGGAAAGATTAATGTTAATAGCATTTTTATTAAAGAGACACCTTTTATAAGAGACACATTGTTTCATTTAAAGATATAAACATATAAATATTTGTTCTATCATTTTGAAAATTAATAAGTCAGCAAGTTGAAATAAAAGAGAAGAAGAGCAGTGAGAAAATGATAAGAAGAAAGAATTAAATGTTTATATATATTCAGATTTTAATCTAATATATATTATGTATATACACTTATAAAGGTATATCTTTGAAAATAAGAGAAAAGTAAAGTTATTGGCTGACTTAAAGAGATAAAGGCCAGATTGTATCCATCATCAGTTGAAGAAAGCAACAGTGTCAAGGTGGAAGGAAAATTTATATACAGTGAGTTGGTGCTCAGAATTCGGATAGGGGGAGTTGGTGCTTCCAGTAGGTCGGTGCCTGCGAAGTGTGGGAGTTGGAGCTTCCAGTGAGTCGGTGCTCATAAACATAGGGGTTGGAGCCTCTAGTAGGTTGGTGCCTACAAAACATTGTAAAAGAACAAGTTTATATAAAAACAAATTATTTTGTGGTTTTCTCCCATATTGGGTTTCCACGTAAATATTGTGTTCATGTGCATAATTGTTTATTTGAGTATTTGAAGTTATTTTTGAATAAAAGTCTTTAAATTGAAAAATCATTATTATACTGATTCACCCCCCCCCCCTCTCAGTATAATCATGTGCTCTTCAATTGGTATCAGAGCGGGTTCCTTCTGTATAGCCTAACCACTTGAAGGTAGATCTAAAGAGCACAAATGGCTAAAAGTTTTCAAAATAAGACACCAATTTTTGATGGGACAAACTATGCATTTTGGAGTATAAAGATGGAAGAATAGTTAAATGCTATTGGATTTGATGTTTGGCAATTAGTACTAGATGGTTATACACCACCAATGACCCCACCAACAGATACAACCGAAAAGAGGAGAAGTGAAAATAATGCCAAAGAAAAACATGCTATTCTATGTAATCTAGCCGACTTGGAATTCACAAAAGTTATGCATTGTAAATATGCAAAGGAGATATGGGACAAGTTGAAAAATATATATGAAGGGACCGACAATGTAAAGAAGGCCAAACTTCAAACCCATCGAAGCACATTTGAAAGCCTGAAAATGAAGGAAGATGAAGACATAGCTTCATTTCTCTCTCGTGTTGATGAAGTGGTCAATTCAATAAAAGCCCTTGGTGAAGATGTAGAAGAACAACTTGTGGTTGAAAAGATCTTGAGATCCCTACCCATTAGATTTGATTCTAAAGTGTCAGCAATCGAGGAGAGGAAAGATCTGGACAAACTTACAAAATATGAGTTACATGGAATTCTTACTGCTTATGAAATGAGGGTTGGAGGCAAGGAACCAAAAAAAGAAATATCATTCAAAGTATCTAAAAAGGGTAAAAGCAAAAAAAAAATCTCAAGTGATAGCTCAAGCAGCAAAACCGATGAAGCTGAAGCTCATTTCTTGAGGAAATTAAAAAGGGGAAGTGGAAAATATAAGGGGAAATTCCCTTTCAAATGCTTTAATTGTGGAAAGATAGGACACTATGCCTCAAAATGTCCTCAAAATGATGATGACTCTAGTGAAGATGAAAAGCAAGCACACACAAAGAAAAAATGGAAGAATAACAATAAGTTTAACAAAAAGAAAAAATATCAAAACAAAAATAAAAAGATCTTTTATTCGAAAAAGGACAGCTCTTCGAATGAAAGTAGCGAGGAATGCCCAAGTGATGAGGAGGATGAAATTCTATTTATGGCTGAAGCAAACACAAGTGATAGTTATGAGGAAGAAGAAGACAAATCATGCAATGAGGAAGAGAATGTTGATCTTAAAGAAGAACTTCATTATGCATATAAACAAAATGAAAAATTGAAAAGAAAATTAGTGAAACTCAAAGAAGAAGCTATGGAGAATCTAGAAGCAGCAAAGAAATCAGAACAAACAATTGAAGATCTAAAGATCCAATTAGAAGAAACCAAACAAGCTGAAACTGATCTAAAACTAGAAATTGAAAAACTAAAAAGAGAGTTGAAGGAAAGCACCATCAATAGTCTCAAGTTTGAAAAGAGTTCATAAATCCTAAATGACATCATTGATAGTCAAAAGCCTTCATCCAGCAAAATAGGGGTTGGTTTTGAAAGAAACTCAAATAACAACAATGCATTCAAAGGCTTCATAGAAGAAGGAAACAACATGGTCGTAAATGAACCATCCAAAAAAGACAAGCTTAAAGAAAAGAACTATAAGAAGAATGAAGAGAATAATGTTCATAAAACTCATCATAATTTTCATGGCTATTGCTACTCTTGCAATTGTTTTGGTCACAAAGCACTAGAATGTAGAATACCAAAACAAAATATGAATGAATGGAAAAAGCCATATTATAGACAATATTTTTCTTACCCATTCAATGGATATTGCTACTCCTGTAACAAATTTGGTCATAAAGCACTAAAGTGCAGAAGCAAAGAGAAGAACACCCAAAATTTCAGAACTCAAAATCATTTTGCTCCATTGGTTAATTTTGATATTCTATGTTCAAAGTGTAACAATTTTGGACATCCAGCCCACAAATGTAGAACAATCTTTCCTAGAAATCAAGCAAAGAAATTTTTATTTTTTTATTTTTTTAATTTTTTTATTTTTTGTACAAATACAAGATCAAGTGACATACATTCATTTAGAAGTTCAAAATACAATTTTATTAGTTATTTATACTAGATAGATTGTATGTTTTTACTCTTAGTGTATGAATATTTCTTAGGAAGAATATGAATCAAAAGAGTAGGTTGACAAATGGTCTTATAGGCCTTTGGAGCCCCTTGCTACATATCAAATTTTGAGAGCACTACAATTGAACTAGATGGAAGCATCAATGGATTTTGACCATGTATTTGACCTAGTTGAACCATGTAATTTCTTAATTTATTGATTAGGTAAAATTAATTTTAACTCAACTGATTACTCTTTATATTTTTTTTGGTATTAACTTATCATTTTATAAAATATGGGCCATGTGTATGCAGTTGTTGTAGATCAGAACAATGAAGAAGGAACATATTATTTTTTGTGTCATTATTTTGAGGCCAAAAAAATTTGGCAACCACAATCACTAATGGAGAGGGTATTGATTATCCAATAGGGTTTCTTATTGTGATGGGACATGGCTTAGAAAGTACCCTATCAAAAAATATAATGTGTTTGTTTGAGTAATTTAAGACACATAGACATATTTGTATGCAAAATTAGGTGAATACTATTCTAAATGATAAATTAACTATTCTAAGATTAATAAATTTATCTAATTAGCAAACTACAATGAAGAATACAATCAAAATGAAGCTAAAATAACATTTTACCTTCACCTACCATGTAGCTTGTCTCCATTGCTCTCCTAGCCTTGATTTCTTGAAGATGTTGAGCTCTTAGATTTCCAAATGAAGCCTTTTCCCAAGATGCTACCAAAGTGTGGAGATTTGATGATGAATGCAAGGAAGCTTAAAGCTTGATTATGAAACTAATGGATGGAATGTAAGATGGATTTGATGATACTATGGATGCTTGAATGCTTTTAGAATGCTTGGATGCTTGGATGCTTGATTGCTTGAATGCCTATTACAAAAATACCTATTAGCTCACAAAGGGGAAATTAGGCTCCTTTTATAGACTTTTGGAGGATCTAGGCCTAGGTGGCACAATCCTATGGTGGAGAATGAAAGGTGGAAGATCCTAGGGCTAGGATTGACTTGGTTGAAGGAGTTGAGAAAAAGGGGGATGTAGTTGGAATGTGAGAGGGAGAATAGGGATGATGTTCCTCTTACATTGACATGGAGGAGAACAAGGTGGAAGGGAAAGACACATGTCAAGTGTCTCTCAAAGACCCAAGAGAGAAAGAGGGAGAGACATTTTCCTCATGAGGACTCTTTGTACAAGTGTCCCATGAGTCACCTTTGACCCTTAGAGGTGGCTTGAGAAGCCCCTTAAGAATAGGGCATGTCTCTTGACTTGGTTTAAGAGAGGAAATGTGGTCATGAGACCAAGTCCTATGAGGCCACATAGCCCTTAAGAATAGGGCATGTGTGGGTGAGGATAATTACTAATAAATAATTAATAATAATTATTTATTTTAGCCAAAGTGATGTGCCAGGTGACTAGGTAGGTGAGGTGGACAAGGGAACTTAGTCATATTTAGGTGATTGTGTATTTAATTAAATCACTTTAATAAGACTAATCGGAAGACTTAGGATAGAGGAATAAACTATAGTGAATTTACTAAATACATTGAATAATTTATTTAATAAATATACGGATAATTATTAATTAAATAATAAATATTTAATTAATTTATCAAGTCAATATTAATTAAATAATAAATATTTAATTAATTTATCAAGTCAATATTAATTAAATAATAAATATTTAATCAATTAATGAAGCCATTTTTAAGCGTATACATTTTTGCCCCTCTTTGAAATAATGTGCATGTTACATTGTTTCAAAGAAAATTTCAAGTATTTTGCCCCTACCCCAGACAATGTCTGAAATGACCTAAGCATGCCCCCTCGAGAGATTGATTAACAAAAAAGATTATATCATTTGTTTTTATTATTATTATTATTATTATTATTATTTGTAGATAATCAATCTCACGAAAGAAACAGGAGAAAAGATGGGTGAAAACGGGGTGAAACGGAAGAAAACAAGAGGAAGGGTCCACACACCAAGCACATAGGGTCGATAGGCTATAAATAAGGCTTAGGGGTCCACAATAAGCTCATTGTGCACACTTGTCATTTGGAGAGAAGAGCACGAGAGAGAGAAGAGCAGAGCCACCAAGATGTCATTCCCGTTGTCAGATCACCGCTTCGAGAGAGCGAGACGTTTCCAACGACCACCCGATTCGAGTGAGCTGGTACGTGATTCGATCCTCATTGTCAATTTGATGCTTTTGAATGATTTACAGTAGAATTGTAGCATGTTAGATTAGATCTAATCGTAGGTTTAGATTAGAAAAAAAATGTTCTTAGCCGGAATATGAATGTGCCATTGCGGCGCATGAATGCACAACAATTAGCAACGTTTGTGCAGAAAATAAAAATTTCTATGCATTCATTTAGGGTAGTGGCGCATGCATGTTAGGATCACTTTTTTGTGGCACAAATGTAGATTAAAAGTGCACATTGGTTCTTTCGGCTCATTGGTTATGAATTATTGCACAAATGTGCAATAAAACTGCACATACATGATTTCCTGTGCAAATGTGAAATGTTATGGCGCATGCATTTTTCTGTGCTATGCATTTGTTTTATGGATAGAATTTGTTCAAATTAGAAAGTCAAACAGGTCAAAATAGATGTCGATAAGCTGATTTGATCCATCGTCAGTTAAATTTGATCGATTAGGTTAAGATAGGAAACATTGTAGCATGGTTGCTAGTTAACCAGTCTTGAGACTAGATGATTGATAAAATCATCTGTTAAAACATGTGATAAAACATGTTTGTAGTTGATATAATAGGATAGATAGATGTTGTAGATCAGTTTATCAAAATTTGATAGCTTGATTTTATTTGATTTGTATAGGAGGACATTACTGATATTCTGATGTCACGAGAGAGATATCCCGTCACACAGAATTTGAGACCGGTGCTGTCAAAGACTGATAGACTCCTGATTGGTGCATCTAGGTTATATCATGTGATTTACATGCCTGAGATTAGGGCGAACTAGAGCATGATGATGGCACTGGCAGAGTGGTGGCACTCAGAGATGAGTACATTCCATCTTCCGATAGGGGAGATGACTGTTACACTAGAGGATGTATATCGCATCCTCCGGCTTCCTATCACAGGGGAGTTAGTACATTATGATCGACACGACAAAGTGACAGAGTGCAGAGCCATCTTCAGAGATGATGACATCGATGAGGGGGAGATCAGCTGGGAGGACATGGTGGATTTGTATGAGCCTCTACCAGTGGTACTAGCTAGAGCGATTGGGGGTTTCCTTTGCCCTAATCGTAGATCACATGGATTTGCAATTGGACAGGGCTGCACTCTATAGCGGATGATGGATGGGACCCATTTTTCTTGGGGGGTTTGTTTATTAGTACACCTATATCATGATCTACATCAAATGGTGTATCATAGAGGAGCATCACTATCAACAGGCATCACATTACTCCATGTTTGGGCATGGGAGCACATTGCAGTGACATGACCTATAGCCATTAGATTCCATGGTGTAGGACAAATGTATATCCATCTATATTCATCAGTTTGGTCTCAGGAAAAACTGGGACACTTAGATTTTTGGCAGTACACCTTTGATACTTTGGATATAGTGACATAGAGGCCTTACCTAGGATGTGAGCCCTGGGATGATGTGTGGTAGCTGGGATTTTGTTTTGAGTCATGATGGCTAATAGAGCGAATGCCCTTTATATTGGAGAGATAGGTAGTGAGCCAGGTTCTACGCCAGTTTGGCAGGATCCAGGGCATGCCCCAGGGAGTGACAGAGTTTGCTAGGACTCATCAGGAGAGATGGGATTGGGGACCTATGGCATCTTTTGATGTGGCCCAATAGGATTTTTTGGACATGCCATTCCAGGTATGGACTATGCGATAGGGTGTTGTGGACCTAGGTATGACAATAGATTTAGAGCAGTTCTTGAGAGACTTTCTTGTTCCATGCTTGATGGATCTGGCTGCTAGGCCACTAGAGAGAGATCCAATAGATAGACATCATGGGAGAGATAGGCAGGGATGAGGGAGAGGTGATGGTAGTGATGGTGGAGGAGGTGATGGAGGAGATGGGGGGAGAGGTGATAGGGCTGGTCCTTGGATGAGAGGAGGTGGTGTGAGATAGAGGGGATTGATGCCACCCCCAGCTAGACATGGATGGAGATAGCCTCTAGCATAGCTAGCACAGCCAGTACAGGAGCTCCACTATAGGTTCCAGTAGCGTAGGTATAGATACCATCTGCCCTAGTATAGGGACTAGTTTTACTGGCACAAGATGAGGTAGATGTTCTATTAGCTCAAGGCGGAGTAGTATAGGGTGGATAGATCCCTCGTGATGGATTGGATGAGAAAGATGCCCCTATGAAGGATGTGGATGTAGATGCTCAAGAGTAGGTAGCAGAGATGGATATCGGGGGACAAGATCCCTACTTACAGAGAGATGTTATAGAGGAGGAGGATCTTGATATAGACTCATTGCTAGTCTGAATAGAAATGACACAGGTGCAGGTAGACCATGTTCCTAGTCTAGAGTGGTGGATTGAGAGGCTGGAGAGCTAGATGGGGCTACTTAGGCATGAGTGTGATGCATCCATTGAGAGACTCGGGGAGTCAGAGATGTTACTAGATGAGCTACAGTGCACAAAGGATTTGGGTCCCCATGGAGATAGAATTAGAGCCATGATACATGCCGGGAAGGAGATATCCTACTGGCAAGAGGCTTACAGATAGGTGGTCCCGAGGGATCAGTGGATTGGGAGCTAGAGGGAGACCTCAGTGGCTATTAAGACTATAGTTCATGATAGAGAGGCACTAGTTGGTGGAGGAGGTGTATCATCACGCCCTCCTAGAGCACTAATAGGTTTAGGAGATCAAGGTGGATCCTCAGCATTAGGTAGTTCAGCAGTACGGGGCCACATTGCATCGCGTAGACAGTGACAGACAGAGTCTAGAGGTAGTGGCTCATAGATTTGAGAGATCATTGTATACATTTTTGTACCATTTTATCATTGTATCATTATATTTTTGACTTGATGGACACTGACATTGGATATATTGTTATATTGTTTTATATCATTGGACATTTGGATAGTTTTGTTGTATCTGATGGACTTTTTATGATTGACTCTATATATACAATGATGTAGTTCTATCATGATTTACTTTGATGATTTATATACATGTGCATACTGACATATGCAGGATGTGATGATTTACTTTAATATACATAGAATGTATGTCTTAGAATGCAAAATGCTTTATATTCTATTTGATATATTTGATGCTTAATGGTTAATCATATGATATTGATATAAATGCATGTCTTAAATGAGTTTACACTATACAAATGCTTATGTGATGACTAATGAAATGATGTAATGAACAATGTGGATAATGGATAATAAATGAGTGATGTAAATGATGATTGGAAACACATGTAATGGATAATAAATAAATGATGTAAAATGCATATAATGGATAATAAATGATGAAGGTAATAAATGAATGAATGATAATAAATGATGTAAAATTTAGATAATATGTAATGAATGGAAATGATCATAAGATGACTAAAATATACAATATTCACCTTAATGAAAAGATAAGGAAATGTGAATGACAACTATAACAAAACAACACATGAATCATGCATGTAATACAGATGGATAATATACAAATGAACATAACAAATAAAGATAATGCATGGCCTAAATGATTTAAAGTTTGTAAGAGGCAAGATAAAACTCAATGTTTTTGTTGTCCAAATGCCCTCAACTTAAATAACAATGTATCAGACACAAGAAGAATGGACTAGGATCATAGATAACCTAATAAAAAAGGTGACCTACAAATCTCTATAAAAGGATCACTGATATGCAAGTCATGAACTATTTAAATGAAAGGCCATATGAAATGAATGTATCTCCACAACTTTAGGTAACATCTTAGAACTTCATAATAACTAGAACTTGATTTTCATCATTGAGCTCATTATGTTGCAAGAAAATGCAAGCATCATGGTATAATTAAATCAGGATGACCTGAGAACTTCTTGCATGGAGTTTAATGTAGCAAACTTTACAAGCATCTAGGTATAATTGAACCGAGATGACTTGAGTTTCATTTGCATAACAGACAAGGAATATTTCCCCCCTCCATCGGGGAACAAATATTTGGAGTCGAGGTATGTGCTAGCATATCACCATAAATAGCATATGTAGATCAACATGATTTGGATGTTGTCAATACTATTAAATGGATGAAGGCACTTATGTGCAGACACCCCAATTATTTGTTCCTTCAATTTCATCAAAAAACATCCCACAAATAGAAAGCAAAGAAAATACCATGCCCCATCATGGCTATCCTAATCAATGACATATTAGAGTTTCAAACTCATGTCAAAGATATCATGGAATAGCATAGGGATCATGATAATAATGAAATCCATATATGAATGCATAATCTACAACAAATCATTCTAACATGCCTATCATGAATATACATTTATTTTGCCAAAAGATAGTGTAAGATATAGTGATTAGCTCAAGTGATGATGTATAGTCAAGAATGATAGATAAACAACCATGTTTCGAAGGGTAGATTATAGATTATGATTCATCATAAAGATATTATTGTTGAAGAACATTTGATTGTGTTTGCTTATCTGGTGAAAATACTCCATTGTGTCCTCTAAGAGTCATGACTATCATAGATCCACTTCCAAACTAGGTTGAGGACATGCCCCCAACTAGGTGATGGACTGACTTATTATGGATGAAGAAAGATGCAACAAGACTAGGATGAAGACCATGACAAATGATCAAGCTATGATGGGGTTTTATTATGGGTAGATACAATGGATGGTGTATGAACTGGCCATTTTATTATGATATGTACATGGCGGGTATGGGGACTGACTAGCCATTTTATCATGGATATATACAATGAATAGACACACTAGAAGAATCCTAATAGATAAAGGAGCTAACTTGATACACATGGCACCTGTTTCTAGGTTTTCACCACATGCTTTTATTGCAATTTTCTTTTGATTTTTATTTTTATAATTTTTTGTATTTACAAAATATATACATAGCCCTTGCATTGGGATTTCAAGGATAGAACTTCTTGAGATGGATACTGTTAAGAGGTTCATCCAAAGGATCTCCCTCAGGTGTGGACAATTGATAAGCCCCAGAACCATAAATTGTTGTAACTACAAAAGGACCTAACCAATTGGGTTCAAACTTTCCCTTCTTCTCATGATGCAATTAATTCTTTGGATTTTCATGAAGGACTAAGTCACCCAGCTGAAAGTCTCTGATCTTTACCTTGCTATTATACTAACAAGACATACGTTGCTAATAGACTTTCAAATGATCATAAGCTCTATGATGACGTTCATCTAGCAGTTCTAGTTTAGTCAATCGTGCAACTCTATAGTCTTCATCAAGTATCAGATCTTTGAGAGTGACACGAAGTGAAGGCAACTCGACCTCAAGGGGTAGGACTTCTTCAGATCCATAGACAAGGGAATATGGGGTGGCTCTAGTAGGAGTATAGATGGAGGTATGGTAAGCCCATAAGGCTGGATTCAGTTGGATATGCCAGTCATGGCCAGTGTCATTGACAGTCTTCTGTAGGATTTTAACAATAGTTTTATTTGACGTCTCAGCTTGGCCGTTTCCTTGGGGATAGTATATGGTGGAATAGTTATGGGTGATATGGAATTTTGTGCATAGTTCATCCATGTCCTAATTTTAAAACTGTTTCCCATGATCAGTAATGAGATACATAGGTATACCATATCTACAAATGATATAATTTAAGATAAACATGGATATTTGTTTCCCTGTGGCAGTAATCAATGGAATGGCCTCAATCCATTTAGTCAAATATTCTATTGCAGTGAGAATCCATTTATGACCATTGGAAGATGGAGAGTTGATAGCACCCATGGTCGAGCCCCCACCGACTGAATGGCAAGGTAGTTGTAAAAGGATGTAACTCTTGCACTGGAGCATGAATAAGGTTTCCATGTATTTGACATTTCTTGCATGCCCTAGCAAAATGAAATGAATCTGTTTCCATGGTAGGCCAATAATAACCCATACACATGAGTTTCTTAACTAAAGAGGGACCACTCAAATGTGTCCCACAAATACCCTCATGTACATCTTGCAAGGTAGTTTGAGCTTCATCATGCATGAGACATTGTAGGAGAGTACCGTTAAGACCTCACTGATAAAGGGTATTAGATATTAGGACATAGCGGGAGGCTTGGCGGAGAAAAGTTCATTTTTTATTTCGGGACAGGTCAGAGGGTAGGATGTCATTTTTCAGATAGGAATAAATTTTTCCATAGATTGGGAAGTTGTGTCCAATTAGATGATATATAATACTCGTATTGGGATCATCATATGTAGGACAAGTCAGGGATTCCATCAAGAACTCAAAATGGACCTTGGTATCTTCTATATCAAACAAAGAAGCAATCATTGCCATTGCATCGATAGCCTTGTTATCATGCTGAGGGATCTGCTCAAAAGTGATGACTGAGAAATATTGTTTGAAGTCATCAACCACATGTTTATATGGTAATAAATTATCATCTTTAGTTTGATAATCATCATTAACCTAGTTTATAATCAACTGAGAATCCCCATAGACATTTATTTCAGTTACTTTCCATTGTAAAGCCATCTTTAACCCAATCAACAAGGCTTCATATTCTGCTACATTTTTGGTGCAAGGAAAGAGCAGCTTGTAAGATTTTTGAATTGTGTATCCTTGTGGTGTGACAAAGAGAATACTAGCTCTTGAACCCTATTGAGTATATGATCCATCAAAATATAGTTGCCATGTTTGTGTAGATAAAGCTAAGATGTGTGCATCAGGAAAATCTATGTGTATAGGTTGGTCATCTATTAATGGAGCATCTGCTAGCTGATCTACTATCACTTGACCTTTGATAGCCTTCTTGTCTACATATTCAATATCAAATTCACTAAGTAGCATGACCCACTTAGCCAATCTGCCTGTCAATGCTATTTTGCTTAATAGATACTTTAAAGGATCAATCTTTGCGATGAGCTTGATAGAATGTGACAACATGTAATGTCACCACTTCTGTGATGCAAAAACAACAGCCAGCCATGCTCATTCTATAGGAGAATAGTTCATCTCATATCCCACTAGGGTGTGACTGATATAATAGATGGCTTTTTCTTTTCCTTCATGATCTTACTGAGCCAATAGAGCACCTAGTGAAACTGTCATAGCTGAAATGTAGAGCAAGAGTGGCTTGCCCAAAATTAGTGACATTAGAGTTGGAGGATTTGACAGATATTGCTTGATTTGATTGAAAGTTGCTTCACACTGCTCATCCCATTGGAATAAGATATTTTTATGCAACAAATGTTGAAAGGGATGACTTCAATCTACTAGTTGAGAAACAAATCTTTGGATGGATTGGAGACGTCCCTACAAGGATCTTAACTAATTGATGTTAGTGGGGGAAGCCATCTCCATTATTGCTTTAACTTTTTCTATATCTACTTAGATTCCTTTGGCTGAGACAATGTACCCTAATAGTTTACCGGATGTGACTCTGAATGCACATTTCTTTGGATTGAGTCAAATCTGATACTTTTCCATCCGGGTGAATATTTGATCCAACACTCTCAAATGACCAGCTCTATCTTTGGATTTTGCTAAAATGTCATCGACATAATCTTCCATAATGGTGTGCATTATATCATGAAAGATTGTGGTCATTGATCTTTGGTAAGTTGCTCCAACATTTTTGAGGCCAAAAGGCATCACATTCCAGCAGTATGTACCCCATGGACAAGTAAAAGTAGTCTTCTCTTGGTCTTCTAGCACAATCTTGATTTGGTTATAGCCAAAAAATCCATCCATTAATGATAACATCTCATGCCCAACTGTCAGATCAACAATAATGTCAATATTTGGCAGAGGAAAGTCATCTTTCGGACAAGCTTTATTAAGATCTCAAAAATCAATACAAATCCTAATAGACTTGTTTGGTTTTGAGATAGGGACAATATTTGAAATCCACTCAGCATAATCAATAGCTCGAATGAATCCAACATCTAGGAGCTTCTTCAATTCTGCTTTAACCATTAGTGCAATTTGGGGGTGCATCTTGCGGAGTTTCTGCTTAACTGGTTTTACACCTGGTCTGATAGATAAATGATGCATAATGAGATTTCGATCCAGGCCAGGCATATCAGCATAGGACCAGACAAAGTTGATTTATCTTTCTTTGAAATTTTTTGCAAAAGCTTCTTTCTCTGATTCTATCAAGGATGTTGCTACTTTGAGGATGTGCGGAGACTCTTCTGTTCCAATGTTAAGAGGTACTGTTAGTTCTATAAGAATAGTAGATTGCTCTTGATATAGATAGTTGGGAAGAGTTTCAATCCTTCCATTGTCAAGCACCTCAGAGAGGTTTTCACCATCAGATGCATCATTTCTTTTTACTATTTTTGGATCTAATACTACCACTAAGTGGTTTTCACCATTAGATCTATTGATTATTTTAATATTTTTATGACTAAAAGGATTGGCACTCTCACCAAAGTAGGCCATGTCATTGATTTCTATTGAAAAGCCTAACTAATGATCTCCTAATGGTAAATGATCTCTGAATCCAAGATAGTTAATGATTACATCATCATTATGGAATACATCAAGTTCTGGATGATCAGGAGAATCCCAATTGATAAGTTTGGGATGTACAAGGGGCATTGGATCATTTGGGTCAGTTTCAAAGGTAGAGATGGTATTGATGGAAAAATTGTCAAGGTTTATGATGGTATCAGTGAGGTCTATTTCCATACTCTCATCCAATTTGTCTATCACAAGATAAAGGTCACTTTCCTCACAATCGACAAAAGTAGTATCACGTGGGACCAATCCTAGTGATTCAGTCTTTGAACTCTCTCCCTCATGGTAATCATTATTATAGTGATGGACAACATCAAATCCTATTTCTTTAGTACAATCAGATAGTGAATTCCATTCATAATCATTTGAGTCAGAATCATCATTATCCCCAAGTCTATCAATGATTGTCTGTGCTATCCATTGTTTCTTTGGATCTACATACATACCATTCTTTCTGAATTGTAAGGCAAGAGCTTTAGATATCTCATGAAAAGGTGTGATCTTTGCTTTTCCTTTTGGTTCTTTTGGTCCTTCTCCTTTGTATCCTAATCCTGTAGTGTCTCTTTGATAGTTTGGATTTTGCAAGATCGGTTTGATAACACCTTCTCTTTGTAACCCTATAGGTCCAGCACCTTGGTATCCCATATTTTGTAGCAAAGTATACCCTTTACCATAGACATCATGTGATATATATTCATGTTTGATATCCTCTTCTTTCTTCTGTGACTTAAGAAAATGATTAGCATTACGCTCAGCTACCTCTTTGGATATTGTGCCCCCACTTATAAATGTGTCATAAACAAGTGTTGAAGGGGGTTCTGATCATTGTTTAGTGATCAAAGATCTACCATATGATCTAGGAGATAAAGGTAAATCTATGATGCAAAGAGCTTGACCTAAATTGTATTCTCCCATACTTCTTTCTTTTATGTCTATCTTGATCCCATTTGATTTTGAAGTTGATGCTATATTACTAGGATCACTAGGTGTAGTTGTAGAAGATCCAGTATGGTTATAAGGTATCAAAGTGTCAGATGTCTTCACAGAGCTGCAATACTGGAATGGATTAGTGTCTCCTTTGATAGTGACTTCTTGACCATTATGAGGGAATTTCAAGCATTGATGATAAGTTGATGGTATAGCTTGCATGGAATGAATCCATGGTCTTCCCAAGAGAATGTTATAAGCAAGATCCATGTCTAGGACTTGGCAAGGTACATCTTTGATTATAGGACCTACTCTGATTGGTAGAACAATAGACCCCTTGGATGACCACTCTTCCTCATTATAAGATTTTATCATGATTTTCTTCTTGGGATCAACAACATTTTCAGAGAATCCCAATGCAAGGACTAGTTTCAATGTATAGATATTTAAGCCAGCTCCTCCATCTATTAGTACTCATTTGATTTTGTGACTTTGGACAAGAACTTTGATATGTAAGGGAGAATTATGAGGTTGGGTAATAGCTAAATCATCATTTTCAGTGAAGGATATGTAATGCGGGGTTTTTAAGTGGCCCACCATAGCTTGAAATTGATCATGATCTAGATTTGTGGGGACCTAGGTTTCTAAGAGAGCTTTTTCAAGGATATCTTTATGAGATGGGCATAGATGCAAAAGCTCTAAGATGGATATCTGGGTAGGTTTTTTCTTGAGTTGTTCCAAAAGGTTGTACTGGATGGAAATATTTGGTGTAGACTTTGGGAGATAAACCAGCTTGTTTTGAGATGTACTTGGTTTAGAGTAGACTCCTTGGAGAGTAACCTTGGACTGAGAACAAGTAGTAACATGGACTAGTTGACTCTCTGATTTTCCTTTGATGGTAATGACATTGGCATAATACTTAGAAGGATGACATTCATAAATGTTACCAACATATCGATATGGAGTAGAATTATAATTAGCTTGATTGTCATTCTTAGTGTTGGAAGAATCTCCTTTTTCATGCTTAGGAAGTGGATCTTTGAAAGTTGTATGTGATTCATTTGAGGTATGTCTTTCAACACTAATTTCACTACTTTCAATTAAGTCTTGAACTACATTTTTGAGTCTTAGGTAGTCATTGGTTTTATGCCCTTTTCCTTTGTGAAACTCGCAATAATCATTTGCATTCCACCAAGAAGGTTTTACTCTAGGTTCAAAGTCTTTCATTTCAAGAAGTGTAATGAGTTTCTTTGTGATTAACTTCTATAATGTTGATTTGAGGGATTCCCCTAAAGGAGTAAAATTTATTCAAGGTGACATAAAAGGCAATCGTGGTTTAGATGAATCTTTGTTGGTGTTTTGATTTGATGATTGATTAATGTAGGTTCCTTGAGTAGCATTGGCCTGACTTGTGAGTTTGAGAAGGGGTAGTTGTGTTGGTTTGACATTACGATTATCAACAATCCCATCATTGACAATGTTTTTGTTTTTATTCCAGAATTTTGATTTGTCATTGTTGTAGTTGTTGGAATTGGAATTTGAGGATCCAGCATTGTCTTTAGAATAAAGTTTGATCTCACCTTTTCGGACCATGGCTTCCTCAATCTTGATACTATTTTCTATGAGCTTATTGAAGTTTGGTGGACATTACAATTGTAACCTATAACTCATTTCTGGTGTAAGGTTATGCACAAAAATATCCATCTTTTCTTGTTCAAGAATCATTCATGGGTATTTGGCAAATAATTGACGTCATCTTTACAAAAAAGTAAGGAAGGGTTCTCCATTCTTTTGATGTGCATTGCAAAGATCAAGCATAGTGACTTCATGTTTGATGTTATATGAATAATGAGTCACAAATTTGTCAAGAAGCTCATTGAAAGATTTGATGCCTAGGGGTAGTTTGGAGAACCATTCCATGGCTTGTCCTCCTAAACTTCATGGAAATAGTCACATAAGATAAGTGTCATTATGAGGGACTTCAATACAAGCAGCACAAAACTCACAAATGTGGTCTTGTGGATCTGAATTCCCTTTGTATTTGTCAAATTTTGGTACCTCAAAATGAGGAGGGAATGGAATCATTGCTAAATTCTTATCAAAAGGATAAGGACATATATCATCCAAGGAATACTTCTTTGTTGATGATCCAGTTTGGATGTCATGAATTTGTTGTTGAAGCATCTGGATTTGTTGTAGAATGGAATCCAAAGATAACGTGTTTCCTTGAGTATTTTGGGAAACATTGTTGTGGGAAGCATTGTTTTGAGAAGCATGGTTTTTCTGATCATTTTGAGAAGCATCAGATGGTTGTTTGGTTTCTTTTTCTCCATGAGTATCTTGAGAACTACTAGGAATTTCTTGATTGGTTACAATAGTCGATTCTCTAAGATGAGAGATATCAAAATCACTTGGTAGTTTGGCTCCTTGTTGAGCAAGCATGAGGAAATACATCTCCCTATCTAGGTCTAGGAGTCTTTCCATGACATGATAAAATTGAGGATCTTGTGTAGCATCCCTAAGTTCTTGATCTGTGGGTTCCTCTTCGGATGTAAAAAGAGAAGTTTTCTTAGGAGCTTCGGGCCAAGGATTCTCATCATTACTTTTGTTTCCTTCCATTTTGTCAAGGGATTCTAAATCAATGGGTTGTTTTAATTTCTGAGATTGAGTTTGAACCATAAAATGGGAAAATAGATTTGTGGAATGAAAGATGTTTGATGAAAAGATATGGAAATGGTGTATAGAAAATATAGTGAAAAGGTGTTGAAAAATGATGAGACAACTTGATAAAATCTAAGTCAATAGGAAGTATAGAGTTCACTATGATATGACAAAGAAAATCAAGAGATAATAACCTAGGTAAGTTTGATTGAGGATGATAGATCCTGATAGGATAAACTCACAAAGATCAAAATCTGAAAGATAGGGAAATATTTCAACACTAGATTTGGAATTTCAAAGGATTAGAAGAAATGATTTGATAATTTTTGGTGAAGAAAGGTTGATGAAAATTGATGAAAAGTGATGAAAATGGTCAAACTAAAGATTAGAGGTCTATGTATCTCGAATGTTTTTCCAGAATCTTACTAAAGATGAAAATGGGTATCTGAAAAAGTGATTTTGAAAATTTCAAAGTTTGTGAAAATGCTCACTGTTGTGAATGCGCAGGATAGATTGATAAATGCACAATAAAATGTAACATATGGTCAACAAGTTGTGACTGATGCATGGAAAAATTATCAAATGCACAAAATAGTTTAATGTATGTGTAGCAAATTAGTATGAATGTGCAAGTTTTTGTTTTTGATTGATTTGAACAACAAGATTGTGAATTTGGTTTGATTTTTCTGATGTTTTTGAGTTTTTGGCAAATGAAAAATGCATAAACACACACACGCAAGATAGAAATGATTTTAATCTAACTATTCTAATATGAATGCACAAACACGCTTACAATCCTATGGTTGGCAAGGATGATATCTGTTGAATCCCCACTAGGATAATAAAATCCAGCCATGCAAATTCATAGTGGATAGCCTAGGAACTTGGAGGCACGAGCTCCTCCTTACAGTGCACTCACTTCTCAGGCACCAAGTTTTGAATTCAATGAGTCATTACTTCCCAAAGAACTGCTATCTCTACTATGAATCGTGAGTAATGTGGGGTGTCTTCATGAGCTTGGGTGACTCCTTGAGCCAGTAGATAGAAGGTTTTTTGCCACTATAAAAAAGCTTTTAATAAGGACATCTGTTCAAGTGGTTGTGATCAAATCATTTTCCCAATTAAGGGGGCTCTCCCAATCCTTTCAAAGAAAGGCTTTCACCTCTACTAAGTAGGACTTTAATGCACCACTAGGGTACTGGAGGAGATTTTGGTTGCCACAACAAATTCACACCTGTCTAATGTGAGATTAATCACATGCATTTTTTATATACCAGTTTGGAAGGGCTTGGCTTTAGCCTATTACCGGTTGGGTCGTTCCTTGGGGTGAGTACATCTTTTCCCACCAAAGACCACCCTCTAAAAATTATAACAATTTCTCTTACACCCAAGGTCCACGAATGGTGAGGGGAGAGGATACATTGTTATAATTTTGGGATTACAAATAGCTTAAAAAGAAAAACATGATAGACACTTGATTCTATGCTAAAGAAGACACACAGAAAAAACATGTCTTTTTTTAAGCCCAAATGAGATTGTAGTTTATTTTGCAAAACTCCTTGGCAATTTGCAATCAAACTGTTAGAAAAAAATTTCTTAGCAAATGGGGTCTTCAAAATAACGTCCTGCAAAATAGCCTAAAACACTACCAGAATGAATAGACACTTGTTAAAGATTAGCAAAAATCCAAATAACTTTGAAAAACTTTATGTATCTACTATATAAAACAAATGCACAATAAAAATTAGTGAATGTGCAGGAATATTTAATGAATGCGTAGGAAAGGTGGATGCGCAGCAGAAAGATACTAATGCGCAGTGAGATGGTATATATGCGCCAAAATTACAGATGCGCAGTAGAAAATTATGTATGCGTGAAATAGTTGAATGAATGAAATGCAAGTTGATAGAAAATAGAAATGCAGAATGGAAAATTGCGACTATGGCATCAGGAAATGGGTGCGCAACAGAAATGAACAGATGCACAGGAATCGTGGATGAATGCACAGAAATAACCTATAAAAAAACTTGCACACGGAAAACTGAGAATTGATGGTGAAAATTTGTGGGTTGCCCCATGGTGGGTGCCAAAAATGTATGCAAAATTAGGTGAATACTATTCTAAATGATAAATTAACTATTCTAAGATTAATAAATCTATCTAATTAGCAAACTACAATGAAGAATACAATCAAAATGAAGCTAAAATAACATTTTACCTTCACCTACCATGTAGCTTGTCTCCATTGCTCTCGTAGCCTTGATTTCTTGAAGATGTTGAGCTCTCAGATTTCCAAATGAAGCCTTTTCCCAAGATGCTACCAAAGTGTGGAGATTTGATGATGAATGCAAGGAAGCTTAAAGCTTGATTATGCAACTAATGGATGAAATGTAAGATGGATTTGATGATAATATGGATGCTTGAATGCTTTTAGAATGCTTGGATGCTTGGATGCTTTGATAGTTGATTTCTTGAATGCCTATTACAAAAATACCTATTAGCTCACAAAGGGGAAATTAGGCTCCTTTTATAGACTTTTGGAGGATCTAGGCCTAGGTGGCACAATCCTACGGTGGAGAATGAAAGGTGGAAGATCCTAGGGCTAGGATTGACTTGGTTGAAGGAGTTGAGAAAAAGGGGGATGTAGTTGGAATGTGAGAGGGAGAATAGGGATGATGTTCCTCTCACATTGACATGGAGGAGAACAAGGTGGAAGGGAAAGACACATGTCAAGTGTCTCTCAAAGACCCAAGAGAGAAAGAGGGAGAGACCTTTCCATCATGAGGACTCTTTGTACAAGTGTCCCATGAGTCATCTTTGACCCTTAGAGGTGGCTTGAGAAGCCCCTTAAGAATAGGGCATGTCTCTTGACTTGTTTTAAGAGAGGACATGTGGTCATGAGACCAAGTCCTATGAGGCCACATAGCCCTTAAGAATAGGGCATGTGTGGGTGAGGATAATTACTAATAAATAATTAATAATAATTATTTATTTTAGCCAAAGTGATGTGCCAGGTGACTAGGTAGGTGAGGTGGACAAGGGAACTTAGTCATATTTAGGTGATTGTGTATTTAATTAAATCACTTTAATAAGACTAATCAGAAGACTTGGGATAGAGGAATAAACTATAGTGAATTTACTAAATAAATTGAATAATTTATTTAATAAATAGAGGGATAATTATTAATTAAATAATAAATATTTAATTAATTTATCAAGTCAATATTAATTAAATAATAAATATTTAATCAATTAATGAAGCCATTTTTTAAGTGTATACAATATTCTTCATTACTTTGACCTTGTTGTTTCAACAAATATTCAACTAATTAAGTATAGTGGTATACCTCCTAACAATAATTTATGGAATTTTCATGAATTTGACCATGAGGAAATACTTGACACAATAAGGGTTAGACAATTTCTGAAAAATGGCTTGTTAAAGTTTGATAGTTTTATGCACTTAGGGAGCACAAGGGACATCATCGAGTATGTTGTTGAGTGTTCAATCATGTTGAGAGGCAAAATGGGACCATGCCTAGGGTAAACCTTCCCAACTAGACATGATCACATTGTCAATTCATGCCCATGAAAAACAAAACAAGATTTTGGCTACCTTGCAACTTTTCACTTAATGCATATGAAGGTTATTACATGAACAAACAATTGATGCTCTACAAAATCCACTCCAATTCTTCAAAACTAGAGATAGGTTACTATAGAGGGGCCTAGCACGAACCTATAAGTTTAGATAGATCATTCATGTAAGTGCTATAGTTTTTTTGAAAAGACCTATCTAAGTTTGACAATTTTATGCACTTAGGGCACATAAGGAACATCGCTGGTAGGGTATGCCACTGAGTTTTCAGGCATGTCAAGAGGAAAAATGAGACTACTGCTAGGGTAAAATTGCCCAATTAGTTATGATCACAGTGTCAATTTGTGCCCACAATGAACAAAATGATTTTTAGGCTACCTTGCAACTTTGCACTGAATACATCTAATGATTTTTGTATGAACAAAAGTATTGCTTCCCTACAAAAACCATTCCGAGTCTTCAAAATATGAGACATGTTATTATAAAGGGGCCTAACATGACCCTATATGTGCAGAAGATTGTTAGCAAGTGCTATAATTTCTAAGAAACAAACCATCAAATTTTGATGGTTTTATGCACTTAGGGCACAAAAGTGACATCATTGATAGGGAATATTGTTGAGTGTTTGGTCATATTGAGAGGAAAAATGGGACCATGCCTAAGGTAAAAATTCCCAAATACACATGATTGTGGTGTCAGTTCACACCTACAACAAACAGAATGAGATTTAGGTTATCTTGCAACTTTGCATTGAATGCATCTCAAGATTTTTGCATGAACAAAAAAATTATTTCCCTATGAAAACCACTTTGAGTCTTCAAAATCCAAGACATGTTATTGTAGAGGGACATAACATAACCCTATAGGTTTAGATGGAATATTTAAAAGTGCCACAGTTTTTTAGAAATGAACCGTCCAAGTTTGATGATTTTATGCACTTAGGACAAACATGGGGCATCATCGGTAGGGTATGCCACTGTGCATTCAGGCATGTCAAGAGGCATAATGGCACCCTACCTAGGGTATAATTTCACAAACACATGCAATCACATTGTTATTTTGTGCCCACAATGAATATGTCAAGATTTAGGCTACCTTTGATTGGCAAGAAAAGGCATTTGGGTACAAAAATAAGAACATTGTTTGAAAAGCAAAACAAAATGATATTCATGATCATCCTCAACATATTAACAAGTAAATGCTGTATGCTTCTAGTCCAAGGGTTGAGAAATAAAATATCCCCAATAAAATTCCATTAAGAGTCACTTCTTGTATCCAATCAAATTACTTTGAAGTGGATAGTCAAAAAAGTGAAACACAAAGGTTAGTAAAAACTTGTAGAAGTATGGAGATCATGAAACCCTAAATAAAGAGCATGGAAAATTTACAATTCTAGAAGATGACCTCACATCATCATAATGATCATGCACATGGTATGCCAAATTAGAGGTTACAAGTTAGATAAGAAGACCTAAAAATGTCATCACTTTAAACATTCTTCAATCAAGTTACAAAAGGTTACAAGTTAGATAAGAATTCCTACATTTGATCAATGTAAATGTTTGAGTTTGGTAACAAGGAGAAGACAATATTCCATCTTATATCCTTTGTATAATAAGTATCATTGTGTTTCATATAAAATGGTATCAATGGAGGACCTATTAGACAATGCACCATATCTAAGATCATGGAGACTAATCATTCAACCCTTTATCTCCATCACCACCAATTATACCAACATCCTATATTGTTCATGATCATGATAAGTTGGAACCACTGGAAGTGAGCAGTCTTGATGAATGGAGTCAAGAGTTTATAGTTGAATTATATTGAATCCTTGGATTTAAACACTAAACACTACTTAAAATCATCAGAGAGGCCTTTATAATATGGATATGAGAACCAACATATCAAAATTAGGATAGAGCATTAGCAACATAAGTGTACTATTAGGAGAATGAATTAGAATACAATTTAAAATTGGGACTTAAGGGGTGAGGAATATTAGTCATCTAATAATGTGTATAATTTTTAGATTAGCAATAAATATCCTTGTAAAGAGTTTATGTTGTAAGGTGATTTGTCTTAAGGATGAACATGGCAAGATCATTCTTCAAGATAATCAATCTAATGACATACTAATTGAATCACCCAATGAGTTAAATGACATAAACATGAAGCAATGGGCATATGTCATAAGATAATCTATGTTCATATTTATTTATTTTTATTTTATTTGTTAAAAGAATGGTGACAATTATCATAAAAACTTATTGGATTCTAGTAAGATAATAAACATGTTTGCATTCTAGTAAGATAAATGTTTGCAATAAATGAAATGAAATGAAAAAAAATATTGTCATATTATTACCAAGACATGCACAAAATGAACAAATTGGATCACATTTCAATTATAAATATTTAAGTCCCAAAGTACAAAGACATACACACAATGAATAAATTGGATCGAACAACAACTTTCATATATATCAAAATGTACAATAATTGTGTATGTATACAAAAATGGCATAAATGACAAGTCAATAACATTTTTTTAAAATGTGGCACATGCCATGTCAAGGTTGATATATATAATAAAATTTTTAAATACATACATGAATTGTTCCTTCAATGACCAAAACTAGCACTATATATCTCTATCAAATCCTATGGTTGTGGCAGATCATCACAATTGAGCCACTTTGAAGTAGTATGTGGATTTGTAGATGGCTACATAAGAAAAATGAAAATGTTGAATCAGATTAGTTTTGTCAAAAATATATTAGAGTTGTCAAAATAACATAAAAATAACTATATATTGAAATGTTGATTACCTCATATGTTTCTCCCACTATTGGGTTGTACGGTAAAGGTGGTGGCCTTCTTTGATGACCATGACTCCTAACAAAAATAAAATGTAGAGGATCTATGGCAAGTTTCAAAGGGGGTTTGATGAGCTACAAATGATTGAATATCTTGATGAACTAAAGAGACAGTGGTTAGAGATCACCGAGCTGTTAATGTGATATGTAAGATGATTAAATCAGTCAATATGTTGTCATTGATGTCAACTAGTTTTGACTATACTTATCATGATAGTTACAAACATCTGAATATTTGTAGAAGGAATAAATGGTGAAAAAATGAGACATCTACATAAGGAAAAGATGGATATGATAGATAAGGATAAGGTATACATCGGGTAACTTATTGATGAGTCTATGGCATTATATTGTTGACTTGAGCATGTTGCATTATTCTACTATGAAGAAGAAATCAGAATTGAACAAGTTAATGTGGTCGATAATTGAAGATTTATGTATACACTAAGCTAGTCTTGTGTATATCGAGTGACAATAGTAATTGAGTTATTTATCACTGACACATTCACTATCAACCAAGTATGGATGAAAACATTAAATGTTATAACAACCACATGAAATTGCTAAGCTAGAATTGCTTATGATTTCAAGGTAAGAGATGAAGTTTGTTATAAGATCCATGACTAACAAAATTCAAAGATGATCAAAGGGAAGAGATTGAAACGTGCTATTGACACATCTACTGAGGAAGGTTGAAGCGGCAAAATGGACGAATGAGATTAAGAGGAAAAATCTAATGGTTGATATGAAAATGGTTTACACGTCTATTTAAGAGACATGGAAACTCATTATTGAGGATGTCAGATGAATAGAGACTGCAGAAGATTTTGTGTGAAGAAATTTTTCATGCATTCCTGATCAAACTAGTTACAGACAAAACTGAGATGAACTGCATGCATAATCAAGTGTCAGAGATATATACACCAAGTGAAGTAAGTTGGAGGATATGATGGAATGAATTGATTATTAATAAGAAGAGCTTTTATAAGCCTAGCATAGATCTGAATATTTGTAAATTGAGTTGGATTTGAATCAGATCACTATTGTATCAGTTTAACCATTGTTATAGAAAAATCTCTTAACCAAGTGGACTTAACAGTCTTTTGTATTTCAATATGACATTCAAGGAATGTTAATTGTTATCTTGTTGACCCCATAGTGAATGCTGGTCAAAAGTTAATTGTTAGTGATAAATCCTTTAACTAGGTCACACCTAAAAGTGTGCATTGTAACCTTTAACAGGGTTGGCTCCTAACCGAGCTCACTTTAGAAGAGTGAAATATTTTGGGTTACCGGTCCCAAGTGGTTTTTCCCTTAGCAAGGTTTCCACATTAAATCTTTGTGTTAATGTGTTATTTGTTATGATTTTTTTATATCATACTTTACATATTGCATAATCGGTAATCACGGTTTGGAGAATTACTGATATTTGGTAAATAAGTAGAAAGATAGATACTTTATCTTACCAAGTTGTTTGAGTTGTTGAAATTTTTTGAAAAAATACATCTGAGAGTTTGGGACTGTAGGATAACTAATTTAACTAATTCCCCCCCCCCTCTTAATTATCTAACAATTGGTATCAGAGCATATTGGTTGCTTGGAGGAAAGTTTCAAGGACTTGAGAAAAAGATCACAAGATGTATAAAAGGGAGGTGCCTAAGCTGAACAAAGATAACTTCTCGACATGAAAAAGCAAGATGAGGCTACACATATTTGGAATTGGAAAATCTTCTCTTCAACTCCTAGACAATGGCTACACACAACCGACTGTTGGACCCTTGACAATTGATCAATTAAGAGACAGACATGAACACAACATGACTGTGATAGAGATTGTTGTTGCTCTATCTGATGTAGAATTTGAAGATGTCAAAGCATGCACTACAACAAAACCAATGTGGGACAAACTTGCACTAGTTCATTGGGGAGATGTAAATGTGTTAAGAGCCAGAGCTGAAAGTCTTAGAGGAATATTTTATGACATGAAGATGAAATAAGGTGAGAACATCGTACAATACTCTAACCAAATCAAGGAGGTGGTCAATGCAATCTGAGGAGCATGAGGTATTATTTCTGAAGACACTATTGTAAGTAAAATACTAAGAACCTTGTTGTCCATCTATGCTATTAGAATCTTTTTTATTCATGAAATGAGATCTGCACCTAGTAGTGTTCTTACACTTGACAGACTAATTGGAAAATTGACTACTTTTGAGCTAAACAACTTTGATAATAGTATTGTACCAAGTGTTGAATCTGCATTTATGTCATCCTTGAAGATTGGCAAGTCAAGCAATAAGCATAACATAAGAAATGAAGGTGGTAGTGATAGTGAAGATGAGCTTGATGAGCTTGAAGCACTCATGGCTAGAAGACTTCAAAAAGGTAAAGGAAGGTATAAAGGAAATTTTCCTCTAGCATGTTTTAATTGTAAAGAAATTGGCCATATTGTTGCTAGATGTCCTAACAGGAAAGATGGAGATAAAGATAATGAATGATCTAGTGATAGAAAGTTTTATAGAAGAGGTCATTGAGAACACAGAGGAAATTGACACTATGACAAAAGAAACAACCGAGATTACAAGAAAAAGGAAAGAAGGCATGTTACCTTGTTGGAGAAGAATATGATGATACCGACACCGATACTGATGATGAAATTGAAGTGGTATTTGTTGCAATGAAAGATGATTCAGAAGAAGAAGAAAGGTATGCAGAGACAACACTTATATCTAAAGTTAGCAAGAATGATACATGGATTATTGATAGTGGTTGTACACATCATATGAGTGGTGATGAGGGTAAATTTGAACAATCCAAAGGTAATCTATTTTATCTTGACAATGGTGAAACTTCTTGTTTGTTAGCTAGAAATGAAGATAAGTGGTTGTGGCATAAGAAACCGTGTCATGTGAACTTTGATAACATGGTTAAGATCAATAAGAAGAAAAGAGTTAGAGGCTTACCGAGTCTAACTAAGCCTGACCATGTCATGTGCAATCAATGTCAGAAAGGAAAGATGACTAAATCTAGTTTTAAGAGCAAAGACTATTCTACTAAAAGAATTTTTGAGTTGGTACATACTGAATTATATGGTTCTATGAGAAATTAGAGCTATTATGGTGACAAATATTTCATTTTATTTGTTTATGACTACTCTAGAATGATGACAGTTATGTTTTTAAAAGAGAAATTTGAAGCTTTCAAACTGTTTAAGTGGTATAAAGCTAAAGTTGAAAAGGAAATCAGGAAAGATTTAAAATGCTTAAGATCTGATAGGAGGTGAGTTTATTTTTGATGAATTCACTAATTTTTGTAATGAGTGTGGAATGAAAAGACATGTTTCTACACCAAGAACACCACAATAGAATGGTATTGTTGAAAGAAGGAATCAATCTATAGTTGAATGTGCTAGAACATTGATGATTGAGAAAGATGTTGCACAAATGTACTGGAGAGAAGTTGTTAGCACTTCTATATACACATTGAACCAAGTTCAACTGAAGAAAGACACAAATAAGACACCTATTGAGCTATGGTTTGGCTACACACCGAATGTAAGTTATTTTATAATTTTTGGAAGTAGATATTATATTCTGAAAGATGATAGAAATGGTAAATTTGATTCTAAAGGTGATGAAGGAATATTTCTAGGATATTCTACTAAGAGAAAAGCATACAAATTTTTGAACAAGGCTACTAACAAAATGATTGAGAGTGCTAATGTGAAAGTTGATGAGTTTTCTGAAAATAATGATGAAGAAATAAGGAAGGAACTAAAAGACTATGGTAGGTTTACTTTTATTGAGCATCCATACTATCTACCAAAGCCACAGGATGAGTCTACCAAGTGACAGGAAAATGCTACCGAGAATCAGCAAATACAAACTGAGAACGAGGAAGATGCTATCAAGGAAGAAAATGAACCTGAACCAAATGATGAGCAAAGAAGAGAGCAAGTATTGGCAAGATTTTTTATAAGAAACCATCCACATAACTAAATTATTGGAGATAAGCAAGCTGGCATGATGAACCGAAGTAAGTTAAGACATAACACATGTTTAGTTTGTGAATTTAAACCTAAGACTATTAGAGATGCACTTGAAAATGATGAATGGGTTAGTGATATGAATGAAGAAATTGAACAGATAGAAAAGAAAAAGACATGGACTTTGGTACCTAGACCAAGTGATAAAAATGTGATTGGTACTAAGTGGATTTTTAGAAACAAGTTGAAAGAGAATGGTGAAGTGACTAGAAATAAGGCAAGACTTGTTTGTAAGGGATATGCACAAGAAGAAGGAATTGACTATGGTGAAACATTTGTACCAGTAGAAAGACTTGAAGGAGTTAGAATATTACTTGCATATGCTACACATAAGGGATTCAAAGTATATCAACTGCATGTGAAATCAACATTTCTGAATGGAATACTTGAGGAAGAAGTCTACATAGAACAACCTGAAGATTTTTTTGATCCAAATAGAAAAACATAGTATGTAGATTACACAAAGCATTGTATGGATTGAAACAAGCACCAAGAGCATGGTATGAAATATTACATGCTTATCTTATTAGTATTGTATTTGTGAAGAAAATTGACAATAGCAATTTGTACATGAAAGGAGAATTTGATAACAATATTTTGATTGCTGAAATTTTTGTTTATGATATAATATTTGGAGGTAAGGATAATATTTTCAAATCTTTTGCTAATGAAATGAGAAAAGAGTTTGAAATGTCAGTGTTTGGAGAGATTAAATTCTTTCTAGGTTTGCAGATTATACAACAACATGATGGGATTTTCATTACACAATCAAAATACATCAAGGAAATGTTGAAAACTTTTAGAATGGAAGATTCAAAACTGGTAGGTACATCGATGGTGATAGGATGTAAGTTGATGAAAGATGATAAATCAACTAAGGTAAATCAGACACTTTATAGATCAATGATTGGAAAATTGATGTATGTGGTACACAGTAGGCCTGATATAGCACATGCAATTGGGATTGTGGCAAGATTTTTTGCTAATCTTAAGGAATCACATATGGTTGTTGTTAAAAGGATTCTAAGATATTTCAAGAAAATTGAAGATTATGGCTTATGGTATAAAAAGGAAGGCAATTTTGAACTACAATTTTACACTGATGTAGATTGGGTTGTAAACATTGATGACTGGAAGAGTACAATTGGTGGAGCATTCTTTTTAGGAGAAAGACTTGTAACATGGATAAGTAAGAAACAATCATGTATTTCTCAGTCTAATGCTGAAGCAGAGTATGTTGTTGTTGCTGCTAATTGTTCAAATATTGCATGGATAAAATAATTGTTAGAAGGTATGAATGAGGTGATCACTGATCCAGTGATTATATATTGTGACAACACAAGTACCATAAATATTTCCAAGAATCTGGTGATGCATTAAAAAACAAACAAAGCACATATATATTAAGTATCACTATTTGAGGGAACAAGTACAAGAAAGGCAAGTGAAACTAGAGTTTGTAAAGTCTAAAGAACAACTTGCTGATATATTTACCAAGCCCTTACGGAAGGACACTTTTTATTACTTGAGGACTAGACTAGGGGTCTGTCCCCTATCTATCAATCACCAAGGTGATCAGGAGGTTGCGTCAACCTATACTTTATCAAAATATCATTCATGTTGATGCATATAGCTCACACTTTAGGATTTCTAAGGTTGTGAAAGATTGTAGAAGTTGGAACAAAGAATTGTATATCAGTATTTGCAGATACTTGATCCAGACCGAACAACAGAGAATTACTTGGCTGTTGAAGAGTTGTTTATTTTTTCTTTGGTATTGTTGTCAAAGGGAGAGAGATTTCTATGAAATATCAGGGAGAGATATTTGTTAGAGAGAAAGGAAATATCTGTTGATGAGACCATGAAAGAGAGAAAGAGTCAGAGAACTGAAGAAGATCAAATTTGCAGGGAGAGTCTTCATGAAATGTTGTTATAGTGATTAAACATATTAAATATCAAGTTAGGGAGAGCTCACTGAGCTATAGAATTTATGTGTATAGTTGTAGAACTAATGTTTGGTATGGTATGGCATATTTCATATTGTTTGTGTTGCCATCAATGCCAAAGGGAGAGATTGATGAATTGCAACTGATTGAATATCTTGACAAACTAAAGAGACAATGATTAGAGATCACCAAGATGTTAATGTGATATGTAAGATGATTAAATCAGTCAATATGCTGTTATTGATGTCAACTAGTTTTGAATATACTTATCATGATAGTTACAAACATCTGAATATCTATAGAATAAAAAAATGGTAAAGAAATGAGACATCTACATAAGGAAAAGATGGATATGGTAGATAAGGATAAGGTATACATTGGGTAACTTATTGATGAGTCTATGGCATTATATTGTTGACTTGAGCATGTTGCATTATTCTATTCTTAAGAAGAAATCAGAATTAAACAAGTTAATGTGGTCGATAATTGAAGATTTTTGCAAACACTAAGGTAGTCTTGTGTATACCAAGTGACAGTAATAACTAAGTTAGTTATCACCGATGCATTCAGTATTAACTGAGTATGGATGAAAATATTAAATTTTATAACATCCGACTGAAATTGCTGAGCTGGAATTGCTTATGATTTTGAGGTAAGAGATGAAGTTTCTTATAAGATCCACGACTGACAAAATTCATATATGATCAAAAGGAAGAGATTGAAACATGTTATTGACACATCTATCGAGGAAGGTTGAAGTGGCAAAATGGATGAATGAGATTAAGAGGCAAAATCTAATGGCTAATATGAAAATAGTTTACCTATTTAAGAGACATGGAAACTCATTATTGAGGATGCTAGATGAATAGAGCCTGCATAAGATTTTGCGTGAAGAAATTTTTCATGCATTCCTGATCATATTATTTATAGACAGAACCGAGCTGAACTACAAGCATAGCTGAGCATCAAAGATATATACACTGAGTGAAGTAAGTTGGAGGATATGATGGAATGAATTGGTTATTGATCAAAAGAGCTTTTATGAGCCTAGCATAGATCTGAATATTTGCAAATTGAGTTATATTTGAATCAGATCACTATTGTATCGTTTTAACCATTGTTACAACAAAATCTCTTAATCGAGTGGACTTAACAGTCTTTTGTATTTCCATATGACATTTAGGAATGTTAATTGTTACCTTGTTGACCCCATAGTGAATGCTAGTCAAAAGTTAACTATTAGTGATAAATCCTTTAACTAGGTCACACCTGACAGTGTGCATTGTAACCTTTAACAAGGTTGGCTCCTAACTAAGCTCACTTCAGAAGAGTGAAATATTTTGTGTTACCGGTCCTAGGTGGTTTTTCCCTTAGTAGGGTTTCCACGTTAAATCTTTGTGTTATGGTGTTATTTGTTGTGATTGTTTTTCTATCATACTTTACATATTACATAATCAGTAATCATAGTTTGGATAATTATTGATATTTGGTAAATAAATAGAAAGATAGATACTTTATCTTACCGAGCTGTTTGAGTTGTTGAAAAAGTTTCAAAAAGTACATCTGAGAGTTTGGGATTGTAGGATAATTGATTTAACTGATTCCCCCCTCTTAGTTAACTAACAATTGGTATCAGAGCATATTGGTTGCTTGGAAGTGTGCATTGTAACTTTTAACAGGGTTGGCTCCTAACCGAGCTCACTTCAGAAGAGTGAAATATTTTGGGTTACCAATCCCAGGTGGTTTTTCCCTTAGCAGGATTTCCACGTTAAATCTTTTTGTTAATGTGTTATTTGTTATGATTATTTTTCTATCATACTTTACATATTGCATAATCGATAATCACAGTTTGGATAATTACTGATATTTGGTAAATGAACAGAAAGATAGATAATCTTACCGAGTTGTTTGAGTTGTTGAAAAAGTTTCAAAAAGTACATCTGAGAGTTTGGGACTGTAGGAGGAAACTGGTTATGAAAATCATTAGTTTTATCAAAAATATATTAGAGTTGTCAAAAATAACATCAAAATAACTATATACTGAACTATAATTTCTTTGCAATTGAATTTTTTATTATCTCGCGTGTTTCTCCCACTCTTGGGTTGGGTGATAAAGATGGTGGCCTTGTTTGACTATCAATATTCTTAACAAAATGGAAATGTAGAGGATCTATATGAAGTCACAAATGGATTTGTAATAGATACAAGGTAACGAATACAAGTTAATAACATATATAACTTTGAGAAATACTAAAAAAATAAAAATGCATATATCATAAGAAAAATTGAATGGAAACACAATGAAATTTAATGATGAAACCCATAGATCTAGCTTTCAATTGACTACATCAACTAGAAAATTAAATAAAATTTTGATATGCAACATTGAAGAGAAAATTTTTACAAACTACAAGTATAATAGTGTACTCACAAGTTTTTGTATTGTTGTAAGTATGGAAGATCAAGTAATGTGGAGGTTTTTGAAGTGAAAGTTTAATATATATAGAAAAAATGCATACATAATCCTCATATGGTTCTCCTATACTCATAGGAGGCATCATCACTAATGAAGTAGCTATGACCATTTCTTGTATGAAAAATGATAAGAAATGCTTTTGATAAAGGTAAATATAGGTTTTGAATGGACCCCAAAACCATTTACAAAGGAGTACACAATATATACTATAAAGCCCTTACAAACATAGAACACCTACTAAACAAAAAAAAGTAGGACCCCAACCCAACAAACAACACCAAAGCAAGCTACAACAGAAAGCCAAAAAAGAGCCGACAACATAACTACCAGCAACCTACCAGTAAAAAACCAACAAGAACTACATCTTTGCTTCCGTGGCCTTTTCACCCTCTTTTTGCATTTCCTCCATTTCTAGATAAAATATTTCAGGCTTGTAAGCTCCTTAGGTATTTTAGGTACTTTCCTCTTGAGATTGCTTCTGGTTCTAGTTCCCAGCCCCGAAGACTAACCTTCACCCCTAGCATCTTCTTCCACCATGATGGTAGTTTTTTCTAGAAAACTACTCTCTAGATAAGCATAGAATGCTTTTAAATTCATCACAAAAACTTTGAGGCCCTCCTATGCTTCAAGATTTCTCTTATGTAGTAACCATTGTAATGAATTATTAGGATAATAAGTAGAAAATGCAAATATTAACAAACAGGAGAGAACACAATAACATAGAATTTAACGTGGTTCACCCAATCCCTAGGCTATGTCCACCAACAGCGAGTCCAATATCTTTATTATTATCCAACGATTACAATTTGAAACCTGCAACTCAATACCACCACAAGAAGCTACAATAATCCCTCATACAATCAAAAAAGCCAAACCCTAATCCCTTTTACAAGTATTTTTAACATAATGAAATTAGGGAAAAAATACTCTGACTAATAGAAAAAATAGATGGCCGACCCTTTACAATATTATTAAGTCATTCTTGGCATCAAGGGGCACTACCCCTTGATCCCATCAGGGTCTCTACCCCTTGACCCCACCTGGGGCACTGCCCTAGGACCCCGCAAGGGGCTCTGCCCCTTGACCCCGTAGAAAAGACTGATTAGGCTCCACATACATAACACTAATTTTATCATTTATGTCCTTCAAATTTTCCTCCATGATAGGAGAAATTCTAGAATTCAAGTCCTCATTTGTGTTGTTTTTATTTACCTTCTTCAAAACCTCTTCAGTACAATTATTATCCAAATTTTCCAATCTTTCTTTTAGAGACTCAATTTCCTCTTCCAGGGCCTTCAGATTGTGACCCATTTCTTTCATTTCTTGATTGAGCCATTTCTCCATATTAATGCCATATCTAGTCATGCTCCTTACCTCCTTCAAAATATAGTCCTCGACATCAAAGCCAACAAAAACCTCTTTCTACTTACCTTCCTCTTTCTTTCTATTTTTCTCCTTGTTACTCTTCTTAATTCTCTTTTCCTTCTCAAAATCCTCTTCTTCCCTCTCCTCTTCCTTTTCAATTTCTTCTTCCACCTCTTGTTATTCTTCCTCCTCACTTAGTACTTCAGCATCCTAATTATTGCTCTCCATCTTGTCATTCTCCTTAGAGGTTGAGCCCTTGTTTTTTACCTTATCCTCTTTCACAGGATCATCCTCCATATTTTCCTTTGGCATTATTCTTTCCTCTTTGTCTTGGGTAGAGGATTTCAATGACTATGACACTATGCATTAAAATGTTTTCAATTTGGAGTTCCAAGAAAGAGTTTGAAATATTTAAAATTATTTTTGAAGAAGCAAAGCTGGGTGCATATAATATTATGAAGAGTTATTTTTATAAAGGATATATTATACATGGAAAAAATATTCATAAATTAGTAGAGAAGATAATTATATATTTGAAGTGGACCCCTCTAAATTTAATTTGGCAAGTGAAATATTTTCTACAATGGTTGAAAGGTAAAAAGCTGATTCAAATCACTACTAATGATGGGTCCCTTCTTGTCTTAGCAAATCGCATGAATAAATTTTGTTGAGAAGATATTCCACAAAATGATTTTTTTGGCAGAACATTGGAGATCTATTAAAACAAAAATATTTCATCAAAAGGAAATGTTACATCGAAAACAAAAATATCAGACAAAAGAAGCAGTCTCTAATCAATCCAATATCATATTTAAGCTATTCACAATCTAGCATTCCCAAGGTTGACATTATTAAAAGATGGAATATATATATATATATATAATTAAAATTAGTTTCCATTTAAAATCATTAAGCTACTCCAGATCCAATGATCATGGGTCCTACAAAGATTCTCATCAAAATATGTTTTTGATAAATATTTCATCGAAGTATATTATTTTATCGATAAAAATAAAGTTTCACTAATCTCATTGTATGGAAGAAGTAAAAGGAGCTAACCTTGTTCATTGTGTAATACCCCAAAAATGGGCTATAGGTTCATTAACCTCCTATATCGACACATCGAACGAAATCAACATTAAAGTCCTAACCAAAGGCACATCTGAACATCATCGAATCCTAATTGATTATCCTAAATTCTCCATCGGGGAATATTCTTAGAAATATTCCTAATTTATCATAATTATCTTTAATTTAATGATTATTTGGCGATAAATCCTATTTATCCTAAAGTTTGATTAATTGAATATTCTTAATATTTAATTAATTAGATTTAACTTTGCCACTTAATTATTTAATTGAATTTAATTATATTTATTCTTAAGTGTATTATTTAAATTTGACAATAAATCAAAATTCTTATCATTAATTGATTAAATTCTTATTTAATTAATTAAAGCAAGTTGTCATATTTGATGATATTATTTTTGAATAAAAGTTTGATTAAATGATTGATTAACCCATAAATCAATTGTTTTATTTCAAAAATCAGTTAAGTCGAAGAATAAATCACTTTATTTATTTATTAATTCATAATTATCCATGTGCACAATCAAAGGGAAGTTAAACTCCAAATCAGAAAATCAATGCAAGTTATTGACTTTTTGGAACTCAACATCATTTTTGAGTTTTAAAGTTGATCTAAACTTCTAATTTGAGTTAAACTCTGCTTTTGCATGTTTTTGTGAATTAAATTATTTTTATTTAAAAATAACTCAAAAATCAAGTTGAGTTATTTGAGTGATTTATGGCTTTTATCCATGCACCTCTAAAGCCCTAGATTTTTATAAATTAAGGCTTTAGCTCTTCACAAATCATCTCTCAAAATTCACAATCATCTCATAATTTTGCGAGCTTACTCTACCAAAGTCGTCTATGAATTGCACAACTATTTTGAAGAATTGGAATTTGGAGATTCAAAGCTTATTGCGAATCAAGGCTATTGTGAGATCAATTTGGTTTTTACATTCATTTAGATTCTTTGTCATATTATTGTTAGATCATTTTAGCATATCAATTTCCATATTAGCATAGATTCATATCAAGTTTTCATCATATCATTGCATAGAAAATTAAAAAAATATAGATTAATTGCATTCATATTCCATATCCATCTTTTGCTTTCAAATCCTTTATTTAGGTGTCATCAAGGTCACTGATCTCGATAACAATATGAGAACATCATACTTGCACCTATTAGAAGGCAGTAAATTGCTTGGTTAGATTAGATTTCAATTTTGCACGATTTTGATTATAGCTAACCTCTAATGTTTTACTAAAGTGTTGTGTCTACATATCAGGTACAATTTTCACACACACATTTCTGGCACCCATCGTGTGGCCCTGAAATGGGTTTCCAATTCAATTCTATCAATTTCTATCTTTTTCTCAGTTTATGTGCAAAAATATGATTTTTATTTTTTTGTCCGTACAATCTTCGTACGAGTTTCTGACAAAAGTCATTTCGCACTGAACCCACTATTGTACAACAGTCCATCAGATTAAGAATCATGCCAAGTTGTAAACACTGTCATTTGGAAGCTGGACTATCATTTCATCATACACCTAGTGTCGTACGAGTTTCCAGACTGTTGTCTGGGAGCATACCCACTATCGTATGAGTTTTTGGACTGTCGTTTGGTAATAGACCCATTTTCGTATGAGTTTCAGCATCAGGTTTCAACTGTCCTTTCATTTTTTAAGGTAGTTTGTCATATTGGATTTTTAGATTTTGACTAACGACTAATCTTAACAATTGAAATTCTCTATTTTTTATTGACTCCTGCTGGTTTTCATTGGAACAAGTGCATAAATTGTTAAAAATCAAGTAAAATCTACTAACCACGTTGCGAGGATTCTAGGTATTCTCCTTCACCTAATAACATTTTGATTTGGACTTAAAATAAATCCCTCATGTGTCTAGCTTGAGTGCTTCTTTTCATGCTTTTTTTTTACACACTTGCATAATTAATACTAGGTTGTAACACCTTAGGTATTTATTGGCAATCTTAGATTACTTGTGATTGATCTAGATTGCTATCTTGGGTTATTGGACTTGCTAAATCCATCGGCCCCTCATTTTCACCTCGTGGTTGCAATATCAGCACCACATTAAAGGGGAGGGGTCTACAGGAAAGAAGCGTTAATTGTTCCACCAGGCAACCCTTTTGTGCTTTTTGGAACTCACTTGTTTTCTAAGTTGTGGACTCATTTTTAGCTTGTGTGAGGGGTTAATTGTTCCACCTTGTGGACTCACCTCATATTCGCTTTAAGTGTCAAGTGTTCCTCTTTCTTCTTTTTAGGTATGTTTGGTAGATTTAATTTTTGGAAACATACATTTGTGCTCACATAGTAATTAGGCCCTATGAACACTATTTGTGATTCTTGAGAGATTGGATTCCCAGTGAAATCCTTCTTGATGAAAGAATCCTTGTAGGTAGGGAGGATACTTAGTGTGTTTCACATTCAACTTGGTTAGTGCATCTTCTCTTATTGATCGATACATTCTCTCCCAGGAGAGGTTGATAGATCACGTGGGGTTGACATCACGAGCTTTGGTGAATCAAAATTGGTTAGTGCATCTTCGCTTATTGATTGATACATTCTCTCTCTAGAGGGGTTGATATCATAGACCTTGGTGAGATAAAATTTGTCTTAGCATGTCAAATTTATCTATCTGCTTTGTTTGGGTTAAAAGTGAAAAGGTGTCAAAAACCTTGGATCTAGAGCCAAGTCCCCTTGTGGAATACTATTGTGAGTCACCTTTAGAGAGGGTTAACCATATCAGACACTCCCTTCATAGGGAAAATTGTATTGATGGAACCTCCAGCAGTAATAGCCATTTTCACCATGGTAGTGACAGTCGCTATATAAATGTGCTTGTGGAAGAAATCTTCACGAGTATGGTTCATTGTTGGGTTGTCAGATCTCCCTAGCAGCTCCTAAAGATTAAGTTCTTGGACTGTGTCAAAACCCTGGTGCACCGGGATTGGAGTTCACCCCTTTGGATCATAAAAGTTGCAGAGTCAAACCATTACTAAAAACCCTAGCGAGGCCAAATTTTTATTTTCTAGGGTATATGTGTGTCATTGCAAAACATTTTTGGAACATACACAATTAGTGCTTCTGAGGATTAGAATGAATAAGTCACTTGATTGTTCATGCACAAGGTTGATTTTGCCCTTGTTCATTGTTTTCAGACATGCTTGAAATCACTTGCTTACTATTTGCATGCTTGTTTATCTATTTGGTTATTGAAAATAGACAAATCTATTACAATCCTCAAATCTGGACATTGAAATTTGCAAACAATTCAAATCTAAAAACTCAAAATTTGCAAAATTTGAAGTAAAATCCTTTTCTGGAGTCAAAAGTCATCTCAGAAGGTCATAAAGTCATACAAGTTTTTGTCAAATGTCATTTCATTACAACCTATCTGTCATATGATTGAGGACCCAATGTCGTACGAGTTTTCATGCCAGCAAATTCTCAAAGCCAAAATCTTGCAACTGTTGTATGAGATTTTAAACTATCATTTCATTGGTACCCATTGTCGTATGAGTTTTACAATTGTCGTACAAGTTTTACAACTATCATTTCATAGAATACCCACTGTCGTACAAGTCTACAGAGTGTCGTTTGGGAAATTTTTGAGAGTTGTCAGAAAATTGTCAGAATTGCCAGATATTTAGCTTTTTCAACCTATTTCCAAAATCTGTCGATCAAATCACCATGTCAAGAGTAGAGCAGTAGCTATTGAGAATCTGATCATTTTCCTAAAGTGGCCTTTTGAATCTAATTCAGCCTTTTGTTTAATCAGTTTGAGTGTTTATCATCTTGTGTCAAAACCTTGTCATAACTATCAATCTTCAATCAATCATCAAAATGACTGAGTGTTGTGATATCTTGTCTGCTATCTTTTGGGAACCTACCCATGCATCTAGGGCACAGTATCCTTCATCCACATCTAATCGAATCTTCAAATCAATCAAACCTTGACAAGGTTGCATCATCTGATCATCTTGATTCAATTCATTCTTCGGTTATTTGGATCTTCTTCTTTTGTTTCACTTACGGTTAATGGTGGAGACTAGAGCTTCCTCTCACAAGAAATCTATCACCACTCTCCAAACTCCAACTCTTGAGCAACTCATCAATTTTGGTCTTTACAAGGATGACAGTCTTGGCAACTATCGATTGAAATCTGGTTACATACCTCCTCCATCAACTCACAGAGGTACTCAACATACCCCTCATCAATCTAATCCAGGGAGTCCACAAACTCCTACCATGTCTCAAGAAGGGACAAATTTTGGCTCTCAAAGAGCTCAATCTCAACATGGTGTAGATCAGGAACCCACACCTGAAGAAATTGCTCAATATCAAAATAATGATAACTTCAAATGGATGATGAAGCATTTCTTGAAAGAAGATAGAGAAGCATACTTTTTACAATTAGCTCATCAAGGAGCTAAGCTTCCTCCTAATTTTAATGTCGAAGCTATCATCACACATGAGGAAGAAACTCCACTCACAGCTATGATGAAACAAATACATACTTTACAAGTCAAACTGAATCAACTCGAAAAAGAGAAGGAACCCAAAGAGTTCTCCATGGAGGCTCTATGTCCTTTTCCATTTAACAAAGACTTTTACATGCCGCCCTTTCCAAAAAAAGTGGAGATGCCGAAGTATGATAAGTATGATGGACACTCAGATCCTCAAGATCATGTCAGAGAATTCTGTACACAATCAATGGAGTTCATGCATGAACCAACCTATCTGATGCGTCTCTTCCCTCGATAATGAGGGGGAGAAGCCATCCATTGGTTCTCTAGACTACCTTCTACTATCAAAACTTTTGAGGAGTTGATCAAATTGTTTTATCAACAATACTCCTACAATATTCAACATCTAGTTACCATGATTGATATCTGTAATCTCAAGCAATATCTAGGGGAACCATTCCTAACATTTCTCAAGAGATGGAGGAAGAAGTTCTCTCTATATGCCAGACCTATTCCAAAAATAGAAAAATTGGAAATCTTCATCAACAACCTTGTTCCAGAAATCAATTATCCTCTACAAATGCAAGATCATACATCTTTTGATAAGATGGTAGATAATGCTATCAAAATCAAAAAAGTGCTTGTGAAAAAAGGAGAAATCACACTTCAAAAAGACAAGTACGAATCAGGATCCAGTTCTAAAGACAAGAACAAAAATTGGAACAAGAAAAAATGCATCATCATAGATGGTGTTGTTGACACTGTCTGTGCTCCATCAAAGGCACTAGCCTACAATCTCACTCTTGGCACTCAAGCCATTAAAGCTTCAGAGAAAAAGTCTTCTGAACCATCTCAAAAGAAGCCAGAATAAAAAAGATGGGATAAACATTGAAAGTTTACTCCTCTGGGAGAGTCTTTAGAATCAGCTATGAAAACTCTACTGGCTGATAACATCATCTCTTTACCACCAATCCGACCAAATGATCAGGACCCCAAACCAAAATGGTGGAGAGGAAATGAATTCTATGATTTCCATCAGAGTAAAGGTCACAAAACTAATAATTGCTACCACTTGAAGCATACCATTCAAGATCTGATCGATAGTGGAGACATCACAATTGACAATCCCCAGAGTAATAATGATCATACAACATTCACAGAACCATTTCTGAAACATGGTCAAGAAGTTTCAACTTCTCAGCCTAATATGGGGGCAAAAGTCAACTATGCCTACCCTGGAAATAATGTTGTCATCAATATGGTTGAACCATGTCTCTCTAAAAGTTGCAATGTCATCACAATTGTATGAAGAGATAGAGATCATTCCTCAGCTAACGTAGTTACTTGATCACAAGCTCAAACGCATCTAAAAGGACAAATCCCAGATTCATCAAATGTCCCTAAGGTGCCCTTTAATCTTTTATTTGCTTCTAAATAGAAGGCTTATTCCAAATCTTCCAATCCAAAGGATACGAGACATACATCTTATAGCATTGTCCAACAAATCCAAAACACTAATGCAAAAATCTCCATGTTTGAGTTGCTTCAAATATCTCCAGCTCATAGAGCCATTCTTGATAAAGCTTTGCTCAGTTCCAATGTTCTTGATGACCTTGATTTAGACAGGTTCTAGACTATGGTTGGACATCTTACATCTCCGCAATATATCTCCTTTTCAGAGGAAGATGAAAACTCCTTGAGTCACCCACATAATCAGCCTTTGCATATAGAAGTCTTGATCTAGAACCATAGAGTCAAACGTGTGTTGATAGATGGGGGTGTTGGCCTAAAAATTTGTTCTTACAACTTGATCACACAATTGGGATTTTCAAAATTGGCTATTGATCCTAGAAAGAAAATAACTATCAAAGCCTATGATGAACAAGAAAGATCTTCTAAAGGCACCATTATCTTACCTATCAGAGTGGGTCTAGTTATCAAAGATACCATCTATCAAGTGCTTGATCTACCTTTGGCCTACAATGTCCTTCTAGGGAGACCATGGATACATGAAATGCAAGCTATTCCTTCTACATACCATCAATGTTTGAAGTTTCCTTATGAAGGAGTAGAGGTTACTATCCCCGCAGATCTGAATACAACTTGCAACACCTTGAAGGAAAGTGCGGATAAGCTTGTACCTAATAATAGAGAATCTTCCATTGAACCAAATAAAGAAGCATCCACATCTAAAATGGAAGATCTTGTGAAAGAGGTAATATCAAAGAAAATAGTATGGGAGAATATACTATCAAGCTAGTCTTATCTTTGACATCTCTCCCTATCTCACCTAAGTCTTATGGGAAATCTTTGAAACAATCCAAACCAGACTCTAAAGAACCTCTGGAAGCATATAAAAAGAATTTTGTAGCAGAACAAGTATCCAAGCAAGAATTTGAAGAGGATGAAGTTGTGCTATCATGGCTATACAAAGATGAACCTGAATCTCAAGTTGTTTAAACTAGTGACTCTATAGTATCCAAACTCCCTTCTAAGTTGTATGGTCCAGAAGATAAATTAATAGCTAAGATGGGATATTCAGGTAAAGGACCTCTAGGAATCAGAGGAAAAGGTCTTGAGGCACCTCTCCCACATACTGGTAGAGAAAATAAAAATAAAGTTGGCTTAGGATTTAAGAAGAAACCCTATCACCTCAAAGGTAATTTCTCTCATGTCATAGAGCAGATCGCACCAGGAGAACATCTTCTTAAGAAAGAAGAAATAGAATCATCAGATTATGATTTAGACAGCTGAGAACTCATCCCCTATGAAAAATTGCCTAAGGAGATCAAAGACCTTCTTGATGATAAAGATGATCCAATCAAAAGAATTAATGTAGTAGAAACACAAGAACTAGCTAATCTCGAAAACAATCAAGAAGAGGGAGGTGATAGTGATTCTGAGATAGATTCTCATGAGTATGAATTCAAATCAAAATCTGAGGGTAACCCTTCTTGGGGTATTCACCCTGACTTTACTCATGTTCTAAGATTTCCTAGAGATCCTGAATCAGAAGCTAAATCAAATGACTATGAATGGGGAGCCATTCCAGAACCAGATGAAGATGAGCTTATTAAGAAGAAACATGTTGATGTTATTCACCAATATGTACCTAATCCCAATGTGAGTCTAGAGTGAAATGATGAACCTATCGAGTTTGATCCACCTATGGCTGAATTGAACTCCCACGATGACATTGAGCCTATTCACAAATTGAATGTCTTAAGTTGTAATATCACTTTTGAACTTGAGTGTCAGGTTAGGACCAATGATGATAGATCCATATCTGTAAATAGTATCTCCCAATCTTTCCCTACTTTGACTATCCAATATCCAGAACTTATTGATCAAACCTCCACAAATCTGAGCCAGGGTATTTATACCTTCCTGAATGACTATGCCCTTGCTTGCTACCTCAATGTAGTTGACCCTATGAGTAATTCCATCAGTGAATCGAGCGTCAGCATGACCGAGTCGGACATCAAATATCTTAGTCAGAAAAACAAGAATAAAAAGAAAAAGAAAAAGAGTTCTAAGGGTGAAAACCACTTTGTGGCAGTCTCAAAACCTACAAAAGTAAAAATAAAAGATGTATCCGAGGGTGAAAACCTCTCTGAGGCACCTAAGGATGAGATATTTGATGTCCTTCTGAGTCATTTGCAAGATAGATCTCTAGTTCTAATTGAGCCCACTCAATCTATCAATTTGGGTACAATAGAGGAACCACAATTGGTACATGTCACACAATCATTATCAAAAGAAGAGAAACAAAAATTTACTACATTTCTACCAGAGAAGAAGATCAACTTTGCATGGAAATATTTAGATATGCCAGGATTGGATCCTAATCTCATAATGCATCATTTATCTATCACTCCAAATGTCAAACCTGTCAAGCAAAAATTAAGAAAGATGCATCCTCATGTTGCACTCTTGGTAAAAGCTAAATTAGAGAAGCTCCTAAATGCTGGATTCATCTGAGTTATTGACTATGCAAAGTGGATCTCTAATATTGTACCTATTTCTAAACTAGATGGCTCAATCAGAGTGTGCACAGACTTTAGAGATGTGAATAGAGCATGCCCTAAGGATGATTTTCCACTGCCTAACATTGATATGATAGTGGACATGACTGTAGGTTTCAAGATGTATTCCTTAATGGATGGTTTCTCTGGATATAACCAAATAAAAATTGCTCCAGAGGACCACAAGAAAATTGCTTTCACATGTGCATGGGGAACCTTTTGTTGGAATGTCATGCCATTTGGGCTTAAAAATGCTGGTGCTACATATCAAAGAGCAATGACATCTATTTTCCATGACATGATGCATTGAACTATGGAAGATTATGTTGATGATACTTTAGCAAAATCTATGATCAGAACTGAACATCTAAAGGACTTGAGCATGATCCTAGACAGAATGGAAAAGTTTAGTCTCCAACTAAATCCTAAGAAGTGTGCTTTTGGTGTCACTTCTGGAAAGCTCTTAGGATACATAGTTTCAAAGAAGGGCATTGAATTTGATTTAGCTAAAGTCAAGGCTATAATAGAGATGCAACCTCCTAAGAATATCAGTCAGATGAGGACATTTCAAGGAAGAGTTCAATCTATCAGAAGATTCATATCACAGCTAGCGGACATATCATAGCCATTTACAAAAATATTACATAAAAGTGTGACCAAATAAAAATTGCTCCAAAGGACCAAGAGAAAATTTCTTTCACATGTGCATGGGGCACCTTTTGTTGGAATGTCATGCCATTTGGGCTTAAAAATGCTGGTGCTACATATCAAAGAGCAATGACATCTATTTTCCATGACATGATGCATCGAACTATGGAAGATTATGTTGATGATACTTTAGCAAAATCTATGATCAGAACTGAACATCTAAAGGACTTGAGCATGATCCTAGACAGAATGGAAAAGTTTAGTCTCCAACTAAATCCTAAGAAGTGTGCTTTTGGTGTCACTTTTGGAAAGCTCTTAGGATACATAGTTTCAAAGAAGGGCATTGAAGTTGATCTAGCTAAAGTCAAGGCTATAATAGAGATGCAACCTCCTAAGAATATCAGTCAAATGAGTACATTGCAAGGAAGAGTTCAATCTATCAGAAGATTCATATCACAGCTAGCGGACATATCACAGCCATTTACAAAAATATTACATAAAGGTGTGACCTTTGCATGGAACAAAGAATGTGAATAGAACTTTAACCATATCAAGAAATATCTATCAAATCCTCCTATCTTGATGCCTCCTATTCATCGGAAGCCATTGATCTTATATGTCTCCACAATAGATACATCATTGGGAAGCCATTGATCTTATATATCTCCACAACAGAGAGGATTTTCTCTCAAGACTAGATCACCAACTTGAAATTCTCTGTGTCTGACTTTCTTGTTGTAGCCTCTAAAAATTCTCTTCTGATATACTCTAAGATGATCATACGCTGCTTGCCTGCACTCATCTAGTAGTTCAAGTTCTTGCAACCTAGACACTCTATAGTCATCATCAGTTACTAGACCATGCATTCTGATTCTTAGTGATGGGATTTTGACCTCAATAGGCAGTACTACTTCAGACCCATAAAATAAAGCAAAAGGCATAGCCCCAATAGGCGTTTTGATACTTTTTCTATAGGCCCATAGAGCTGGATTAATCATGAGATGCCAGTCTCTTCCAGTTTTGTTTACTATTTTGTGCAAGATCTTCAATAGATTTTTATTAGAGGCCTCAGCATGTCCATTCCCTTGAGGATAGCAGATAGAAGACCAATGTTGTGTGATATTGAATTTGGCACATAGATCATCTAGGTCTTTGTTCTTGAATTGTCCACCATTATCTATGATTATGGAATGAGGTATCCCATATTTGCATATGATATAGTTCAATATGAACATAGATATTTTCTTTCTAGTTGCTTGTGTCAAAGGGACCGCTTCTACCCATTTTGTAAAATAATCTATAGCAGTGATTATATGGGTATGTCCATTAGAAGAGTGAGGATGAATCATCCCGATAAGATCAAATGCCCATTGATGGAAAGGCCATTGTATTGTAAAGGGAATTAGATATATCCCTGGAGCATGAATTAGGTTGCCATGTACTTGACACTTTTGACAATTCTTAGCAAATTTGATAGACTCTTTCTCCATTTCAGGCCAATAGTACCCAACCCTAATAAGTTTTTGAGCTAGTGTTAAACCATTTGAGTGTGACCCACAAATACCATCATGGACTTCCTCTAATGCATGTTGAGACTCTTCCCGTTCTAAAAATCTAAGTAGCGTACCATCTAGACCTCGTTTGTATAGATCGTGACCAATGATGACATATCAAGAGGCATTACGGATAAGGTATCTCTTTTCATGGCAATTGAAGGTATCGGGAATGATTTGGTCTTGGAGATAGGAAAAGAGGTCTTTGTATCTGGATGAATCATGACCAACAATGGTGCAGATCATGTGGGTTTCAGGGGAGTCATATGTAGGATAAGAGAGTGCTTCCACCAGGAACTCGTAGCATAGCTCATGTTCAGGCTGCTGTAATAAAGTAGATAGTGTTGCCATTGCATCGACAACCTTGTTCTCTGTTCTAGGAATTTTCTCAAATGTGATAGACATGAAATATTTCTTAAGATCATCTACCATTTTCTTGTAAGGAATGAGCTTTTCATCTTTATTTTGGTACACATCACTGACTTGATGAATAACAAGTTGAGAGTCTCCATGAATGTGTAGCTCTGTTACTCTCCATTCAATTGCTATTTTCATACCATTCAAAAGGGCTTCATATTTTGCAATATTGTTTGTGCAAGGGAACTTTAGTCTGAATGCTTTTGGGATGGAGTATCCTTGAGGAGTTATGAACAATATGCCTGCTCCAGATCCATTCTGTGTATAGGAGCCATCAAAGAATAATTGCCATTCTCTAGAAGATAGGTGCATAATAGAGGAGTCTGGAAATTCCATTTGCATTGGTGTGTCATCAAACATGGGTGCATCTGCTAGTTGATCAGCAATAACTTGACCTTTTATAGCTTTTCTTTCAACATATTCAATGTCAAATTCGCTTAGAAGCATGACCCATTTAGCCAGTCTACCTGTGAGGGCAGCTTTTCTTAGTAGGTACTTGAGGGGATCAATTTTAGCTACCAATTGTGTGATATGAGCTAACATGTAGTGTCTCATTTTATGTGATGCAAAGATCACAGCTAGACAAGCTTTCTCAATCATTGAATAGTTCTTCTCATATGCAACCAATGTTCTACTGATATAGTATATAGCTCTTTCCTTTTTGTTCTCATCATGTTGTGCTAGCTCATGATCTTTATAGTATGTTTTCTGATGTTTTCTAGTTTTTGGCAAAGTGAAAATGCATAAACACACACACACAAGACAAAGATTATTTTAATCTAATTTAATCTAGTATGAATGCACAAACATGCTTACAATCCTAAGGTTGGCAAGGATGATATCTGTTGAATCCCCACTAGGATAATAAAATCTAGCCACGCAAATCCATAGTGGATAGCCTAGGAACTTGGAGGCACGGGCTCCTCCTTATAGTGCACTCATTTCTCAGGCACACCAAGTTTTGAATTCAATGGGTCATTACTTCCCAAAGAACTGCTATCTCTACTATGAACCGTGAGTAATGTGGGGTGTCTTCATGAGCTTGGGTGACTCCTTGAGCCAGCAGATAGAAGGTTTTTAGCCACTAAACAAAAGTTTGTAGTAAGGACATCCATTTAGGTGGTTGTGATCAAGTCATTTTCCCAATTAAGGGGGCTTTCCCAATCCTTTCAAAGCAAGGCTTTCACCTCTACTAAGTAGGACTTTAACACACCACTGGGGTACTGGAGGACATTTTGGTTGCCACAACAAATTCACACCTATCTAATGTGAGACTAATCACACTAGCATTTTTTATATACCAGTTTGGAAGGGCTTGGCTTTAGCCTGTTACCGGTTGGGTCATTCCTTTGGGGTGAGTACCTCTTTTCCCACCAAAGACCGCCCTCTAAAAATTATAACAGTTTCTCTTACATCCAAGGTCCATGAATGGCGAGGGGAGAGGATACGTTGTTATAATTTTGGGATTACAAATATGCTATTAAACAAAACACAATAGACACTTGAATCTATGCTAAGGAAAACACACAAAACAAAAACATGTCGTATTTTAAGCCCAAATGAAATTATAATTTATTTTGCAAACCCCTTGGCAATCTACAATCAAACTGTTAGAAATTTTTTTTTTTAGCAATGGGGTCTTCACAATTACGTCCTGCAAAACAGCCTAAAAATACTACCAGAACGAACAGACACTTGTCAAAATGTTAGCTAAAAACAAATCTAATAGAAAACTAAATTTTTCTACAGAAACTAATAAATGCGTAGAATAGTGTTATAAATGCACAACAAGTATGGATGTATGCACAGGAATTATGTATGCGTGAAACAGTTTAATGAATGCACAGTCTGGTGGTATGTATGCGCAGTTACTATGGATGTGCAGTGAAAATGGATATATGCGCGAGATAGTTGAATGAATGTGCAGAAAATATGACAGAGAAGAAAAACCAGATGGAGAAAATGGATGCACAGCGGAAATGAACAGATGCACAGGAATCGTGGACAAATGCGCAGAAATAACCTATAGAAAAACTTGCACAGAGAAAACTAAAAACTAAAAGTGAAAAGCCCAGTTGGGCCCTCCTTCTAGCGCCAAAAATGTATGTAAATTAGATGTCTAACAACTAGAAATGATAAATTAACTATAAAAGCCAATGAATCTATCTAATGAAAACACAATGAAGAATGCAAAGTAACTATGAAATAATGAAACCAATTTAATTACCTTCACCTACCATGCAGCTTGTCTCCATTGTCCTCCTAGCTTTGATTTCTTGAACATGTTGAGCTCTCAGATTTCCAATATGAAGCCTTCTCCCAAGACGCTACCAAAGTGTGGAGATTGAATGAAATTGTGTGCACAATAGCTTATGCAAACTAATGGATGAAATGCAAATTGAAATGGTGATTGCTATGGAATGCTTGATTGCTTGAATGCTTGATTGCTTGAATGTTTGAATGCTTGGATGCTTGAATGCTTGTTATCAAAAATACCTATTAGCTTTCAAATGGGAAATGAGGCTCCTTTTATAGAGTTTTGGAGGATCTAGGCCTAGGTGGCAGAATCCTACGGTTGAGAATGAAAGGTGGAAAATCCTAGGGCTAGGATTGACTTGGTTGAAGGAGTTGAGAGAAAGGGGGATGTAGTTGGAATGTGAGAGGAAGAATAGGGATGATGTTCCTCTCATATTGACATGGAGGAGAAGAAGGTGGAAGGGAAAGACACATGTCAAGTGTCTCACAAAGACCAAAGAGAGAAAGAGGGAGAGACCTTTTCCTCATGAGGACTCTTTGCACAAGTGTCCTATGAGTCACAGTTGACCCTTAGAGGTGGCTTGAGAAGCCCCTTAGGAATAGGGAATGTCTCTTGACTTGGTTGTTGAGAGGACATGTGGTCATGAGACCAAGTCCTATGAGGCCACATAGCCCTTAAGAATAGGACATGTGTGGGTGAGGATAAATATGAATAAATAATTAATAATAATTATTTATCTTAGCCAAGGTGATGTGTCAGGTGACTAGGTGGATGAAGTGGACTAGGAGACTTAGTCATATTTAGGTGATTGTGTATTTAATTAAATCACTTTAATAGACTATTTAGAAGACTTAGGATATAGAATTAGACTATAGTGAATTTATTAAATAAATTGAATAATTTACTTAATAAATAGAAGAAATAAATATTTAATTAATCTATCAAGTCAATAGTAATTAAATAATAAATATTTAATTAATAAATGAAACCATTTTTAAGTGTATACAAGAAGAAAAATACTTTTTGTCTCATATGGACACAAAAGTCAACTCTTATCTTCTCATTGGAGGATATTTGTGCACATGGATTGCTCCTCTTTCAAAATCCACCCTTGATTAAATCTTTTGCCTCTTAATCTCCATGGTCCATTCTTTTTCAATTCTTTTAAAAGGAGAGCTCTTTTCTCATTCTTAGATCCCAACTTTTTATGCCAATCTTATGCTGCAAGATTTCTTGGAGACTTTGGAGCTTTTTGAGATCATTTCTTGCATTCTAGTTTCATTTCTTTGCATTATAGCTTTCATGGCATCTAGCTTAGTTTCCTTTATGCTTTAGATTAGCTCACATAGCTTAATTAGCAAGGGTTTGTAATACTTTCATTTACATAGCTTAGCTTGCATCTTCATTCTTAGCATAGTTGCATTGCATTTCCATTGTTGATTCTTGAGGATATTGGCACTCTTGCCCTTGTCTCTTTGAATCTCCCATTATGTGGTTTACTAGCAAGGTTGCATGCTTCAATAGCTCTAGCTGAGAGCACTATCAACATCCTTGTGACTCCATGCCTAGGGAGCTCTAGGTCGCTTTCTCAAGGTTTCCCATTTATGGATTCCCTTGGAAGTAATGACTTAGAGAAGTGTAGTATTTAGTGTGTACATTTTTGGCACCTACCATAGGGCAAAACACTCTTGTTTTGTCCTTCATTTTCTGCATTTCCATCTTTTTTTTGTCAATATTTGTTTGTTTTTTCATCAATATTTGCTCTCTAGTTTTTTTTGACAGAATTATCGTGTGATAGTTTTTCAGTATCATACGATAGTTTCCTATATACCAGTGTGATATTTTACCAGTTAAAATATCACATGCTTTGGTAGATTATATCGCATTGTTCTTTTGTCCTCTGTCGCATGCAGGTATTAGGAATTATCGCACGGAGATATAATATTGCACTAGTACAAAACAAAATATCGCACGACTGTTCCTTTGACAAAAGTATCACCCAGGCCTAGTAGTGAGCAATTTTTGTCATTTCTATTCAAGATTTACTTGGTTTTGATTCAGATTTCTCATTTGCTGTTATAGAACAGGGATCTATTTGTAGATTTCATTTGGTTTTTGATGTGCTAACCCTTGTAGGGCTAACAAGTGGTGCTTGTAGGTGCTCCTATTGCTTGATTATTTTCCTAAAAGAATGCATGTCAAATCTCCAAATGCACAAGGGCTACTAACGGTTTTTGTAGGGCTTCCCAAAGCATAAAAACCAATCAAGTGCTTGTTTAATTTCTTTCTTTTGAGTGTGGCATATACTAGTTGTTTCATTTATTAGGCACTTAATATCTTGTTGTAGGGATCTTTGGGTGGTAGGAGAAGTATGCTCTTCACCCTTGTGGTGAACCAAAAAATCTTGACCCATCTTTAGATTTTAAAAGCAAGAGGGTAATTGAACATTTTCTTGGTGTGTTTGGGAGATATTTTTCAGCTAGGAGATTATGCTCTTCACCCTTGAGGTGAAATAGAAATCCTAACACTCAAAGGTTGATCCACTCTTTGTTTAGCTTTTAGAATCCTTTAGCGGGCCTTCTCTTGAGCAATCAAGAGGAATGACCCAAGTGGGGATAACCTTTTTGCCGGCTATTCTGACCCACTATAAACTCAAGGCTATCAAGGACACAAAACCTTGGTAGATGTAGTACTTGTCTTCACTTGATGTGAGTACTTGTGGGATTATGACCATGAAGAAAATGTTGAGCAAGAATGCTTAAGGTACCCTTGTGTCTATGAGGTTCGTTACTTGCCGCAAGGTAAGGAGTCCCTTTGGGGAGCAAGAGGGGTATTACGAACGTAAGCCCTTATTAAGAACCATAGATATAAGCCACCCTATTTTTCCACTTAGCTTCTTGGTGCAAGGATTGATCGTAGTGGACTAACCTAGATCACCCCAAGATTACTCACCATCTATGTTCCTTTGGTTGTGTCATTGGCACTTCCACGACAAAGCCAATATCTATTGTGGGTAACCACTTTGTGTGAGGTGATGGGACATCAAGTGTGGGCCAAGTTGTTAAGTATTGAGCCATTGTCTTTTTAGGCTAGTAAGTGCTTGAAGTGTTCTCACTGTGATCTACCCATGTAAATGTTCTCAAATATCAAACATCATGATAGCATTCATAGGGTTTTATTGCTTTGATATCATAATTGCTTGTCTTGGCAAGGTTGTTTTTTCCCTTGTGCAAGTGTTTTATGACATGTTTGATCACCTACTGTTTGCAAACCTATCTATTTACTATTGTCATTGTACTTGAAATTAAAAAATTCAACCTTCAAACTAAAATTTTGACCAAACTGCCCTTGAAACTGAGATTTTTAGCACTCACTGGTCAAGAGTCGTATGATCCTAAAACTATATCGCACACTGTACTAAGAATTATCATGCGATAGTTCATCACTGGAAGACTATCACACTGCTAGCCTGGAAAGTATCACACAGGCTACCTAGAAACTATCACACTGCTTACTACAAAATATCGCCTGGCTAGAAATTATCATACTGTTAGCCTGGAAACTGTCGCATAGAGTCTTTCTACTATCTATCTGGTTTATGCAATTTTTAGCCTTTCCTTAGTTGACCAAATTTTAGTAGGTGACTTACTCTGCTGCTAGAAACCTATTTGCACCTTAGGTTCCTATTTTTTAGATCCCTTGAATTAGTGTTCTTTGATTTTACAAAGTAGTCTTGTTTGCCATCGATAAGTTACGAATTATCCTTGTTTAAAAAGTACACCTTTAGATTCTTTAGTAACACACTTGGAGAGTTTCAGTACTCTTTTATCCAATTCACTTCCATCAAAATTCAATTTCAATTATATATTTGGAAAATCCATCCTCTTGGTCCATATGTGTTAGGATACTCATCCTTTTATTATACACCTCTATGGCAGTGTTGGTTTGCACCCTTTGCAGCTTTCTTACCATCTCTTTTTTGGACAATTGAACACTTTCACTATCCTAGTTTGGTATTGACATTTCATAAGATCATCTTATCACCAAGGGTCTTTTTCTTTCATGTCGGTTACAACAAGGTACCAAGTTAGTCAAGGAAAATTACCTCAAGTTGTCTTTGAACAATTACCCTTTGTCCAAACTCATCAAAAGTGAAAGGGGAAGAAACCTGTCCTTGATCAATCACCTAGGAGCAAGTCTGAGGCTTGGTTTGACCCAAAGAGCAATCCTAGTGAGTTGAGTACCTCTTTACCGTCTTCTCAATAAAATATGGAAATGAGCTACACTTTGACTAGGAAACAAAGATAAGTGATGGATCAAACTCTTGATGACATTTTCCAAAGACATAGGGATAACATGTTGTTTGGTGATGGCAATCAACCTAAATTACCCCCTATTAACTCAAGATATTTAGACATCCATCAAAGAGCTGAAAGACATTATGGGCAAGCTCACCAAGATGCATGGTCACAACATGAAGACCAAAACAATGAATCTAGTGATGCTCATGTGAATGCCACATTCACTAATGACTTGTTCAAACATTCAAGGTCCAACTCACCACTCAAAACAGCCTCAAGATATGCAAATGAAAGGCTTAAAAGAATTGAGCATGAAAAGAAATCCTTTTTGGACAAACAAGCTGCTAAAGAAGAAAGGTTTAGACACCTAGAAGAAGAACAACAAGCCTTGCTAGAGTTGAGATGAAAAGCATTCCAAGAGGAACAAGATAGGCTTCTAGCCCAACAACTCAACAACCGATTCAACAATAGGGGTACCAACAGTGGAAACAAATCTCCACCATCTACTCCCTCAAGAACTCCAAGAAGTAGGTGGCAGTCAAGGACCCCTTCAAGATCTCCTAGTCCTAGAGGAAGGAGGATTTCACAACATAGGAGAAGAACATCTCCTAGGAACTCAAGACAACCCTCCCAACGAGCTCATCATGGCTCTCAACATGGAGGAAGTAGTGCAAGTTTTGATGATCAAGATTTTATGAGAATGCAACAAGAACCACTATTCCAATAATATGTGGAGAAGTACCTTGATCAAAACAAAGATAGGTTCCTCGAGAGTTTGATTAACAAGGGTGTCAGGGTCCCTTACAACTTTGATGTGGATAGGAGAATCAAGAAAAAGGATCCTCTCAAGAGGAGGAAATCAAGAAACTCAAAAGAATGATGGAAAAGGTGTTGGCACCTAAAATTTCCTTTTCACTTGATTCTATTTGTCCCAATCCTTTCGAAAAAAGTGTGAGTATGACAAATTTTCCTAGGAAAGTTGAAATCCCCCAATACGACAAGTATGATGACAATGGTGACCCACATGATCATGTGTGTCAGTTCTACATCATGAGTTTTGAGTTCCACCAAGATGACTCCTATCTTATGAGATTATTTCCAAGGAGCCTCAAGGGCCAAGCCATGGAGTGGTTTACCAACATAACCCCTCCCGTCAAAACTTTTAAAGAACTTGTCCATAGATTCGTTTAACATTTTGCATACAACTTATCAAGATCAGTCACTATGTTGGACTTATGCAATTTGAAACAAAACCAAGGGGAATCCTTTGTGACCTTCTTGCAAAGGTGGAGATGATTGTGCTCCTACTATTCTAGGACTATTCCTAAGCATGAAAGGATTGACATCATTGTCAATAATTTAGTGCCCGAAATGCGTTATGAGGTTTGAAAGATGGTCTTTGATTCCTTCGATACTATGGTTGAGACCGCATGTCAAATTGAGGATGTCTTAAAAGAATAAGGCATTTTGACCAAACATAGCAATAACAATAATGGTAAAAATCCTACCAATGCCAATAAGGACAAAGGCAAACACTCACACTAGAACAAGAATAAGCAAGTAGTCAATGATGGAGTTGTGGACTCTTCCCAACCCAAGGATCAAGGAGTCCTCCATTTGTCTAGTGTAGTCCAAGCTATGAAGCTCAACACATCCTCCAACCAACAAGAGCATAAACCTAAGTATCAAGAAAAGCCTAAGAAAAAGTTGCGACAATTTTCTAAACTAGGTGACTCCTATGAGGATGTTTTCAAGATCCTTATTGTCAATAATCTTGCACAACCACAAGATCCAGAAAATTTACACATACCTAACATTAAGCCACATTGGTGGACTGAAAAGGCTTTCTGCAAATTCCACAATGGCACTGGACATGACATCAAACATTGCTGGAAGCTTAAACACCTTATTCAGGATCTTATTGAAAGTGGAAAACTTTAGATTGATGGGTTGAATACAAATGCAAACCACAAAGCATTCAAGGAGCCTTTGCCCAAATATGAAAATGGGAAAACCTCTAAACCCAAGAATGGCAAGGCTAAAATCAACTATACCTACACAGGTGCCGAAAATGTGGTTAATATGCTTGAGATTGTCGAGGAAAGTGTCAACATGATGTGAAACAAAGATTCCTATGGTCATGATGTGGGCTCTCATCCTATATTTCATGAAGAACCTATGGTGGTGCTTAGGGGTCCTCACTCTCAAAGGTCATCTCAAGATCTTAACGCTATCACCAGAAGCCAAAGTCAAGGTCTTGTGGTTATTAGAGGTCCTAGTATTAACCAATCCAGCAAACCCAAGCAAGTGACATCCAAGAATGTCACCACTAAGTCAGCAATCAATCCTGAAATGAGCTACAATCTTGTTGACCAGTTACAAAGAACACCAGCTCAAATCTCAATTTTTGAACTCCTAGAATTGTCCCCAAGACATAAGTGTGTCCTTTAGGATGCTTTGCGTACAACCAATGTTCCTAACAACATAGATGTTGACCAATTCCAAAACATGGTTAACCACCTTGCTAGCCCTCATTACCTAACATTCCCAGATTAAGATGACAAAGCCTTGAGCCATCTACATAATCTTTCCCTTCATATCAAATTCATGATCCACAAGACCTGTGTTAGGCGTGTGTTGATTGATGGGGGTGTTGGGCTCAATATTTGTTCCTTGAGTTTGTTGAAAATACTGGGTTACTCTAAGCAAGTTATTGATACCTAGAAGATCACCATTAAAGCCTATGATGAGGTAGAGAGAAGCTCCAAAGGCTTGGCCATCCTTCCTGTCAGGATTGGCCCCGTTGAAAAGGACATTTTGTTTCAGATTATTGATGCTGGTCCTTTAGCATATAATATCCTACTTGGTAGACCGTGGATCCATGACATGCAAGCAGTTTTGTCCACCTACCACCAATGTGTTAAGTTCCCCTATAATAGAGTAGAAGTTTGTATACCCAGGGATAGCACATTATCTGTTAATGCAATTTCAATAGGGACTCATGTTCCTCTCAACAGAGAAGCAGAGGATTTTGATGCCACTTTAGCACAATGCCAAAATAAGTTTAAACTATAGACCTTGGTATGGGGAGATATCAAATTGACTCCTTTACAAAACTTCCAGTCTCACCTAAGTCCTATGGTAAACCTTCACAAGAGATGTGTCCCTCATCTTCAACAATGACTCTATTTGATACATTTGTAGAGTCCTCAGTACCCATACAGGATGAAAAAGAAAAGGTAGTTGTCAAGGAATGGATCTATAGAGAAGACAAATACATGCATAATGAGAAATTATCTCCCTCTCCTAAGGTCTATGGAAGAGGGTATACCCTTGTCAAAAATATGGTCTATCCAGGTCATGGTCCTCTTAGTCACAGATTATATGCCAGAGATGAACCACTTGACCATGCTCTTTTTGGCCGCAGGTCTAAAACAATAGTTGGCCTAGGTTTTGAAAGTCAGGATAAGAAAAATACTCCTATCCTTACTGCAATGGATAATGATGATGAATCAAGCTACATACCCAATTTGCAAAATCAACAAGATAGGTGTGAAGATTGGGTCCCTTCCACCAATCTCCTATGGGGAGATTCAGATATTCCAATTGCCAATCCAATAGTTTCAGACCTAGAACCAGAAGTATCCACTATTGAAGATCATGTTGAAGATCCTATTCAAGAACATCAATGCACAAATGGCATTCAAAAAGGTGTTACCCTTGGTGACATCAAAGCCTCTACCTCAAGGCCTAAAAAATATGCTTGGTGTAAACATCCCAGCTAGGATTTAGATACGGACTCACATGAGTATGAATGGGAATCTCTTTTTGATTGTTCTATAGTTGACATGGACATTGATGTTGTCCACACATATGGTTCCCAACTTGAGGTAGCTAATGAGTTTAGTGTAGGATTAGAGGATTGGAATCCATGAGTCACTTTAGTGGATGATGCTTCACTTGGTAGGATAAGTCTTGATTTGGGTACCTTAGAGGGATACTTGACGGACCTTAACTTTGCAATCACCAAAGATAATACCATTCGCATATAGAATATTGAACCAGTCATTGACCTACCCCTTTCCAATCCTCACTTAATTGATTGGTATCAGCGCTATCAAGAGCCTCAGCTCCTAACTTTCCAAAATGACTATGAGATAGCAGGTTACTTAAATGCTCTTGAACCTATAGTCTCTTTCACCAGTGAACCAACTACAAGCATGACTAAACCAGATATCAAGTACCTTAGTTGCAAAATGAAAAGAAAAGAAAAAAAGAAAAAGAGTTCTAATGGTGAAAACCACTGTGTGGCGGTGTCAGAACCTAAAAAAGTAAAAATAAAGGATGTATCTGAGGGTGAAAACCTCTCTAAGGCACCTAAGGATGAGGTACTTGATCATCTCCCAAGTTACTTTCAGGATAGATCTTTAGTGCTTGTTGAGCCTACACAGCCAGTTAATTTGAATACAGAAGAGGCTCCATAAATAGTGCATTTAGCTCAGTCTCTATCAGCACAAGAAAAAGAAGCATATACCAAGTTCCTATAGACCAAGAAGATTAATTTTTCTTGCACTTACTCAGACATGCCTGGATTGGACACTAATCTCACTATGAATCACTTGTCCATAGCTCCAGGTGTCAAACTAGTAAAACAAAAATTGAGGAAAATGCATCCTCACATAGCTCTTCTTATCAAAGCTGAATTAGAAAAACTCCTCAATGCAAGATTTATAAGAGCCATTGATTATGCCGAATGGATATCTAATATTGTACCAGTTTCAAAACATGATAAGTCCATTTGCATCTGCACAGATTTTAGAGATCTTAATAAAGCATGCCCAAAGGATGATTTTCCACTTCCAAACATAGACATGATAGTGGACATGACCGCGGGCTATGAGATCTATTCTTTGATGGATGTTTTTTCTGGGTATAATCAAATTAAAATAGCTCCTAAAGACCAAGAAAAGACTGCATTCACTTGTGCATGGAGAACCTATTACTGGAATGTCATGCCATTTGGACTAAAAAATGTAGGAGCTACTTATCAAAGAGCTATGACTACCATCTTCCATGACATGATGCATAATAATATGGAAGATTATGTGGATGACACCCTAGCAAAATCTAAAAAAAGGGATACACACCTAGGTGATTTGGAAGTCATTCTAGATCGTATGGAATAGTTTCAATTAAGATTAAATCCACAAAAATGTGCATTTGGAGTGACCTCTGGAAAACTCCTAGGATTTATCATTTTAGCTAAAAGAATAGAGGTGGACCAAGAGAAAGTTCAAGCAATATTGGATATGCCACCTCCCAAAAACATCAGCCAAATGAGGAGTCTTCAAGGATGCCTTCAATCTATAAGGAGGTTTATTTCACAACTGGCTGATAGAGCTCAACCCTTTAATAAGAATTTACACAAAGGGGTTAAATGTGTCTGGAATGAAGATTGTCAGCAAAGCATGGACCAAATCAAGCAATACTTGGCCAATCCTCCAATCTTGATGCCTCCTATCCTAGGAAAACCACTCGTATTGTATGTATCAACAACAAAATCTTCCCCGGGGGCATTATTGGCTCAACTTGATGATACTGGAAAAGAAAGAGCCATATATTGCATCAGTCGTACTCTTGTGTCATATGAGGTCAATTACACTAGTATTGAAAAATCTTTCCTTGCAGTGGTGTTTGCTTCCCAAAAGTTGCGGCATTACATGCTTGTGTATACAATACACCTCATTGCAAAGATCGATCCTCTCAAAAATTTGCTTGGTAAGGCTTCTCTCATAAGTAGTCTTGCTAAGTGGATGATGATCTTATCAAGACTTGACATATTATATGTAATGCTATAAAAGGACAAGCCATTGCAGACCAATTGGTTGATTTTCCAATTCGAGATAAAGCACCAATTCAAGCTGAATTTCTAGATGAGCACATAATGTACATGACTACAAGAACATGGAAGATGTTCTTTGATGGCTCTTTCATGCAAAATGGTTCAGGTGCTAGAGTGTTGTTTGTTTCTCCTCATGGGTACACAATTCCTAAGTCCTACAAACTATTGTTCCCATGCAAAAATAACATTGTTGAGTATGAGACCTTGAAAAATGGATTAAAAATGGCAATAGAATGGAGAATCACAGAGCTACATATTTATGGGGATTCACAATTAATTGTTAACTAGGTTAATGAAGAATACCAAACCAAAGATGAAAAACTATTACCTTACACGAAAATGGTTGATTCATTGCGATGATATTTCACCTTTGTTACATTTCAACAAATCCCTAGAACAAAGAACAAAGCAGCTGACGCTATGGCTACACTAGCTTCACTTCTTCAATTAGAACAACACGAGTCCAGATTCAAATTCCTTGTGGAAGGGCTACGCTACCCTATCTATGACTCCCAAGAAAGCCAAGTTGTTTGTACCCTTGTTGACCATGAGTCATCCTGCTACAGTGCCATTTACTCATACCTCCATGATGGTACTATTCCCAAAACCTTCAACCATTCTGAATGAAGAAACTTAATCTGAAATGCCTCTCACCACACCCTTATCTCTAGTGATTTGTATAGGAGGGGTTTAGATGGGACACTTCTTAGGTGTTTAGAAAAAGATGAGTCCAACCAAGTGTTAGCTGACATTCATGAGGGCATTTGTGGAGGACATTCTTGTGGTCTTTCCATGGCTTGAAGGTTGCTTAGGGAGGGGTACTATTGGCCTACCATGCAGACATATGCAGTAGCTTTTGCTAAAACATGCAAAAAGTTTTAGAAACACAGTAACCTGATACATGCTCTAGGCAGGGAGCTTATTCCTTCTATTTCTCATTGGCCATTTCAGCGTTGGGCCTTTGACCTTGTTGGGAAGATTCATCCCAACTCATCAGGTGGTAATAAATTCATTATTACTACTACTGATTACTTTACCAAATGGGTAGAAGCTATCCCACTTTCTGTTGCCTCAGGAAAGATAGTTTCTTTGTTTATTTTGAACCATATCATCTGTTGGTATGGAGTGCCTTCTGAAATAATCATTGAAAATGGAGGTCAGTTTAAAAACAAGGACCTTAAACATCTCTACAAGAAATTCAAGATAAAATAGCATTGGTCCTCCATTTACTTCCCGCAAGGAAATGGACAAGCAGAGGCTTTAAATAAGACCATTCTCAAAATCCTCCATAGAACAGTTCACAAGAATGGTAGAGATTGGCATCTACAGATAAATCTGGCCTTGTGGGCCTATAGAATAAGTATTTGTACTCCAATAGGGGCTACTCCTTTTTCCTTCACTTATGGTGTTGAAGTAGTGTTACCTTTAGAGGTGGAGATTCTTTCACTTAGAGTTTCCCTTAAAGGTTTAGTGATAGATGAAGACTACCATGCCATGAGGCTACAAGAACTTGAACTTCTAGATGAAAATCGTAAAGCTTCCTTTGATCACATGAGAGTTTACCAAAAGCGTATGTCCAAAGCCTTCAACAAAAAGGTTTGCCCTAGAGAATTCCAAGTGGGAGATCTTGTCTTATGAGAAAATCCTAAGAACCAACAACATAGAGAACAAAAGGGGAAATTCAAACCCAATTGGCTTGGACCATACATCATTACTGCTGCTTTTGGGACAGGTGCTTATTTACTATCTGATCCAGAGGGAGAACAACTCCCTGAACCTATCAATGTTTTGCACCTCAAGAAGTTCTATCCATGATGCATATTCTACTTGGGGGCATCCTCTGTATATACTTATTGATCCTAAAAAAATTCCAAAAAAATCATATATGATGCTAAAAAAATCCTAAAAAGCATATAAAGTACTGAAAAAATATAAAAAAATAAAAAAATGCAAAAAATTCAAAAAAATAGAAAAAGTGCCTTGGTGAAAACCTAGAAACAGGCGCCTTGGTAGCAAAAATACAAAAAAATTGAAAAACCAAAAAAATATCCAAGTTGTGAAAACCTGGAAACTAGCGCTACTTGAGGCCTTTGCACCCTTGTTTCTTAGCATGCATCCTCGACACTTAGCCTTTCTCCATCATGCCTTGACCTTGTTGCCTTGGTTTGGAATTGGTCTTTGTCTTTGTCTACGGGGCATCACTATGGTAGCTTTGGTCTCTAGGATGCATTGGTCTTTAGGACATTCTTGCAAATGGTGTTTTTCAACACCACCCCAAACTGTGTTTTTCAACACTACCCTAGCATCAAGTGTTTTTCAACACTTATCAGATATCTTACTCAGAGTCCAGCATGATATGGTATTTCTCACTAGCAGATGTGATACTCAAAATTTGACTCTATGACCTACACACACACACTTAAACACTTGACTGATTGAGACTTGTTTGACTTTATTTCTTTGTGTCCTATCTACGATGATTTCTTTGATGAGTGTTCTCTCCCTAATAGTTTTCGATGATGCCGAGCTAGAAGACTGGGGGCATGAGGACATGTTTTATTTTTTTTTCTACTTGTGGGTATATTTTGTTGGTCCTAACTATCATTAGAATTTATGCTTGTTCTACTTGACATTAGGATCTATAAGGTATTATCCTTGATTGTCTTTGCAAGTGCATACTTATAGTCATCTTGACTTTCCTTGTGTCTCGATACGAGTATAATCTTGACATATTAAACTTAGGTAATCTCACTGCACTAGTCATCTTGACCTATATGTCTTTGGTGCTTAGGTGGGATTCCCACATATCTATCTAATATAGATCATATTCAGATTCACATAGTCATACTAGTGTGCATTGTATGATCTTGTGATGCTACCAATAACACTTGATGATTAATATTAGAGTCTAAAGGATTTGTAACCTTGCAAGTAAACCACTTTTCATAGTAGCTTGCATTCTTAGGTTCATGTTAGTTTCATTTTGCATCTTGCATGTGGAGAGAGCTCTCCTTTTCATCTTTCATGGACCTATCGGTCAACTGCACTCACCTTTCCTTTTCTCGATCATGTCTTTCACTTCTTGTCTTTCACATCACATAATGTTCCTATCATCACAAGGGGTTAATCTTATCATCACATCTATATCAACAAAGAGATCATTTTCAGAAACATGAGTCTGTATCATAAACATGAGAACTAAACATACATCTATGAGAGAGATTATACATGAGCATATATATCATACATTTTGAGCAATATGACAAGACAATATAAAAACTGAAACATCCATCACAAGTGGGACAAGTACACAAGATATATCACAAATCCAGTAATCTCATATATATAAATGTCATGATACAAATATAATGTGAGATCCAAAATTTGGATAATGTCCCAAGGTATGTCTCTATACATCTATCTACCCTAAACCTAACTCTGGCTAGCACCATCATGTGGAGCTAGTAGTGGTGGAGGTGGTGTTTCCACTCTATCTGGTATCATGTCACACCTCTTGACTATTGCAGAGTAGGGTGGTGCTCTCTGTCCCTCTGATACAACCTATATGTAGAGCCCATGATAATAAGCAGCTCGTGCTACCTCTCGCCAGATCTATGCTACATCGACCTGTGCTGCCCTCTCCTACCACCTGATCTTAGCTCTTAGATCAATTAGCTATTAGTCTCTAATGGCTGTAGTGATCCATAGTTGCTACATCTCCATCTCTAGAGCATGGATCCTCGCTCTTAGATCCTCTCCCCCTGTAGGCTGATCCTGCCCAACATCCACCAGATGGTGAGATGGCCTCACCACATCATCCCCCTCATCAGTTAAACCCTATCCCCATGACCATTTCTGACCACCTGATCAAGAGCTTTGTCATGTCTCCCTAGCTCTCCCTCTCCCTCCTCCATCCCCTCCATCCCTATCAACTCCATCATCCCCCTATGCTGCTGGTTGTGCATCAGGTATAATAAACCTAGGGAAGGCCACCTCTGTCACTCTGCCTTGTACGTCGCATCAGCACCTGCATCTTCCATGTCTGGGAGATAGTCCCATGGCTCCTTGTGTATGGTTGATGTATCATGTACTACCTGCTGGTAGTCTAGCATCAACGGTCACCCCTGTCCCTCCTCATCCCTAACCCAAGCATAAGTGGTGGTCTTAGTGAGAACTCTTTGTTGTTGCCCAAACTGCCTCCAGACTTGAGTGATCATGAATCTCTCAACAATGTTAGAATGTCGACCTACCAGTGGTCAGCTACATAACATATGCCCCAGCTCCTCCTCTCGATCACCCCACTGCTCGCAAGCCCTATATGGCCTCCACTAAAATGAGGTGAGCTCATCCAATAACTTTCGGTAGTAAGTCACATCCCCGCTATGTGGCTAAGATATGAACCTTGTGTACCTATAGATGTAGGGGCATCTCCACTCCCTCGGCTACATGTGTGGATGCACAATAGTGATGTGCTCCCATGCCCATACCTATGCTAGGATAGTACCACATGCCCAAGTCCTGCTCTCTCGATAGACAATCTCATGGAGCTCATGGTACATATCAGCGAGGATGGCTGGCCCCCATGCCATCTATCATGGGTGTGCAATCAGATCAGCCACTAACCGACTCCAACCTAATGGGAACCCTCTCTAGCTCCTATCTGTAATGAGGGCTTGTGCTACTATAGAACATACAATGCATGGCACCGAGAAGTCCTTGTCGAACTCCTCCATTAGTTGATCCTAGCTGAGGTGTCTATCCACAAAGGTGACATCCTAGAACATGTCCTGCATGATCTGGCATCCCTCAGTCGGATCCTGATCATAGTATACCTATGCCAAAAAATAATCATGTGATTTTCTAACATATGGAAACTATCCATTTACGACTATCTATAAACATGATTACACTTATAGGATCTTCATGGCTCGGAACTTGTAGGATCTAATAGACATCCTCTAGGCTAATAGTAGCCTCTCCAGTCAACAAGTGAAAGGTGTTATGCTCACTGTGCCACCTCTCAACCAATGTTGTTAGTAATCCATGATCTATTTGAATGTGGGGTATCTACAGAAAATAATCAAAGCCCATCTCCCTCAGGTCTGCTCACCCCGGATCATCAAGATCCCGGACGCATCGTAGCCCTGTCACTCTTGGCGCTCTAATGAGCAGTGATGGAAAGTACTCCTGCAAGCCATTTAACCCAAACCAGATGTCAGAACATATCATGATGGATGTATAAAATTAGTACAAAACATCTTTAAAAGAAAACATTGTCAGGACCCATGTTATTTTTCTCAAAAAGATTAAAACATGTCATTTTTCTATACTGTGTGATACTATTTTTTGATTAAGTATCATGCGATACTTTCCTCAATAGTAGTGCAATAATATCTTTGAGTGTGATAGTTCACATAGAATCACACAAAATTTCATCCAGTATCATCCGATACTAGATTACATACCCATGCGATACTATTTTGACCCACAAAATATCGCACGATAGATATTTTCAAAGAGTGCGATACTTTCTAAGTATCGTATGAAATTTCGTACGGCTACAAATTTGAAAAATTTTAAAAACATTTAAAACATGTTTTAAATTAACATAAATGCTCATAAATGACCTACAAAGCATGTTTTTCTGAAAACATACCGGGGCACCATACTGTAGAGGCCGGTTGTGCAATCGGGCGTGCTCAAATTGATGCCTGTGGACCGGAATCACTGCTTGCTGGGCCATTTTTCTCTCTCTAAGCTCTCGAGATTCTCAAATCACTAAAAGACAAATGATTTCAAAAATGACCTTTTTACCCCTTTTTATAGCATTTTGACCTTTTGACCTAATTTTCAAAACACCTCAAAATTGCGCAAAAAATTGCACCCCTATCTAATTTTGACATCCTGGATCTATTTTCAGGATGAAAATCAAAATCTGAGCTCATCTTGATAGTCAAAATTGTATTTCAAACTTTCACCCTTTTCTGCATAGTTGGCTGACCATTTGAGGCCTAATCCTTCGATCTTTGTTGGGGAATCTTTATTTCTTCATCCCCATCTCTTTCAAACTCCTAGTCTTTCATTCATCTTCATTCGCTTCATCTCTCTAAGGTATGACTTCATTTTTATCCTATATCTTTCTCAATCAAACCTAGTCAAACTAGGGCATATCTTCACTGCTTGATGGTTATCCTATCATCCTTCACCTTTGATTATGATTTCTAGTGACTTGATCAAGTTTATCAATTTTCTATTCTCCTCTACCTGATTTTGATTTTGATTTCGAGGGGGCAGTACCTATTAGCTTTAATACTTGATTTAGCTTATCAATCAGCTCATCTTGAGATTCTTATCTCTTATTTTAGACTTGATTATCACCTAGCTATACAGGTGTTGGTCTTGTCTTTTAGCTTATCTTTGACAGCTTTTGCTTATGCTTGTCCTGATATGTTCCCATCCGTCGAACACATGTCTGGATTGTTTTGTGATCCCAAATTGATCTCACATTTCAATTCCATTCTTTGACCACATGTGATCCCAAATCGATCTCACATTAGTCAAAGAGGGGAAAATTTATGCACCCTAAAATGGTCACCTAGACTTTGGGCCCCCATCCAATAATTTATCAAATCCTTGAATCAATATTTTCAAAAATCAGCATTTTTCAATTATATCAATTTCCTTGATCAAATCCTATTTTATCATTTTCAATTATTTTCTATGGGCTAACCATTTTATCCTAAGTCTTTATTTATTTAAAAGGAATTCCCTCCCCTTTTATTAAATAAAAATCCCCCACTTTCCTCTTATCCTAAGTTGCACAAATAAAGCATTATTCTTATTTTATAAAAAGAAGAAAAACACTTTTTGTCTCATATGAACACAAAAGTCAACTCTTATTTTCTCATTGGAGGATATTTGTGCACATGGATTGCTCCTCTTTCAAGCTCCACCCTTGATTAAATCTTTTGCCTCTTAATCTCCATGGTCCATTCCTTTTCAATTCCTTTAAAAGGAGAGCTCTTTTCTCATTCTTAGATCCCAACATTTTATGCTAATCTTATGCTGCAGGATTTCTTGGAGAGTTTGGAGCTTTTCGAGATCATTTCTTACATTCTAGTTTCATTTCTTTGCATTATAGCTTTCATGGCATCTATCTTAGTTTCCTCTATGCTTTAGATTAGCTCACATAGCTTAATTAGCAAGGGTTTGTAATACTTTCATTTCCATAGCTTAGCTTGCATCTTCATTCTTAGCATAGTTGCATTGAATTTCCATTGTTGATTCTTGAGGATATTGGCACTCTTGCCCTTGTCTCTTTGAATCTCTCATTGTGTGGTTTACTAGCAAGGTTGCATGCTTCAATAGCTTTAGCTGAGAGTACTATCAACATCCTTGTGACTCCATGCCTAGGGAGCTCTAGGTCTCTTTCTCAAGGTTTCCCATTTATGGATTCCCTTGGAAGTAATGACTTAGAGAAGTGCACTATTTAGTGTGTACAGCATAATAGCTTTTGAATCACATTAACACACACCCATGTTCTGTAGCATAGTTCATTTTAGAAGTGTAGGGCTTGACTATGCACATGCATTATTGTAGATGAGGATCAGTAATAGGGTGCCAGACATTGCTTAGATCCTTTGGATCTAACCCCATCTTTTCCTTCCTTGCAGGTTTTGGATCATACAAGAGCATACTGGATTAAAGCTTGGGTCAACACTTCATTACTTCAGGCAATTTTTGGTACCTCCATTATATGTTTTATATGTACTAATCTTATTCACCTTGTTTTATATGTCCTACTTATATGTCTTTGATCTTTTGTTTAGATAAATTTCATTCTAAAAGAGTGTATTTAATCTCTATATGCTTAAACAACCTCACTAGTTAAGATTGTTCTCATTTGTAGTGGGTATGATAAGAATCAAATCACTTGAAAGACACTAGTATTTAGACATGCACAAATTAGTAATGTGATTAAGCAAATTACCTTTCTTTACAATTGCATGGTTGTCTTTGGTTTGTCATTTTGTTTTGAGTGTCTAGTGATTTAAACCAAAGACTTTGACTTAGCCAAAAAATGTTCAAGTCTACATTAGTATGTTTCTTTTTGTTGTAATTATAATTAGTATGAATGAACAAAATAATGACAATGCAATATTTGTCTAAATAGCGTCGGTGACTTCGGTCAATGTGCCTATGTGTCAATGTGGTGTTGGCCCATGCATGTTGAAGATGTCATGCACAACAAGTAATCCTGGGCATCAATTTTGGGTTTGCCCAAATAGGAAAAAGGTCTGGATACATAATTATATTTTATGTTTTAAAATAATGTGACAACTACTCATTTTATGAAGAACTGATGTAAATTTGGTATTGTCAGGGAAATATTAGATGTCAATACTTTCGGTGGGTCGATCAAACCACATTTACATCTACCACATTTCATTGTCTCATAAGTTGCATCAAATGATCCACTTTCTATAATCTAAGTCTCTCACCTCGGTTCACCAAGAAGAAGACTTCTCCCAAGTCCTCACGAACACCATAGTGATCTACAAATCTCCAATGTGCAAGTTTTTCACATAGCTCTCTCGACATCACACCTAACTCATTTGAAACTGTGGCAAAAATGGTAGATGATCCAGCGATCTGTCACAACCTGATCTCAACAACAATGCAAAGAGTATCTTGATTTCATCTTCAAGCTGATCAATGCACAGTCTAGTCAAACTCCAAGTCAAGTCACTGCTACACTCCATAGGAACAAAGCACATCAAATTTAGACCAAATAATTCAAGAAGTCACTTGAATCAGATTTGAATGCAATCAAGTTCGCGTATATCCCATGAACACATCAGGAAGAATGCATCTCTAGTCACTACACTAGCTTCTTGTACCAAAGCCATCACTGTCACAAGTCTTGATTTGATAGGATCCATTTGAAATCCAAGTCTCTAGACTTGACTCAATAATCCACAACCTGCTACTAAATCTACTGCAAAGTTATCTCTGAATGATCCATAACCAAATCACGAGCAGGAACCAGATTTGCAAGAACACCATTCTGAATCAACAAATATATATATATTTTTTAAAAAAATTTGAATTACAATAGTGATGGGTATCCATCACAAACATTTGATGTACATTCATTGCATTAACAACATCATTATCAGAAAAAACCATAAACGATGAATATCCATCGTAAATTTCCAACGCATGTCTATCGTATGTACAACATATTCATCATTCCAAACCATAAATGATGCACATCCGTCATAATATTTTGATGGAAATCTGGTGCACTAATATCAATTTCATCTATGAACAGGTCACTAACAATGGCTACCCATTGAAATATTTTGACAGGTCACTGTCATTTGTATTTGTTGTGATGGTTAGGCATCACAATGTGGACGATCGCAAATAGGTGTGATGATAGGTTCGCTTTGTTGGCACCCTCTTTTTGTAATGGCTAAGGGTGTTTTAATTATGATGCCTAACAAAACCTTCAATTTTTCTGACTACAAAACTGTGACACTAGGTAGTGTCGCTTAATCAACAGTATACTATCTAAATTTGGACGTTCGACCATCGAAAAAAGGTCTCAAATGTACTAGTGAAGGCTCATGAATCTTGTCTCTAGCATACTCAGTAATGACAAAAATTATCCCTTCATGAAGGATGGAAGAACTAGACTTTATTCTATTATCCATGATACTCTGGTTCAAAGAACTCAATAGGAAGTAAGGGAAATAAACCCTAGTATTATAATGAAAATGGTTCACTAGAACAAAATGGAAATTATAAACCCTAGTGAATCCTCCATCTAAAGTGAAGTATTCCATAATAATCCTCAAAACATGTACCCATATGAGCTTGATGTTGTTAATACTGACATAATCTACACTACCCTTAATAAGCATAGCTCTCTCTTCAATAGTTTTAGGAAAATCCTTATAAGGCTTATCACCAATCTTCCTATCTTTGAAATAATTCATACCATCAAGTGGGAGGCCTTGAATATCTACAATTAGGTCTAGAGTCAATGGAAAAGACTTACCCCGAAGTGCACCACAACATTTTCCCAACCAGAGGCAAACTCCTTTGTTATGTCTTTAGCATTACCATGTAAGTGCTGAAGATACTGATCAATCTTTCCCTTCTTAATTTGTTTCCAAAAAAATTTCTCCTGAACCCATTTACACTCTGAAGGTTATTCTCTCTTAAGATCCCCTCCCATTTCTTCCATCATACACTTAGGCTCCATAGAAGAAATAACAAAATTATGTGTCGATAGTTTGAGACCAGACTTTCTCAAAATGGACATGCAAAGCACTGAATAAAACATCTTCAGCATAAGAGCCATTTTGAACACCCATAAAGCATGTATAAAAGGATGATTCTTAATGATCTTGCACTCCTTTTACCATTTCATTTCATGAGTACATAAAATATGCATCATATCACTCAATGTCATCATTACTTCATATGATTCCCTCCTTTTGGTTAATCTTGTCATAATAAATGAATTTATTAATATCATTATTAATATTGTTCATCCCAAGCCACTTGCGAGTGACATCATTTTTAACCCCAAAATTAGCAAGCCCATCCACAACCATGTTAGTTCCATGGTAGTCATGGGCTAAGTGAAATCTTTCAAATTTATGAGCAATATACTTTATTTTTTCTATTATATGCTTGATTGTCCATGAGGGTTTACTAAGGCCATTAATATTATTGATGATATTGATTGAATCTCCCTCCAGCCACAAATTCTTACAACCCAATTCATCAACCAACATAATTATATTGAGAGCCACCATCGCTTACACTCTATGATTAGATTGGACTCCCAAAGGAAAGGTAATAGCCCCAACATAATTACCTTCCCAATCTCTTATAATACCTCTGCCACCAACATTGCTCGGGTTTCCCTTGGCATCCCCATCAAAGTTAGTTTTTAGCCATCCTTGGGGAGGAGAGGACCACATGGCATCATCTCTGGGATGAGGAACTTTAGGATAAGTATTGATAAACTACCAGTTTCTGATTTTCTCCATATTCTCCTGAGAGGAAATCATAGTAGGATAGTTTTTGACAATAATATTGAATTTTTCTTCCAACCCTCTACATATTAGATTCCCAACCAAATAGGCTTTAGCATACTTCTCCTAGAACACTCTTTTATTTTTCTCCTTCCAAATGTGCTAGCTCAAATGAGGGAGAATCAAATTCCAGAAGTCTTTAGCCATTTTGTTTGAATATAGACAACTCCATTGAGTAATAAAGTCCTACCAAGAGGGGAAAAACCAATAAAGGTTCCATTTTCTAAGTATTATCTCCCAAACCATGTCTTTATTTGTGACCATTAGCTTACTGGTAGAGGCAAAAGAGTAAATACAATCAGAATTGGAAGCCCAAATTAGTTAGTCATGAATATTCTCAGTAGCAAACTAGGTTTGCAACGCAAGATGAAGGGGATGAACGTTTCTGTCAATTTCTCCCAAATTGATCCATTTATTTCCTCTCCAATAGTTACTAACTTTCTCCCCAAAAGATTCTTTACATCTAGCTATAGCTTGGCTCCACTCTTGGTTATTTGAAAGAGGGCCCGAATGAATCCAACAATCCTCCCAGAAGTCAATTTTCCTACCATTTCCCAGTTTTCATCTAGCACCTTTAAGAATTAGCTCCTTAGCATAGCATATACTATTCCAAATATAAGAACCATGCTAATCCTCTCTAGAAAGAAGGAAGTCTTCTAGAGAATGATTGTTAAAGATATACTTATTTTTTATGATAGAATTCCATTCTTTAATTTCCCCATAGACTCTCCAAATTTGTTTATCCAAAAGGGCTTTATTAAAATTTTGGATGGTTCTCAAACCAAGCCCCCCAATATTTTTAGGCCTACAAACCCTATCCCAAGCCACTAAGCTTAATCTTTTCTTATCTTCAACCCCTGACCACAAAAATCTTTTTTGGATTCTTTTAATCATCATAGAAAATTTATAGGATATCTTGAAGAGGCTTAAATCATAGAATGGAAGATTTTGCAAAGTATACTTCAAAAGTTGAATCTTCTCACCATTACTTAGAAGGGATCCCTTCCAACCTACCAACTTTCTATTAAATCTTTCAATTATGGAGATCCAGAAGGCTTCAGGAGGTTTAGAACTCAAAGGCAAACCAAGGTAGGATGAAGGAAGGACCCCAACACTACATCCCAAGATTAGAAATATTCTTTTGTCTCTCCTCATGAGTATTAATGAAAAAGTTAGAGCTTTTCTTCTAGTTAATGAGCTCACCAAAAGCCAGGGTATAAGTTGTTAAATCATTCTTCAAGTTTTTATCTTCCTTAACAGTTGATGCCCCCAAAGTGATAGTATCATCAACAAATTTCTCATGGGAGAAAAAGGTTCTGGTAGAGGAAGGTTGGAAACTAGTTATCATTCCTTCTCCCACCAGCTTACTAATGTACCTTCCCAAACATTCAACTAGAATAGAAAAAAGAATGGGGGAGATAGGATCACCTTGTCTAAGACTCTGAGAAGGTCTAAAGAAGTTGGAAGAGCCCCCATTAACAATTACATATGAGGAAACAATAGATACTAAATGCATTATAAGTTTGATGACTCCCTTACAAAAACCAAAGGCTTTGAGAATTTTCATCAGAAAATTTCAGTCCACTCTATCGTAAGATTTTGAGAGATCAATCTCTTCATAAGAAAACCTTGTTTCTTGGACACTTCCAAAGAGTGAATATTTTCATGAACAACAATAATGGAATCCAATATTTTCTGCCCTGGAACAAAGCCATTCTTCTAGGGGGAGATGATTGAGGGGAGAATAGACAACATCCTCAAAGTAAGCACTTTAGAGATGATTTTATACAAAGAATTGCAGAGGCTAATAGGTTTGAATGCATCAATAGTATCAACTTGAGACTTCTTTAGAATCAACACCAGAAAAGTTGCATTAAGTTCACTAAGAAGGTTTTTAATACCAAAAAACTCTTTAACCACAACATTCACCTCTTTCCCAACAATATCCCAAAAGTGTTCAAAGAAAAACATAGTAAAGTCATCTGGGCCTGGAGACTCATCACCTTTGAAGGAAAAGACAACATTCCTAATTTCCTTATCAAACATGATAGCTTGAAGGCTCACATTAGTTTCTGTTAGAGTAAAGTATTAATTATGTTAATTAACTTTACTCCCTTCTTAAGATGTCAACACTTTTATTTTTAGTTGTTTATATTTAAACACACATGCACTAGTTGATTTAAACTTATGTACTATTTGTTTTAAATATAAACTTGCATGCATTAGTCTTGTAATAATTTAACTAATTATTACATGCACTTCTACTTTTTAGGTTTTCCTTTCAAGGCATTCGATCTCCTTTATAATGGATGATCCATTGTATATTTTATTCATTCGTTATTTGAGGATATTTTCTTCTTCATATTTTTGAGTCAAACCCTTGCCCTCTTCTTGTCTCTACTTCCTTGTAAACAAGTTTTTGTATGCAGGTGATCTTCGAGTTTTGTGGATTTGTATTGCTCAAATCCTAAATGGTATCAAAGCCTAATCTACTACAGCTTGTTCATGTTTGAAAGATTTAGAGATTAGAAATTCATTTGTTTCAGATTAGTGTTTTTTTTGTTTTGTTTTTTATTGAAATTAGGGGGTCCCTAAATTTTGGTGCACGTTGAGCTCAAACAGACCTCATCGTTGAGCTCGCAACACCCAAAAACCCCTATTTCGATATAAAAATATCAAATTTGGAGAACTTTGAATTTTGGGGCATTTTTTTTGGTACTAGACAGCTTGACACGCTTTCTAAGGCAGCATTTGTATGGACTTGCATGTTTCCCAAGGCAAACTTCTTTATATTTAGCATGCAAATCGAGGCAAAAATTTTATTGTCCAACCCATAAATTAAGATCAAAAAACATTTGCACACAAATCGAGGCAAATCCAAAAAAGTCTAGCACAGATCCCAAGGGGCGCATGCGATTTTGAAAAAAAAATTATTTTTTTTCCATTTTGGGCGGCGACGGCTATTTGGTCGTCAAATTTAAGCCAGTGCATGCAATTTTAGCCCCTGGTCATATGGTGACCAGGGCCCAAGAATTTTAGGGGCTTGCATGCTATGACGGCCATTTGGCTGTCAATTTTAAGCCCGTGAAGTGTTGAAGTCAGCACATTTAGACACCATTTGGGCCCTCCAGCGCAGCAGTTGGTATTTTGCTCATAACTTGAGCATACGGTGTCGAAATTGGGCAAACAAGATATCATCAAAAAGCTGGTTCTGAGCTCTATCCAAATCTAGAGGTTTGAATTTTTTTAATTTATTTTTTGATATTTTTTTTACTATCAAAGTGAGATGTTTAGTTTTGCATTTCAGAAGCTCTATATTGCACATCCGAAGTCCATTTTGGGAAAGCAAGATATCATTGGAAAGCTTGTTCTGAGAGCTTTCTAGTTCTATGAGTCTTTTTTTTAGAATCTACTCCAAGTATATTTTATTTAGTTTTTTGTATTTCTACACTCTGGTGGATATCTTGGATGTTACAGGTCCTGGGATCTCTTCCCTTTAAGGGATGACTCTTCTTAGGTTGTTCTTTTATTTTAGCAGCCTTCGCTCTTCTTTGAGCAGTGTATACTTCACATTTGTAGTATTTTTTTATGCACATGCACTAAGATAAAGTGTCATTTTATTGCATGTATGAGATCTTGCACATGTTCATGCTCTTTGTACTCGCACTCCATTATAAAGTGCCATGGGGGGTTTGATGTTTGCCTTTGTTTTCCATCTACCTTTGTCAAGTGAGTGTTCCTTCCACGACATTAGCCTTAGGGTATCTTTATTTGTGTTTGTATGCACCTTCGATGTTCCTGGTTCTTCACGATGCTATTCTTATTAGCACTCTTTTAGTGTACCTGTTATTACTCCCTTGTCAGTAGTATGGGGGGGTTTCTATTATTGGTTCTACTACTTCCTTGGTTTGATAGTGTGAGCTATGTATTCAGTATTTGATTCTATGTACTAGGAAGTTGTAGTGGTTGGGTACCTATGCATTCCGGTGAGATGGATCATTTACCATATGGACACTCTTTTCTTTCCTATTTTTTGGATGCACTGTTCCATCTTTGATTGATCATCTCTTCAGAATTTTGGTGTTTATGCCATCTGTAGCTTCGAATGCAAGTGTTTACCTTTGTTTGCCTCCTAATTTGAGTAGTGTTATTTGAGGGCACTCATGTAGATTAAAGTCTTCTCTACCTGGTCATATTTCTGTGGAGGATCTTTAGATCAATAGTTACTTTTTGACAGAGTTTGCATCTTCTTGCTTCAATGATGTTCTACATGTTCATTTTTGTTCCTATTTTCTGGAACATCCCTAGTTTTGGAGGCTTCTTTAGTCCTTCAAACTAGCCTTTGTCTCTTTTTGGAGTAGAGTTTTTCCCATGTGGTTTTCTCTATTTCTCCACTTTATAAAGACTCTCTTTTGTACATGGGTACCTCATCAGGCCATGTTGTCGGGACCCATTTTTTTGCTTTCAGCACTGTAGTTTCCTTTTCTTTCTTCTTGCATTGTTTGTAGCTACATTGTTGCTCATCTTAAGGGGGGTGTTAGAGTAAAGTATTAATTATGTTAATTAACTTTACTCCCTTCTTAAGATGTCAACACTTTTATTTTTAGTTGTTTATATTTAAACACACATGCACTAGTTGATTTAAACTTATGCACTAGTTGTTTTAACTATAAACTTGCATGCATTAGTCTTGTAATAATTTAACTAATTATTACATGTACTTCTTCTTTTTAGGTTTTCCTTTCAAAGCATTTGATCTCCTTTATAATGGATGATCCATTGTATATTTTATTCATTCATTATTTGAGGATATTTTCTTCTTCATATTTTTGAGTCAAACCCTTGCCCTCTTCTTCTCTCTACTTCCTTGTAACAGGTTTTTGTATGCAGGTGATCTTTGGATTTTGTGGATTTGTATTGCTCAAATCCTACAATTTCTTTATCAATCAATGAAGGGATAACAACTTTGATTTTATCATGATACGAAGAAGCCAACTTAGTATCTTTAGAGAGGAGAGAAGAAAAATAGTTGATCATTTCCTTTCGGATATCCTCCTCCTTAACCATCTTGTTTCCATTGGAAGAAAGGCTCGTGATTTTCATTACCTTGTGCTTCTTGGAGGTCATATGGAAAAATTTGGTATTTCTATCCCCAGCCTTAGCCATAAAGATCTAGCTCTTTGTCTCCATAAAGTTTCCTCCTTGGATATGATATTATGATAATTCTCTAGCAGAGTGTTTTCCATATTTTTGAGTTCCTCATAGAAGCCTTCCTGCTAAATTTGGTCCTGGATATGTCAAGTTACACATGACTTTTGGAGAGGAAAATATCACCAAAGACTTCTTTGTTCTGAATCCTAATCTTTCTTTTTATGGAATACAATTTCTTTGTCACTTTGTACATTTCTCCCCCATCCACAAAACAATTCCACCAATCCCTAATGGTATCCTTCAAATTGGGATGAGCCATCCACATTTTTTCAAACCAAAAAGGAGATTTACTTTTGCTAGTCAAGGGATTAGCTGAAAAGGATATAGGGAAATGATTAGACCCAACTCTCAGCATAGATGAGAGAGAACAAGAGTAACTTGAAAGCCAGTGTAGATAAATGAGAGTTCCATCCAGCTTCACCTGGATTAGCTCAGTACCAATTCTCCTATTAGACCAAGTAAAAGAAATACCCTCCAAATCAACATCCAGAAGAGCCTCTTCATTTATATAGTCCATTAATTCTGACCTACTTTCAATTTGTGAAGGGTTACCTCCCCTTTTTTCAGCCTCTTTCAAAGGATTATTGAAATCTCCCATAACCATCCATCTTATATCTCGATAAATCTTTCACAAATCCTTCAGACTTTGCCAAAATTTATGTCTTCCTAATCTAGTATTAGGGGCATAGATATTAATCAGAGTCCAAGAAAAATTATCTCTAATATGGGTAACCTTCACCATAATGATGTTCTTCTCAACCTTAATAAGAGAATAATTAATAGAATTTTTGTTCCAAAATATTGCCACTCCTCCTGAAGCACCATCCACATCACTACCTATACTACCTCCATTCTTAATAGGGTGATTTTTTTCAAGTTTCTCCCTGAGCATTTTTGTTTCTTGAATAAGAAAGATATCCATGTTACAATCTCTAACAATGTTTTGTAGAACATCCTCTTTATGGGGAATATTCAATCCTCTAATATTCCAGGAGATGATTTTCATTTACGATATGGGGAGAAAATCTCTGAGATGGTAAGTTGGCACCTATCTGCTATATTATATTTTGCTTCTTGTTCTCTTGCATCTTTTATTTATTTTATGCCTCTAGTTTCCCCTTTAGGAGATCCAACATCTGCCTCCTATTGTCATCTTGTCTGCACTCCTCCATAGGCTTCACTTTCACTTTTCTTGGTCGATCCAAATATTGAGGATGTCTGATTCTTTATCTTACCTTTTTTAGTTGAATTTATGTGATGTTTTTTTTCACTTACTTCTATCCATGATCCTTCTTGATCCTTCTTAGTGATAAAAATATTATCCAAACTCTCTTCCCTCAAACTACTCAGAGATAGGGGGCCATCATTTTCACTATCCTCAATAGTATCACTATTTGATGTGCCATCTTGCATAGTAGACCTATGGGGGTTAATCTTTTTCAAGGAATTCTCATCTCTTACTACATCCTTGAATGAATATTCCACTCTAGAAACTAGAGTAGTATTATCCAGTTCTTGGGATCCTACACTCTCCAATCTCCTAGAAGTTGAGAATAGACCTCCATCCATTTTGACTTCGGGGTCTAAATTTCTTAATAGTGGGCAACCTAATTGTATCATCTTAAAATGGAAGCACTTCCATGTTAAGAGTGTTTATCCCTCTGAGTAAGTGGTTTGGGGTCATATCAGATGCATTGAATTGATCTTTTCTTTCATCTGGCTTTCTCCCCACTTTCCACTTCTTTTCTGCTTCATTATAGGTGAAATTAGGGTTAGGATCTTAAGGATTCTCCTGAATTTCCCTCTTTCATGGCTCTATTTTCTAAGTAGGATTTAAAAATAGGTCCTCCTAGCCTTCATCATAGTCATCATAGGATTTTATGCTTATCCCTAGAATTTTGTCCTGTTCTAGTATCATTTCTAGGTCCCGAGGCATCCCCGAGACCTTTTGTCCTGATTCTGACTGGATCTAGGACCAGGGTCAGATTCGAGGTTGAACCTGACTAGGTTAGGATTGAGCTCAAACCTGAATAGGTTAGGATCAAGCTCAAACCTGACCAGGTTAGTCCCAACCTCAATTTTTCCCCCTTCCTTCAAATCTTCAAAATCTTTGATTTTCGGGTATCGGGCTTTCGGGATATTTGTTTTCCCCCCTCCAGGTTGGCCATTTTGGGTTTCCAAATGGTAAATCCTTCAATTGCATTTAATCTAGGTATATTTTCTAAAGGTTAGGACCTAATTGGGATTTAATTCTCCAAGGTGGCCCCTCTAGAGGATTGTGCCCTAGTTCACTATAAAAGGAGGCCTTCCTCTCTCATTTTCACCATCCACTTTCATGATCAAGACACCAAGCTCTCAATATTTTCTCAAGTTCAAGCAAGCATCCATTCAAACATTCAAGTCCTCTTCTCCATCCAAGTTCTCCATTAAAGATCAAGAATTCAAGCATTCAATCTATTGAAGGGATTTGGTTCAAGCATTCAAGATTCATCATTTAAACGCTAGATCTAGCCATCATGATGGTGTGATCTTCCTTCAAGATCCTTTGGTTAATATTCAAGATCCATTCATTCTTCTCTCAAGGTGGATTCCAAGCATACAATCATGGAGGTTTTATTTACATTTATTGATGTTATGTGCAAGCTTTCATATCAATATACTTGTTTACATTCAAAATACAATTACATATCTATCAAATTGCATAGCTTCATTGTTAGATCCATTTCTACTACTTGCTAGCATTCCTATTTCAATTTCAATATTAAGGTTGATTCCAAATTGAGGTTTGAGCAAGGCAAACCCCCCAAACAAACAACAAAACCCCCATTTTCTTCCAGGTACAGGTGTGGGATTTAAAATTTGAGAGTGAATTTGGATACCCTTTTCGGTGAACTTTCGAGATCTGAGAACAGAGATAGAATCAACCTTCAAATAAAGAATCTAGCCTTTGACCTTTTATGAGGGTTAAAGTCGACCTGAGCTCATCTTAGAGAAAGATTTTTGGGTTTTCTTTGTCTCGGCATTTCAAGTCCATAACAAGTTGTAGAATTGCCTAAAAGTACACACAGACATCAAAAAATGACATTTTCCAGATCTGCCCTAATTTAAGGTTAGTATTTGCATTTCAATTATTTCAGATTTCAAGCTTAATCCAACTATAGGGAAGTATAGGGTTTCTCTCTCTCTTTCATATTCTTCATAGATTGATTCAATTGTGCATTAACCTTTTGGTTGATTAAATTGGATCTCTCCTTTGGGAATTTGGATTTAGGAGTGAATCTCATATTTCCCCCACACACTTACACAGATAGAGGTGATTCCAAATTATGTCCATTCATTTTGGTGAACCCGACATACTTACTCTCCTTTTCTTTTGTGGAATTAGATGCCCTATTATGTTAGATTTTAGATCCTTTCTTGCATTTAGATTAGATCTAGTTTATGCTCTTGCATTTTAAATTCAAAAATACAAAAAAATAATAATAATCAATAAAATACAAAAACATTTCTTGCATTTCATTTATTATGGATATTGTTAAGATATTTTGGTGCATGGTCATGTTCTTTATGACTCTTCTTTAACCATCTCTTTATAATACCTATGATGTTTATGAGAATATCATTCACTTCATTATGTTGATGACCCTTCACTTTTCTCTTGCCTATGCTTTTGTGAAATTGACCCATACTAGTTTGCCTACATTTAAAACTTTTCTTAGGGATTTATGTGGTAGTCTTATTCATCTTTTGGATTATGTGAAGAATTTGGTAGATGATACACCATCTCCTAATCTTCCTAATCCTATCAATCTCAATCCTATTCCTATCAATCCTAATCTGATACCTAATTCTCCATCTGTTCATCCTCGCTCTTCCCATACCTATGATGGAATTCAAGCTATAGCTCAGGATGTAGATGTGCAAGATTTCTTTGATTTACCTTCTCCTCTGATTCATGATGATATTAAAGGAAAGGGTAAAGAAACTTCTTCAAAGCCTACTATCCCACCTTATACAACCTTTATTCATGAACATGATAATCAATTACCTCTTGTAGAAACTTTACATCATATGTACACTACTGGATATAATATGGTGACTAAACAAGGTTATAAAGGTTTAGGGCTAGGAGTTAATAATCATGGTATTAGGTTTCTAGTTCATATCCCCCCTAAACCGGATATGTGTGGTGTTGGATGTTCAAAATCTCAAGTCAAGTTAAGTGGTGTTGATCATCATCCTCCTCTTCACATTCTTCTCCCTACACCTATATTAGATAGCCCTAATACTTGTCAAGAAGTTGCTAAGAAGGTATATGTTAAGCTAATGAATTCCAAGAAAGAAATCTTTAGACCTATGCCGATAGATGCTTTATACAAATACAAATGTCCTTTTAATTATAGTAACAAACATTTACTTTCTGATTGTAAACATTTCAAGTTATATGTTAGAGAAAGGGTTGCTTTAGGAATTATATCTCATTCTCGTGTAGTTTTACAATTCCTTCATAATTTTGATATAGGGGATTCCCCTCCATTAGATATAATGTAAATGTTCTTCCCCTCTTGTCTCATGACTAGGGGGAAAGAGGTGTATTTTCATCCAGTCTCCTAGGATCCATTAGGTCTTTTATTGGGGCTTAATTGGTATTCTTTCTCTCCTATTTTTCTATGGCTTTGCATTCTATTTTCTTTTCAAGATATCTTTCCTAGGACATGTGTTTTGCGAAGGTATCCCTTGTCTCTATTCCTAGGGGGAAAGGTACCTCTTTCTTTCTCTTTGTCTAGGGAACTACTTTCTTTAGCCTAGTAGTATTTGTTTACATTGTAATATTATTTCAAACATATTGATAGATGTTTTGACTATGGATAACCTTCTTATATGAGAAGTTGTTATCCTAGGTTGTCACTTCTTCTCTATTTTTCAAATTATGTTCTTTATAAACTCTCATCTTGGCTTTGATGTTAGAGTTATTTCCCTCATTGCAAAGATTCTTCTTCCTCTTGATTGCAGGGGGCTTGATGATTGAGTCTTTGTTCCCTCATTTTTGAAAGTTGATATTTTATATAAAAGCACTCCTCTTTGGTGGTGGTCTTGTTGATAAGATCTCTTTTTTGAGGACCCTTTTCCATGAGTGACATATCCTTTTCATGATTATCTATACTCTTGGATGTAGGGGTCAATATCCCTCGCTAAGGATATAGTATACATTGTTGTAAATAGGATATCTCCTTGCTTTGTGAAGTAGGTATCCTCTTCCATCTTTGTTCCTACACTTGGGGGGAAAGGATGTCATCTCCTTCTTTTTTGTCTTTCTGGGATTCACCTATTTCCTTGGTTAAGAAGTATTTATCTGTTATGTGACATCCAATCATACATGAAAATTTTGGTTTGCATTGAGGACCTATGTCCTTGATAACAACCTCTTTTGTTGTTTGACATTGGGTTTCCATGGTTGATATATCTCTCACCTTGGAAACTGAATAGTGTGCTATCCCTCATAAGGGTTACTTTCTTTTCACTTCTTGCATGATATCTCTTTACATTCATCCCTTCCATGGCCTCATAGGAGTTGTGACCTTCTTGGCTTGGACTAGGTGTTGATTACGGATATTGTCTTGATGCTAAAGAAGGCTTTATCCTTGTTCTTTTCTTTACTTAACATGTCAAAATAGTATGTTTTTGCCATATTAAGCAGGGGGGCATATATAGGTTCTCCCTTGTACTATAGTTTTTTATTTCTATATGTTAAATCTTCTGAAGGTAACGCACATAAGTTGCTAAATCTTGAGGAGACATGCATTTTTCAAATATGCTAAATCTTGGAAGGGAATGCACATAAGTTGCTAAATCTTGAAAAGAAACGCATTTATATGCTAAGTCTTCCAAAGGTAATGCACATAAGTTGCTAAATCCTAAGGAGACATGCATTTTTCAAGTTTTTTTTTAATATGCTAAATCCTCTAAAGGTAATGCACATAAGTTTCTAAATCCTGAAGGGACACGCATTTCCAATTTCAAATATGCTAAATCTTGGAAGGTAACACATGTAAGTTGCTAAATCCTGAAAAGACATGCATTTATATGTTAAATCTTCCGAAGGTAACGGACATAAGTTGCTAAATCCTGAGGAGACACGCATTTTATATTCATAGTGATACAAGAAGGTGGATCTATGAGTATTCTAGAAGCTATCAAAAGACGCATTACAATTGCAAGCACATTTTATGCATGAACCTATTGGGCTCTCCCTTCGGGGTGATTCATGGTAAGGTGGGCATCTTACTAGGCGAGGTAATCACTCTTTTCCCTTTCTCTCTTTTCACTTTCATGCTAGTTGGATTGGATCATGAAGCTATGTTATTTATAGTGTTGTTCTTGTCTTTCTTATGTAAACATTTATGCTTTTATGATAGTTTTCCAAATATGATATTAGTATAAGAAATATTTCTTAGCAAGGTTTCTTATGCTAGTTGATTTGGATTTGTTTTAGTACTAACCCCCTTTTTGTGTCCTTTTGTCTATCGCACCCTCGTGCATGTGTGTTGAGTTAGAATCCTTGGTCTAGGGGCTAGTGTTCCTGAGTAAGTGTCATTCTATTTCATTTCAAATCCACTGGGATCTCTTCTTCCTTCTCCTTTACCAAGAGTTTGCATTGAGTCCATACTCTTGCTAAAGTGGGGACTTAATGTATCATCTTAAAATGGAAGCACTTCCATGTTAAGAGCATTTATCCCTCCAAGTAAGTGGTTTGGGTCATATTGGATGCCTTGAATTGATCTTTGCTTTGATCTGGCTTTCTCCCTGCTTTCCACTTCTTTTCTACTTCATTCTAGGTGAAATTAGGGTTAGGATCTTAAGGATTCTCCTGAATTTCCCTCTTTTATGGCTCTATTTTCTAGGTAGGACTTAGAAATAGGTCCTCCTAGCCTTCATCATAGTCATCATAGGATTTTATGCTTATCCCTAGCATTCTATCCTGTTCTGGTATCATTTCTAGGTCTATGGGCATCCCCGAGACCTTCTGTCCTAATTTTGACTAGATCTGGGACCAGGGTCAGATTCGAGGTTGAACCTAACTAGGTTAGGATCGATCTTGAACTTGAATAGGTTAGGATCAAGCTTGAACTTGACTAGGTTAGTCCCAACCTCTATTTTTCCCCATTCCTTCAAATCTTCAAAATCCTTGATTTTCGGGTATCGAGCTTTTGGGATATTTGTTTTCCCGCCTCCGGGTTGGCCATTTCGGGTTTCCAAATGGTAAATCCTTCAATTGCATTTAATCTAGGTATATTTTCTAAAGGTTAGGACCTAATTGGGATTTAATTCTCCAAGGTGGCCCCTCTAGAGGATTGTGCCCTAGTTCACTATAAAAGGAGGCCTTCCTCTCTCATTTTCACCATCCACTTTCATGATCAAGACACCAAGCTCTCAAGATTTTCTCAATTTCAAGAAAGAATCCATTCAAACATTCAAGTCATCTTCTCCATCCAAGTTCTCCATTGAAGATCAAGAATTCAAGCATTCAATCTATTGAAGGGATTTGGTTCAAGCATTCAAGATTCATCATTTAAACCCTAGATCTAGCCATCATGATGGTGTGATCTTCCTTCAAGATCCTTTGGTTAATCTTCAAGATACATTCATTCTTCTCTCAAGGTGGATTCCAAGCATACAATCATGGAGGTTTGATTTACATTTATTGATGTTATGTGCAAGCTTTCATATCAATATACTTGTTTACATTCAAAATACAATTACATATCTATCAAAATGCATAGCTTCATTGTTAGATCCATTTCTACTACTTGCTAGCATTCCTATTTCAATTTCAATGTTAAGGTTGATTCCAAACTAGGGTTTGACCAAGGAAAACCCCCCAAACAAATAACAAAAACCCCCATTTTATTGTAGGTATAAGTGCGGGATTTCAGATCTGATAGTGAATTTGGATACCCTTTTCAGTGAACTTCCGAGATCTATGAACAGAGACAGAATCGACCTTCAAATAAAGAATCTAGCCTTTGACCTTTTATGAGGGTCAAAGTCGACCTAAGCTCATTTTGGAGAAATATTTTTGGGTTTTCTTTGTCTTGGCATTTCCAGTCTGAAACAGGTTGCAAAATTGCCTGAAAGTACACATAGACATCAGAAAATGACATTTTCCAGATCTACCCTGATTTAAGGTTAGTATTTGCATTTCAATTATTTCAAATTTCAAGCTTAATCCAACTATAGGGAAGTATAGGGTTTCTCTCTCTTTCATATTCTTCATAGATTGATTCGATTGTGCAGTAACCTTTTGGTTGATCAAATTGGATCTCTCCTTTGGGAATTTGGATTTAGGAGTGAATCTCATATTTCCCCCACACACTTACACATATAAAGGTGATTCCAAATTACCTCTATTCAATAACATTATCTTCTAACCTCCCAAATTCTTTATTAATAGCCAGACGGTTATCATTTTCTTTAGTATTATCATTCTCAGGATAAACCCCCTCTATCTCTTCATCCCTTCCTTCCTCACCTATATTTTCCATAGTTCTCGATTTAGGCTTACTATTTTGGTTTTTATCCCTCCATTCTTTCTTTAGCTCTTTCTTTTTTCCTTGAACCCCCTTGGTATTTTATGTTGTTTACTTGTACTAGTTACTACACCTTGAAATGAATATTGTTCATGTGCCAGTTTAAATTATTCTATTATAAGTTTCAAGTGATTAATAAACAAAATGTTATAAATACAAAGAAACACACTTGCACCTTTTGTCCACTAGAAAACACCATGGTCATAAGGTCATCAATGAGAACCATATCCTCTATAGTGGTAGTGTGACATCTACTCTCGTAGTTTGTACATGAATGGGATATGGATCCATCTTCATTTAAATCAGTCTCTATCCTAGAACATATATACTAGTTGTTGGGACACATGATCGATGGGCTCACTATAGCCACGTGGTGTTGCTAGTGATGTGATAGGTGGTGCAGGTGTTAGATCATCCTCTAGTCAAGGAGGTTGCATTAACTATTTGTCATACTGAATGATGACATAAGTCAATAATGTAGCTTCTTGAAGAGCTTATAACTCCATAAAATCCTTCAATGCTACTAGGATCGTGACATGAACCATGGGTTTAGTAGCTAGAGAAACCCTATTTTGGGCGTTTACCACCCTCCAAGCCCTTGGTCTATCCTAGGAAGATCATCTCCCTCTACCTTGGAACTCCCTCATGTCAAAGTAGTTCAACTTCTCCTCAAGGATAAACTTATAATATAAATTTCTCAAAAATTATAAAATAACCTCATAATTGTTACAAGGTGGTTGGTCAAAGAACATATACCACCTATCCCAAAAAGAATTTTTCAACACAGGATGATTACACCAATGTATTGGAAACCTCTTTGTTTTATGAGGTAAGGTCTCATTGGTTTTAGGCTCAGTGAGAAGAGCACATATATCATCTTTACTTATGAATTTTCTTTTCACCTCATTATAACGACAACCCAGTAGAGTAGAATGAATGAAATCCATCCCTATATGTGCCCCATTTTGTAACTTGTCTGAATACCTCCTTGGCACTATTGTTGATTGATTCTAGGGTTGTAGATAGGGATGAATGATGCTCATGTGGAGATGTTTTCAACCTATTCACAATGTGAGAAATTTGGGTTGTATTTTGTGATAGGTGATTTAAGAGATCTCCTGTGTGGTTTGTAAAGAGTCTACTTGAGGAGCTGGAGGATTTTGAGGCTCTTGTTGTTGTTAAGGGGTAGTGTTTTGGGGCTCATGTTTTTGTTTAGGGGAAAAAATTTTAGAGTCATCAAGTTGTTGTTCAAGAACTTGTTGTTGTTGTGTATTTTTTTGAGGGATAGTGTTTCAAGAACCTGAAATAAAATTAATAAAAAAAAATACAAAATCCATCAAAAAACATGTTATTACAATTCAATTTCAAACAAAAACAAAAAGAAATGTATACTTACCTTTGTGGCAACACAACATGGTCTAATTTTTTTGAAAATACTAGGAAATTTTACCCAACCAAAAACATGATCGAGTTGTTTGTTAAAAAAGCCTTGTATGTTGTTCTCAAGCTACAACAAGGGTTTGGAATGCCATTTTGGCTACAAGACAAAATGAAATTAGGTTTTGCAAAATGTAGTTAGATTTTGTGATGCTAAACTTATCACTTTTTATTATAGTAAAAACATGATCATATTTTTTAAAACTAGGCTTGGTGTTCACAAGGCCATAACCCGATTGGGTTATTTCACACTTCAAAAAACCCAACCAGGTTATTATTTTTTTCAACTTTTTTCCTATGTTGGTGACTTTTTTGTGCACCATCTTTGTGCATACACCCATATGCATATACATACATATACACACATATACATACATACACACACATATACATACATACATACATATGCATATACATACATATACACACATATACATAGGTATTTTCTCCACAGTGATCTCCAATCCTTTTAGAATCCTTCAACTCAAATCGACTTCCAATTCCCAAGTTCCTCCTACCAAGTTCTTCATTCTGCAAAGGAATCAGTGAAAACTTTCTACCATCCTTCTCAAGATTAAACACATTCTTGACATAGTCATGCATAGCCCTACAATCATACTGCCAAGGCCTACCGAGAAATATGTGACAACTACTCATGGCCACAATATCACACAACACTTGATCCTTATATTGGCTAATCTAAAAATCAACAAGACATTGCTCCTTCACTTCCAAAGCATGAACATCTTGTAACCAACCAATCCTATAAGGACAAGGATGTCTCAGTCTCTTCAAACCAAGTTTCTAAACCATCTCCTTAGCTACAAGGTTATCAGTACTACCACCATCCAAAATCACATTACAAATTTTACCTCCTGACTTGCACCGAGTTCAAAAAAAATTACTCCTCTAACAAGGTTCCACCTTAGTACCAAGCAATGTTCTTTGAACCAGCAATTTTTCTGACTCTACCTCAGGTTCATTCAGTATGTTCTCATTCACCACAAAAGTTCTTCAATCACTAGCCTTCTACGAACATTCATAAGCTCTATTTCCTTCTTTACCACAATAAAAACAAGTACCCTTAAAGGCAGCCTTACCTGTCCTCTTCCTTGGCTCAACAAGTTTTGGTTCATCTTCAGCAATCAGTTTATCCTTCACTGAGTGATCTTATTTCTCCTTCCCTTAGGAATTACCATGTTTTCTCCTCTTCAACTTATCTTCTACCTTCAAGGCCTACTGATAAGCATCCTCAACTAAATAAATCTTCAACATACCAAGCTCATCCTAAATATTGAATCTCAAGCCATTCACATACTGAGCTACCTTTTCCTTATCGAGTTCTCTGTGTCCAGACCAAATAGTAAGTTTGTAAAACTCCTCGATATAGTCTTCAATAGTCAATTCTTTCAGCTTCAAATTTTGCAACTTCTTAAACAACTCAAGTTCATAGTCGACATGTATGAACTTAGCCTTAGATTTAGCCACCATCAACCTCCATCGATTGATCTTCATTTCACCTTCATCTTCTCTTACTCTCTGTAATTATTTCCACCAAAGAGAAACATGTCCTTTCAACTTACTATGTGCAAACCTCACTCTAAGAGGATCTTTAATTTCTTCAAGCTTAAAGAAGTCTTCTAACTCACCAATCCAGTCAATCAAGTTCTCAAGTCTCAAAGTACTAGAGAAGTTAGAAACTTCCATTCGATAAATAGTACTTAACTAAGCTCCAGATCTCTACAACCGACTAGTTATGTATTCACCAAATCTGTCCCTCCAATCAGTTATGTCATCTCCCCTAGATCTAGCAACCTCAAAGTCTTCAACATCTTCCTCATAGCTATCCTCAGTACCAAGATTCTTTGGCATACTAGCAATAGCCCTCATGATCTCAATGATCATGTTATTCTTCAGCAATTCTATCTCAGATCTGAAATTAGCTTTAACCTTCTTTGTAATCCTTGAATCCATAGTATCACAAAGCTTTGCAATTTCCTTAGGGTCCAATCTTCTCAAAGGCATCTTCCAGATCTTTGAAAAACCCACAGCAACAAATCACCAACCCAAGGTGCTGGTGCAAACTACCTCAACTTTGGTGATATGTCCACACACTCAAGAACTTCAAGCTCTAATACCACCTGACGCAGTGTAGTATGGAGAATCCAATAATAGATAGTCCAAACCTTATACTTATAGCAACAAAATAGTGGAAACACAACCAAACAACCTCTCAAATAGTATCATACTATTTTCATTCAACATGCCCAACTATAAGGCCTTCCAGGTTATGGCCAAATACAAACAATTACAACAGGAATTCTGCAAGACCTCACAAGATCCAACTCTAAGCTAGCCAAATCTGTAACAACATGTTACAACAAACTGGTAGAAACCCCAAGAAGAATCTAAACATGTGCTCACAAGAAACCAAGCAACCTTCTTGTCTTGAAACCCACACTTAGCTACTAACTCTGCTCAATATCATTCCACCTCACTACTCCATGCTCAAATGATGATCCCCCTTTAAAAAACCTATTCTAGACCCTTCTTAAATACACTACTTCAGCCACAAGTCAGTTGGAAGAAAGAAATAACTCCTAAGCCCAAGTTGGCTCCTAAAACAAATAAATGTTAAATGCAATACAAGTCGGCTCTCAAATAGCCTTACAAATAATTAATTCTCCATGTCGACTTCCAAATCTACTAGGAGAATGTAACACACTACCCAAATTAAATGAAACAAGTCATCCAACCAAATCCCCAAGAACTCCAGTCGATAAGCCAGACTACTGAGTGCCAGTAAAACTACCGAGCAAGCCAGGCATTGCCAAGAAAGTATGTCGATCGAGCTCCACAAGCATCACCAAGCATAGGATCTACCGAGCACCATAATTTTTACTAAGCCCCTTCAGTGACCGAGCTCCTTGTTTAACACTGCAACTGAGAAACACAGAGAGCAAAATACTCTAACAGAACATACCAACGTACATGATTACCAACTACCCTAGGATGCTCCTACATCAAAAAGAAACCTTGTATAGGAAATGCTCCAATCTTGTCAATCACCTTTGCAAACCTTTGAAATCAAACTATTGAACTAAGCTCAAACATTCTCAACATTGCTTCTCCTTTGTTATCCTTATCTTATCTTGTTATCTCATACATTCCAACATGTTAAGAATTGCCTCTAGCTAGAAAAGATTACTTTGATCTCTTGACTACATTATTGGCTAGTAGGATGTTCACTTGTACACCATCTCTTTGATCATATCTCTTGGATGCTCTATCCTATCTCTCGCTTGTTCACAAGTGTCATACATAGGGAACTACCTACAACTTGGACATCTTGTGGCAAGTTATCTTTTCTCTATCTCCTTTACACTTTTATACTTTGGCCAAGTGAACACTTTTTCTTACCTAGCTTGAACATCAAGTCATCATAAATCATCCTATTTGTCTTTTGACAACCTTCTTTCATGGAGGTCACAACTAGATCTCAGATCCATGAAGGAAATCAACCCAAAGCTATCTTTGACAACTCAACTAAAGAAGGTCTTGTACCTTGGGGTTTTAACCCTTTTTCTAATATCTCTAGTGAATCTACTCTATCCTCTTGTAGGTTGGAACACAATGTTTCTTACACTCCAATCATGGAAGAACGAAACAAGAGGATTGAGGAATTCCTAAAACAAATACGTGACAAACATTTTGGATAATAAAACCAATAGTATCCCAACTCTAGACATGACTCTTAACATACTAAACATGGATCACATGGCTCACAAGGTGGTGATTCAGACAATGAAATAACTGAGGAAGATATCTTGCAATTTCAACAAGATGAATGCCTACAAAGACTTATGAAGTTGACCTTGTGTCAAAACAAAAATAAATACTTCTTGCATGTGGCCTCACAAGCAGTTAAGCTACCCTGTAACTTTGACATTGACAGTCTGATCAAGAAAGAGGAACCATCTGAAATGGAAATCATGAAGAGATAGATGGAAGAGATGATGAAACATGTGCAACACTTGGAAAAAGAAAAGGAACAACCAAGCACATCTTTCTCACTTGAGGCTATTTACTCATTCCCTTTTGACAAAGATATATACATGCCTCCTTTTCCTTGAAAAGTTGAATTTCCTAAATATGAAAAGTATGATGTTAGCAAAGATCCTCATGATTATATTAGGGAGTTTTGCACACTAAGCATGGAATTCTTACATGGACCCACTTATCTTATGAGACTCTTTCCTAGGAGTCTTAGTGGTCAAGCTATGGAGTGGGTCACTAAACTATCTCCTCCTCTCAAATCATTTGACCAGCTAGTGCAAAGATTTATTTAGCAATACTCTTATAACATCCAACATGCTATCACCATGCTTGATCTTTGCAATATAAAACAATGTCGAGGTGAATCTTTTGTGGTTTTTCTTAACCGATGGAAGAAGCTATACTCATGCTATCCTTGACAAATTTCTGAGATTGAGAAGATCGACATATTTATCAATTCTCTAGTTCCTAAAATGAACTATGCATTGCAAATGCAAACTCATGCTTCATTTGATAAACTGGTTCAATCATCTATTCCTATAGAGGATGTCCTTGTTCATAAGGGTGATATCAATCTTCAACCTAAAGAGCACAAATCCTCTTCCAACAACTAGCATAACAAGGATAAAAACAAATTCTGGAACAAGACTAAGGATTTCGTCAATGATGAAATCATGGCTACAACTTCTATCATTGTTAAAGATCCAGTGTTTAATCTATCTATTATTGGGAAAGATAAAACTGACAAGCCTTGGGCCTCTAAGCCTAAGATAAACCTCACTCCTCTTGGAGAATCACTTGAGAATGCTTTGAAGACACTCTTGGCTAACAAGATCATTACCTTGCCTGATAACTCGAGACCTTATGATCCTGAGATAAAGCCTAATTAATGGTGGAACGACAACCACTATTGTGATTACCATCATATCAAAGGCCACAAGACTAATGAATGCATGAAACTTAAGAATCTCATCCAGGATCTAATTAATAATGAGATTATTGTGGTTGATTCCCCACAAGTGAACAACAATCATAAGGATTTCAAGGAGCATTTTCCTAAATTTGAGAAAGGGGAATCTTCTAAGGCAAAGGATAATAAGGTTGCCTACACCTATTCTAATAATGACAATGTGATCAACATGCTTGAACCTTCTCATCATACTAAGGGTAAAGATAAAGTTGAATTATCTAATGTGGCAACTAGCTCTCAAGAGAAGGTTAGTCCATTACGAGAAGGTTTATCTTCCTCCTCTTCTCCTAAGAAGATATCAACCTCAATAACCAAACTAGCTACCTTGTCAAATACATAGGATAATAATCTAGTTGACCAACTTCAACACACTTCAGCTCAAATCTTGATACCAAGCTACTTGAAATCTCTCTTGATCATAGAGAGATCCTTGATAAGTCCCTTCTTGTGGAAAATGTACCTAAGGACCTAAACATTGATAAGTTCGAGTCCATGGTCGGTCACCTCACTTTATCTCCTTATCTCACTTTTTCTATAAAAAAAAACAAATATGTTAGCCATCCTCACAATCAACCCCTCCATATTGAAGTCTTTATCCATCAGTATAGAGTTAAGCACATTTTGATAGATGGAAGCGTGGGCTTGAACATTTTTACTTTCAATCTGGTTAAATATCTTAGTTTCTCAGAGCATGTTGTTGATCCTCAACGCAAAATAACAATCAAAGCATACGATGAAGAGGAACACTCCTCTAAAGGCTTGGTAGTCTTTCCTATTTGGGTAGGTCCTATTCAATGGGATGTCATATGTCAAGTCCTAGATATTCCTTTGGCATAACACATACTTTTGGGTCGTCCTTGGATCCATGCAATGCAAGAAGTTCTTTCTACATACCATTGTTGCATTAAATTCCCTCGTGATGGAATTGAGATTACTATTCTTGCAGATTCAATTTGTGCCTATAACAATCCTAAACAATAAAATTGAATGGTTACTCACAACAAAGAAGGATCAACTCCTAACAAAGAAGAAATGAAAGGAAAAGAACCTCTATCAGATCATGGGAAAAGAATACTTGTCAAACCTACTAGTACATGAACCTATCGAGTAGACACTTTTCCAGTTTCTTAAAAATCTTACGAAAAATCATCTCCATTAGTTATAACACATGTTTTTCATGAAGGTACTAGAATGATTAAGGCTAAAATTCCCCTAGAGTTGGAAAGGGAAGAAAGTGCTACCTTACTCTACAAGAGCAAAGAACCTGAACAGAAAGACAAACATACATAAATTTCACCTAAAAAATATGGTATGAGCTATCAACTTATGAAGAAGATGGGACATGATGGGAAAATCCTCTTGGAAAAGGAAAAGGTCTTCTTTAACCTCTTCATTCTGAATTTTGTAATCCTAAAGACAAGACTAGTGTTGGCTATCATAAACATAGTAGCAGGGCTCATGCATATGAGGATTCAGATGATGAAGAAGCATAAATTATACCCATGACATGTGAAAGTCTTTTACATATCCAAAATTCTAATCTAGACTATCATGGAGAACCTTACATACCTTCTCAAGTACCTCAAGAACATGACCCTGGTCCTAACCAGGAGAATCTCATCCAAACTACTGATAAAACTCCTACTACTACTACTATTTCTCTTGCAACTGAACACATCATTAACTCAAATCATGATTGGGGGAAACCTATTGTTGTCCCTTGTATCTTAGATATGCCTATTCTGGACTATACTCCAGATGGTCCTACTACTGCTCCTACTACATAAAAAGCTCATGCTACTAAAAATAAACCTCATGTGATGTTTGAAAGTGATGATGAAAATATTCCTCCTACTATGTCTCTAGATGATTACATCAGGTAGTATCGCAATAGTGAAATAGACCCGCATGAGTATGATTGAGACTCTTTATTCGATGCCATAATGGAAATATAGGTCGACGTCATACATAGATACACTCCTAAAAACTTTGAAAGAGGAGAAAGCTATAATTTTCATGAACAAGAAGATGATGATGATCCTTTCCACCCTTATGTGGAAATCATTCATATGGCTCCTAGGCCATCTAATCAAAACAATGCTCCAACTGCTCAAGCAAATCATGGCTATATAAGACCTCATCCTGTTACAACTTCATGGAACTTAGGAAGGTCTATAATTGAGTTGGTTCCTATTCACACACTTCTACCACAAGAAGAGGGATATAGATCTCAAAATTGTCCATCTCAGTTAGACTCGCATAATACTCCTCTAAACTCCTCAGACTTTTCTAGGATGACTCACGATCGACAATGTTCTATGGAGGATACTTTCCTTGATCTATCTAATTCATTTATGAATGATGAGGATGATAGTGGTGTCTTTACACTTGAACCCATTGAACCCTTATCCCGCATCCTTCCTAAGCTAAGTGGTTGGCCCACTTCCCATCCACCTCATTCATCCATAATTCCCACATCTTCAGGAAGTAATTTGGATGTGCAACACCAAAATCAAAATCCACTTACATACAATGGTCGCCATGTCCCATCTAATCGACATGGGGCTACAAAGAAAAAAGAAATATTCAAAAGACCACAAGGGTCCTCAGAGAAAAGAAGAAACTCAAAGAAAATATGGATTCCAAAATCCATCATCGAAGAACTACGCTCAAGAATATCTCAAAGTAAAAAAATCCAAAGGCTATGTGGATTCCCAAGTTAAAAGACTTGGATATAAAAGAAAAATCAATGTTGCCATTCAAGATTCCATCTTCTTATGGCTCACCTCACTTCACCATCATTACCTCTCATACTTCATACTCTCAGCTCCATCATAATCTTCCAAGAAGTGTATACTGGTATCTACACATCACTAATGACTTGTTTAAGAAAGTCTAGATCGTGCTCTCCTTAAGTGTTTAGAATGTGGGGAATCTGACAAAGTATTAAGAGAGTTCCATGAGGGTATTTATGGATCTCACTCGAATGACATTTCCTTGGCTAAGAAACTCTTGGCAACTACACGCTCCTAGCTGGATTTTTCTTATCACTACTACTGCATCTGGTTCAAAAGCTTCTTATTTGGTCACTTCTACAAGCGATTTTCTCAAAGAGCCTCTCAATGCTATTCATCTACACTGACTCAACAACTAGGCAGTCTGCTCCCATACAACAATCTATGATCCTGAAAAAATTCTAAAAAGCATATAAAGACGTAAAAAAATCCAAAAAATGGTAAAATGTCCTAAAAAAATGATCTTAGTGAAAACTTGGAAACATGCGCTTTGACGCATCAATCAAAAAAATTAAATATCAAAAAATACAAAAAAAATGAAAAAAAAAAATGTGCCTTGGTGAAAACCTACAAACATACACCTTGGTAGCAAAAAAATAAAATAATCCCAAGTCGTGAAAACCTGGCAAATAGGCGTCACTTGTAATCAACGCTCCATTTATCAACGCGTGGTTGAGCTCTTGTCTCCTTTCACCTATCTCACTCTTCGTTTCATTGTGTCATCTTGGGCTAGAACTTATCTTGGTCTTGTCCTTGGTTCTTGTCTTCTATCTGGGGGCAATCGTACACCCATCTAAGTTGTTAGTGCTTTATCGATTGGTCAAACTCTTGAGCTTAACTTGAGTCAATTTATCAGTCCTTCCCAATGGACGATCTCGTCACCGACACTACTCGATGTTTCTCAATACCCTAATCCTTCAATGTTTCTTAACACTACCAATCTAGACATCACTATGCTTCTCAACACATATTAGACCTTGCACTATCTTTTACTACACACTTGCACTTTGACACTAGCACAAAGGTGTTTTCTTAACACCCAGCACCAAATTACATCCTAGAAAACTGAAAATGGCTGAGATATGCTAAACTATTTTCTTGTGTTTTGTTTGTTATCATTGATTTTCTCTTGCTATGTCTTCTAAGGTTGCTCGATGGTGTCTAGTTGACTAGATATTCACAACTAGGGGCATAACATTTTTTCTTTGTTTTTTGCTTACGGTGTGATTTCAATGATCCTCAACTATCTAATAAACTAAGTGTCTCTAGTAAGAGCCTCCATCATGATTGGAACGTCGCACATACCTTGACCCTCTTTATTTGGACACTTAGGTGAGGTTGGAATTATCTCCTTGTCTTTTGCTTGTGTGTAGCATGTACAATGACACTCCTAGTTATCTTGGTAGCTTGTGCCTCAGTACAAGTGTTATCTTACAACATTAATTTGGGAACCATGGTCAAGTCATCTTGACACTTATGTCTCAATGCTTATGTGTGTTTCCTACATCTTATCTGATAAGGTCATATTCATATTTTCACAGTTTCTCTCACATCGATGAAGGTTGTACTGACCTCCGATGTCCCAAATGCTCAAATGATGAAAACTAATGGCTACAGGATCAGTGACTTGACTACTATCATGTCTTAGGTTACATTTCATTCTAGGGTTGCATTTTTTAGCTTTGCATTTGTGGTTCTCTTGAGCTATTCTTTCTTTTCCTTCCTTCCTCTCCATTGAGGTATTCGACTACAAACCCTTATTTTGATCCTCTTTTTGGGATCAAAATCAAAATTTGAACTCCTTTAATTGCCAAATGTAGTTGAGTGTTGATGCCATTACTTCTTGCTCACTTCTTCTTTCATCTCTTGCATTTTTGAGGCTACTATTTGCCCCTTGTTCCTCATTTCTATTTTGATCCTGACAGGGCATTACAATATAGAAAATCTTTTCATCGATCAAATCTCCTAATCTGCAAATCTAGCAATCAAACCAAATCTTAAATCAATCTAATCAATCAAGACTAAAACATCATCGCTCAAGGAATCTCAGCATCATCGCTTCATATCAAGTTGAGATTCTTCACATATCCTTTATGAAAGAGTGTTCTCATTGCTTCATATTAGTTCACTCACACAAGCATCTTTTTGATCTCTTGGGGCATGTTAGGCTCATTAGGATCCATATCAATCTGGTATTATCTCTCAGATGATTAGCTATCTCAATCCCCTTAGATAGATATTTAGTCTCATTGCTTCATATCAAGATGGATACTCTCATCTTTCTTATCAATCTTCGTTCAATCAGGTTCAAAGTCAAATCTCTATCAACTACCTTGACATCATCATTCTTTGACTCAATGTGTTCCCAGATCGCTCACACATTAGTCAAAGAGGGGCAAATGTAATCACCTAAAATTGGTCCAGTATAACTTGAGCCCCCCTTTCGATCAAATCACCTCAAATAAAATCCTAAATCTCAAAGGCATATTTACTAGGCGTAATTGTGCAAAGTAACCCTTAAAATCCCCTTTGCATAATTAAATCAAAAATCAAAATCTTATATCAAGTTTATACTATGGTCTAATTTTTAGAGCTTGCATATTTATTTAATTTTTATAACCTTGCTTTTAATATAAAGTTTCTACACTTTTATTAAAAGAACACATTCACATGTGTGCACCCACTTAAACTTGATTAATTAGCAATTAAAAGGGATTTGTGTTTTCAAATGCTATTTTGTCTTATCTTACCTAACATCTATTTTTGTCTCTTAATCCTCACCACTCATCTCTACCTAACCTTGCATCTCCTTGCATCTCATTTTGCCTCTTCATCTTAGCCACTCATTCTATTACCTCTTAATCTCCACCCTTCATTCTTGAGGCAATTCCTTTAAAAGGAAGCTCTCCCCTTGCTCAAGGGCCTAACCTTGAAATATTAGCTTTTGTCCTTAATCTTAAAAATCTAGAAATATTGCACTCTTGTCATTTTGTATCATAGATTATTTTGCATTCTTATTTTCTTAGAGTAATCTTGCTAATTTGAAGTCTTAGCTCTTGGTTACTCTCATTTCTTAGCTTAGCTTCATTTCTAGCTTAATCTTGCATTGTTAATCTAGTTTCCTTTCTTGCATTGCTTCATAGAATAGCTCTTACATTCTCATTCTAGATTGCTAGTTTTCTTGCATACATTCTTAGCTTAATCTCTCATTCTATCTTGCATTCTTGCATCTTAGCTTCATCTCTTGCACTTTGAATCTTCTATTTTGGAGTAGTCAAGTCACTAATCCTCTATGCCAATTTGATGAGCATCATGAGAAGGATTAAATGCACTTCAACTAGGAACCTATGTGTCACTTCTTGAGGTTTCCTCTTCCATGGATTCTCTTAAGTGTAATGGTTCATAGAAGTGTGTCACACTTTTGATCACACACCATGTTTTTTCTTGTGATGTGGAATCATTTGTATTAAGATGATATTTCAATGTTGTATTGATGAAATTTTAATGTTGTGAACATGTATCCAAACATGATAGATAAATGAGATGGGCCAAATTCACTATTTGTTCATTAACAAGTTAATAGGAACATCGTATATTACATATACCAACTAAACTCACATGCAAACAACAAAATTATTTTTTTATGTTTTTCGCATATTCATATTATTTTTTTATTATTTTATAATTACTTATTTTAGATTGAATTTTGGATATTATCAAATTTTATTTTTGTTCAAACTTGGAACATAGATACATTTTTTGGGAAAGTAGGGTTGGCTTTCCAAAAATAGTTTTTTATTAAGGTATAAGCAAGTTTTGAGAGGACCCAAAACCCCTAACAAGTAGATTTTGAAGAGGAAATAAAACCCCACCAAGATGAAACATTCCCACAAATATTACAAATATTGTCTAGAAGCCCAAGAACAATAGACAAACTACAACCTATAAAAAGTAGGCAAACAAAGCACCAGCTGTCACTAGAAACTAGAATCTAAGGTCAGAGCCGTCATCAACCAATCACTATAGATTAGAAATCCATGGGGTTTTGAGGCTCCCTAAACCATTACATAGGGTTTTGAGGCTCCCCAAACCATTACACAAGGTTTTGGCATGGCTCCTTGAACCCTCAATACAAACCATGAAAGTCCACCAAAGCATTTGGAAAGAAAAGAATTGAACTCCATCAAGGGACATGAAAGTCCCAAAACCTTCCAACAACCTTAACCAGAAATAGACAGTCATCAGAATGGGCCCTTGAAAATTTTCAACATCCACCTGGCCAAGGGCTGAAGAAACAAGGAATTGAAGGAAACAAGGACCTCCTTCCCAACACATCAACAAGGGTTTTAACAAGGTACTTGAAACCAACAAGGGGTTTTGACATGATCCCCAAACAAGAAAATTCTTCCAAGTGTCCATAAGATAGATAGCCCCATAATCACTATCTAGTTGGGAAGGAAAAATCACAAAATCACCCTTAACCTGAGCCAACATCAACCTCCAACAAAAACCCAGCCTAACAACATCACTCATCTCCACCTCCATGGGAGAGAAACCCACCTAAATAGGGATAGATGAGACAGGGATCATTAGAAGAAGAGTCCTAAACAAGATCCAATCTGCCATCAAATGACCAAGCAAGAGAGAAGACCACCAGATGCTACAGAACACCCCTTTCAACCAGCAACAAACCACCCAATAGGTTGTGCCTCCACCTCAATAGGAAATGATAAAGAAGAAGGTAGAAGCAAGGTAACCTTCATTTTCCACTAGGCCATAAAGTGAGACCCCACCTCCATAGGGATCAACACCTTTGTTTGGAGAACGAAGGGAGGATGAAACCAACTACAAGGACAAAGCCAACCAAGATCAACATAATCCCACAATAGATAAAACCAAGGGAGCACCTGGGCTTCAAAGAAGACACCCAAAGCCTAAAACCCAAAATAACCAAGCAGAGCACAAGGGAAAAGCCATTCATCCCCTGGCCATCAACACCAAAAGAAATCTTCTCACAAAAACAAGAAACCTACAAAACACATAGACCTACAAAACATTCAGGAGCCAGCTTAACAACAAAAGTTGCATCATAAAAAAATGTTTAAGCACAAAGGCCTCCCAATAGTTAGGTCGTTGTGGCCCCAAAAAAACAAAATGAGATCACCAAGAAAGGCCCCAATACCAAGGCTGGTAAGATGAGGGTAGAACACCCTAAAGTAGAACCCCACAACAAATTTGTGGGAAACCCAGATGACTCCATATACCAAGCACCCACCAATAAAGAGTCCATAATTTCGTAGGGGGAGGTCCAAACACCATTCCCAAAAAAATTGAAAAACTAGCTGCAAGAAGGATCAGGAAGGTCCTCGAAACCCAAGCAACTCCAATGACCCATCACGCAGTCACACCCACCTGTCGACGAAAGGAAACCCGAACTGATGCCATCCTGAATGCTAAGTAAAGGAATATGTAACTACAACAAACCCATGAAGATCCATGGGCCAGTGAGATCAGTAAGGTCACCATCATTGCCTTTCAATCCCAACAACGCCAACTGCACATAGCCAACAAGTCTTCTTGACAGAACTCCAAAGCAATGCCAAACCACCACATCTAGAAAAGCGGAAAATCCATACCATTCCATCTCTGTGCGGAGATTAGCTTCAACGGTCACCAAAGGGAACAAGGAGGTCGCGAAAGACCTAGAGCTCCAGACGGTGACACAAAAAGAAAGGTCGTAAAGGCCACTCAAATCCAACCATAGGGAACTCAATTCTCCCTACAAAAAATGAAGCCAAAGGAAGGCCAACAATCTGTCTTCATCGTCGTCGTCTTCCTAAGTTGCGCTAGAATCATTAGAGGAAACCCTAACGCCCCTGAAACCATCGTATCCCTCCTTTTATTCCTATACACTAGTAGGTGTTGGGAAGCTTGGAGTTACCCATTTTCCATGGAATTGTTATATTCATTTAGTTTAATTAGAAAATTAAATCTTTCCAAAAATGGTTACCAATTTGTTAATCCAGTTGATTTTGCATTTTTTTAGCAACATCAACTAGATATATGTTATTTAATATCAAATTATACTTTGAAAATGTAGTATAAGTTTAACACTTGTGCAATGCAATGTGCTTTTGTTTCTGGATTCGATTCAACTATGTAGGAATTTTTGCATCAATGTTTCTGATCACACCCCATGATCCATCATTAATTCTCCTTTAGCTCTCTCATCCTTATGATGGATCAGGGAGTGTGATCTCAAATGTTGATGTAAAAATTACTACACAAATGAATCTAGAAATAAAAGAACATTGATTATGGACAATTGAAATCTTTTCTCTTTGAAAGTGCATTTACCATTAAATGAAGAAATTCTAAAATTAATTTAAAATAATTTATTCAGAAACTAATTTAAATATGAACATATACTCAAATGTACAAATTAGATGACACTATTTTTCATATGTTTTAATCTTATGAATTTAATTCATTACAATATATAATAATTAACTAACTTATTAATTTTATAATAAAAAATTATTTAATATCATTTAGAAATACATATATTTATAAATTGACAATATTTTTAAATATTAAAATTATTTAATATATTTTTTAAAAATTAAATAGATATTATATTGAAATGTTCTTAAAAATAGATAATTTCTTTCACTAAATTAAGAAATAAACAACAAAACAGGAAAAGCAAATGGTCGTTGATGAGGGCAAATACGTGGGAGGGCAAATGGTTTTTTTTGGTCTGCAGATTTTTTTCAATTGAGTTTTATTTTTTTACTTTTTTAATTTTTTTGGTCGTTGAGTTTTGCTTTTTTCTTTTTTAATTTTTAAGTTTAGATATCATGGATGCCACAGCCGTTGAGTTTTAGTTTTTTCAGATTTTGATTTTTGATTTTTGGATTAAAAGTCCCCTGATTTTATGGATGCCATAGCCGTTGAGTTTTGTTTTTTAATTTGATGAGGGCAAATACGTGGGAGGAGAACAGCATGAACAGTCTGCAGATTTTTTTGATTTCAAATGAGTTTTGCTTTGTTGCTTTTTTCAGTTTTTCAGTTAAGATTGATTTCATGGATGATATAGCCGTTGAGTTTTAGTTTATAAAGTTTTTTGATTTTTGATTTTTGTTTTTTAAGATAAAAGTCTCCTGATTTTATGGATGCCATAGCCGTTGAGTTTTGTTTTTTTAAGTTGATTTATGTTTTTTTCATAAAAGTACCCTTGATTTCCTCACTATATATACAGGTACTGCCTGACTAAGTTCATTTATATTTTCTGGTTTTCCTTTTATTCTGATTCTGAGTTTTCTCTTTCTTGCTTCCTTTGGCATGGCCATGCCTTTGTTTCTTCATTTTTCCTTTTTCTTGTGATGACTTCTCATGTTGTGTGTTTTATTTGTCCATTCTCTGTGTTCACATCTCCTTTAGGTTTTATGTGTTTCATTTTGTTTCCCTGTTGTATTTTATTTGAGAGTGAGGAGGTTGTGGTGAACAGGGGAAGGACAAGAGGACTCCGATATTTGCAACATGATGCAAGCCAAGTATCCAACCAAAATTACTCCAGGTAAATTCCTATATCCTCATTGCAAATTCAAAGGGCGTTAAGTTTTGTGATTTTGTGGTTACCACATTGTGGGTGAGATTATCTCTATGGATTTTTCTAAATAAAATGTGATATAAAGTGAAACTAGTTTGATATGGAATGGATAAATATGAAATAGTTTGGTTAGCATAGAAGTTTCTCTAATTTCAGAGTCGATAGTTTATCTGTGAGATGATTTTGTTGGTAATTATTTTGTGGCTTTTTTCAAAGAAAATCTATAGTGTGCCTTCACTTTTGCTTCTATTTTGTGATCTGCTTTGAGTATTGTTTTATTGTTATAAACTAATCATTTTCTTATTCTCTAGCAAGAGCCTTTTACAAATCTTGCTGATTCTAATCTTACATGGAGATTTAGAATTATTATATACTGTTTGGCACTATTTTGTATAATGATATTTTTCTTCTATTTTGTGATCTGCTTTGAATATTGTTTTATTGTTATAAACTAATCATTTTCTTATTCTCTAGCAAGAGCCTTTTACAAATCTTGCTGATTCTAATCTTACATGGAGATTTAGAATTATTATATACTGTTTGGCACTATTTTGTTTAATGATATTTTTCTTCTATTTTGTTATCTGCTTTGAGTATTGTTTTATTGTTATAAACTACTCATTTTCTTATTGTGTAGCAGGAACCTTTTACAAATCTTGCTGATTCTAATCTTACATGGAGATTTAGAATTATTATATATTGTTTGGCACTATTTTGTTTAATGATATTTTTCTCCAGTTATCTGCTTTTATTTCATGATGATATTTTTTTCCAGGTAAAAGGTCTTAGACCTGTACTTATATTGATAATAATAGCAAAAAAATTACATATAGATGTGGAACCATCGCAGCACTTTATATCATCTATGATATTTGTAGATCTTGCATGAACCAAAGCAGCTTCCTCCAAGTATAGCTTCACACATTCTTCACAATCTGTTGATGGAGTTGCTCACCTGCCCAGCTGGCAAAGACAATAGCACTTACTAGCATCGGGGCAGCATCTCCTGTAGATATTGAATAAAGCCTATCTACAGTAGTTCTTGCAAGACTCCCCAGTCTGTAGGCAGAAACTACAATAAGGCAGAATGTGAATATATACACTCTGAACCCATATTTCTACTCTCTCATAGATGGCCACTGCTTTATGAAAGATTGTCAATGAGCCAAGGAAAAAGATACTGAAGCCAGTTATTATTGGCTGAGCTACCACTCCAGAAATTAAAGCAATTTGGGTAATAAGGAGAGCCAAAACTGCTGCTGCAATACTCCCCAGTGCCACCTACAGTCTGCTCAAAGACTACCACCACATGAGAATTTCCCAAACAGCATAGTGTCCAAACACATCAAAGAATATTGTTAGCCCCACTTTGAGAGAAGGTTAGCCTGCTAGGATCCTCCTTACAGAACTCCCACAATTTTGTGAAAGACCTGCATATGCCTTTGCCAGCCTTGCTTGAACCTCTCTTTTTTGTATGCAAGGGATCAGGAATGTTGATCTTAATTGATGTTGAGCTCAGTCCACCTTCTTTTGCGTGCATTCTCCAATCCCTCTTTTGTTCAACTTTAAACAAGTATTCTGTAACTCTCTGTAGTTAGAATTCCATCGACAAATGGCCACCGATCCCAAAACACCTTGGGATTACAGCATGACATGTGAAATGCTTCATCACACAAATCACAAATGAGAGTTATTGTTGAATCTTCCAAAGAACTACATATTTTACATAGTTGTGGACAACTGCCATCACCTACAACACCTGGAAGTCCTACAGCTGCATAGTGCATACTCTCTTGAAGACACAAAACTGTCCAAGCAATCCACACTGTTCCAATACAGAATCACACCACTCGTTTTCAAGATCAGACCAAAACTGACTATTGATTAGGTTTAATAACCATATGATATTTTTTTATTTCCCGGATGACTTCATGACTCCATGATCCTTGGAGCTATTTTGTGTGGTAAGAGTCTATTACAAATTTGGCTGATTCTAAATCTAATAATGGTTTTAACTTTTTAAGCATTGTTATGTCATATATACCATTTGATACTGTTTCTAGGAAATGATATTTCCCTCAAGTCATTTGGTTTTATTTGATGATAATAATGTGAAGTACCCCTGTTTCTTGGTTATCTTATAAATTTTCATATTTATTGCCCTCAGTCTGTATGTGATTTTGACCTTTAACTGATTGGTCTATCATTTTTGAGCATAATTTAATGCTAGCAGCTCTTATTAATGATATCAGTAAGTTAGAATTTTGCTAGGGTAAGATACCATAACTTAATCATATTTCTTATGTAGTAAACAATACTAATAGTTGTCTCTACATGGATCACATTCTCCCATTATATGATATGATATATTGTGTTTGTTATTGAGTAGGTACATTAAATCATCCTCTTTCAAGATCCACTGCATGTAATTGGAAAACAGGGTTATTTTACATCAAAGATGTGTGAGATTAGATTTTAAAAGTGATAGGCCATTCCTCAAGTATAGTGAAGATTGAATGTAAGTTATGATATCTCACATCTTATTCCATTGTTGTGTGATAGTTCCTAATCTCTTAATTAGTAATTAAACAAGATGCACAACTTTAAACTCTTTCTAGTTTTGAATCTAAATGGAACCTTAAATACTAGCAAGTAGCACTGATGGGGTTATATAAATTAATCAGCCTTGTATTGAAAATTCTCTTAGTGGCTGTAAGTTGTTACACAATGTCAATATGTAATTTCTGTTTTTCATTAGATAGATTTAATTAAGTAGACAGTATTGAATTTTTCCAGATGCAGTTGTATCATTAGTTGGTCGACACCATCTTTCATTTTTAACTTCTTTAATACTTATATACATGCATATTAAATGAAATGGTAGTTTTAACTTATTACCTCTGTTTCTCTTTCTCCTGTGAAGATAGCAAGAACACAGGGACAGAGTGGAATGGAAAAGGCTAGTGTTACTGTGGCTTGAAGCCACTTTAATCCACCATGGTCATGAGCAAGGTTCAACTTAGTTCTTGACTTTGGCGAGACCCCTCACAAACTTTAATGTCTATATAAAAAGGATCTTCAGAAACCTTCAAGTGAAAGAAACCATAGAATATCACAACAAACCTTCACCTGAAACCTTTAGCGATGTAAAGTCTCTTTGGCAAGGGTTGTGGAATTGGGTCAGATAAAGATTGGTTCCCATAGTCAAATCTATAGATGACCTGTGGCAGTTGGATCAGTCAAATCTACAATTTAAAATCCTTCTGACTTGCAACTTGCTTTCATAGTGACAGAGAGAGCAGAAACTTCTAAGCTTACTCCATGAGCGTTCTTTTCATTGCTTTTGTGATGGCAACCTATCATTATCTCCTCTGTTTTCATGCATTGCCACAAATTTACATAAATTTACAAACTAATTAATCTTTACATAAATTTACAAACTAAATATTCTTTCCTACTTCACCCTTCTAAACTTACGTTAGATTGGTGGATTTGTGTTGTTAAAGCTGTCTTGTGGAAGCATTAACAGAGATAGTACAAATGTGCAAATGCTTAGAAGTTAGATAGATTTAATGAACCAGACATGGTACACTGTTTAAAACAAAAGTACAATGATTTTGTGGATTGGGATCAGTGCACATTATTGTAGTGGGGTTCAATTCATACTACATATATTTTGGCAAGGTGTATATGTGGAGTTTTTGAGTGCCTTACTTCCTCTCCCATATCCTCATGCTTGCTATTTTTATCTGCATTTTCATTTCTTTTTTGTCTTGATATACTGTCTATGATTCCACACTTTGCACACATCTCAACCAGGGTACTTGCAAACAAAACATTTACAGCTATAATATTTGACGGAAGTCTCCAATCCATATGTTGTTTAACGCATCAAATTCCTTGGAAGTGTTTTTTCTGCTTCCATTGACAATGCTTATGACATCAATTTGGCGTGCTTCCCAGTTTTCCCAGAAATTAGATCTCCTTTATTTACTATCATTTCAGAAGCACTCTGTCGTTCCTACTTGAATTGTTCAATGTTTTTAATGGAGCTATGACCTCTGTTTGTGTAACTCTTGGAGATCCTATATGATTATAGCATATAGCTCTTTGATTTCTTTGATTTATCAAATCAACTAAGTGTAGCATATAATCCTTATATTACTGGTTTAAGGTAAACCGGTCAAATAACAACCAGTCAATTCTTATTCAAACTAGGATTGAATATACATAGTGAGAAGGTAGGATTTAAGCTCATAGATCCAGTGAGTGCCATGCAGCCAAGGTTACAACATTACAGCTTTGCACTTAGTGACAGGAGACAATTTCTGCTCCTCCAGTGTAACTAAGAATAGTGAGATTATTTCTCTTGCCTTCTGTATTGACAATGTCTGCTCTTCCTAAGAAAATGCATCATATTCTGTTAAATTTTTCAAAACAGAGACTAATGTAGGACCTACAGATTGTACACACCAGTAAATGTGGAGGTAACTCAACCAAAAATTCAAATTCTATGTCAGTCCATATGTATATAACATTAAATGCTATTTAAACTTTGCATGTCTTGAGGTGTCCAGGGCCAGTGACGGCAACCATAGAATATCACAACAAACCTTCACCCAAAACCTTTAGCGATATAAAGTGTGTTTGGCAAGGGTTGTGGAATTGGGTCAGATAAAGATTGGTTCCCATAGTCAAATCTATAGATGACCTGTGGCAGTTGGATCAGTCAAATCTACAATTCAAAATCCTTCTGACTTTCAACTTGCTTTCATAGTGACAGAGAAAGAGAAGAAACTTCTAAGCTTACTCCATGAGCATTTTTTTTCATTGCTTCTGTTATGGCAACTTATCATTATCTCCTCTGTTTTCATGTACTGCCACAAATTTACATAAATTTACAAACTAAATAATCTTTCCTACTTTACCCTTCTAAACTTATGTCAGATTGGTGGATTTGTTTTGTTAAAGCTGTCTCGTGGAAGAATTAACAGAGATAGTACAAATGTGCAAATGCTTAGAAGTTAGATAGATTTAATTTAAAACAGTTTAAAACAAAAGTACAATGATTTTGTGGATTGGGATCAGTGCACATTATTGTAAGGGGGTTCAATTCATACTACGTATATTTTGGCAAGGTGTATATTTTAATCTGCATTTTCATTTCTTTTTTGACTTGACATACTGTCTATGATTCCACACTCTGCATACATTTCAACCAGGGTACTTGCAAACAAAACATTTACAGCTATAATATTTGACAAAAGTCTCCAATCCATTTTGGGCCCGTGCTTGTTAGTGTAGCTGTTTAGGCACGGAATAGACGCTGGCAGAGATTGCAGAATTTAGATTTGCACAAAACCATTTCAACAAATCATGGTAATCTATAGCATCAAATTTCTTGGAAGTGTTTTTTCTGCTTCCACTGACAATGCTTATGACATCAATTTGACGTGCTTCCACCTATGCCTCTGTTACTTCTAATGGATTCATTGGGTCAAGTTCATCAGCTCGGGCGATTGGATCAACAGATGCTTTCAGAGCATCAATTTAGTCAAGGTAAACCAGTCATGTTTTTCTGTCAAATAACAACCAGTCAATTCTTGTTCAAACTAGGATTGAATATCCATAGTGAGAAGGTAGGGTTTAAGATCATACAGAAATTCAAATATTACTATAAAAATGATTTACTTGATTCTTAAATATCATTCTTGTACTATTTCGGTTCCACCTTAAGCACACTTAAGTCTCAGTTTTCCCAGAAAATTAGATCTCCTTTATTTACTATCCTAATTACAAAACCTTGACAAGCTCAAGAACTGTTCATTTCAGAAGCACTCTGTCGTTCCTTTTTTAATTGTTCAATGTTTTCTAATGGAGCTATGACCTCTGTTTGTGTAACTCTTGGAGATCCTATATCCATCTTTCCTCATAGCCCGTGAATGAAATTCAAGAAAAATTTAGCCTGGAAGCTTGGTTACTATATGAAACTCATCATTCCCCACAGCTTTGTTCCAAATCCTTTGGACTATAGATCTCTAACACTCAGAGTACTAGAAACTCTAACTAGGAAAATTGTAACTAGATCTCTCTAGGGATGAGATTTCTTTAAAATACCTTATTTATCAAACCAATTTATCATATAGTTCTTCGATTCTTCGATTGTACCATATAGTTCTTTGATTTCTCTATAATACCTTATTTATCAAGTCAACTAGGTGTAGCATATATTCCTTATATTACTGGTTTAAGGTAAACCAGTCATGTTATTTTCTGTCAAATAACAACCAGTCAATTCTTATGACCTCTGTTTGTGTAACTCTTGGAGATCCTATATCCATCTTTCCTCATAGCCCGTGAATGAAATTCAAGAAAAATTTAGCCTGGAAGCTTGGTTACTATATGAAACTCATCATTCCCCACAGCTTTGTTCCAAATCCTTTGGACTATAGATCTCTAACACTCAGAGTACTAGAAACTCTAACTAGGAAAATTGTAACTAGATCTCTCTAGGGATGAGATTTCTTTAAAATACCTTATTTATCAAACCAATTTATCATATAGTTCTTCGATTCTTCGATTGTACCATATAGTTCTTTGATTTCTCTATAATACCTTATTTATCAAGTCAACTAGGTGTAGAATATATTCCTTATATTACTGGTTTAAGGTAAACCAGTCATGTTATTTTCTGTCAAATAACAACCAGTCAATTCTTATGCAAACTAGGATTGAATATCCATAGTCATACTGAGGAGGTAGGATTTAAGCTCATAGATATGGCTCTGGCCTCGTTGATCCAGCGAGGGCCATGGACCCAGAGCTTTTGTATGATGCAGCCAAGGTTACAACATTACAGCTTTGCACTTAGTGACAAGAGACAATGTCTGCTCCTCCAGTGTAACTAAGAATAGTGAGACAACTCAACTATCATTCCATGATGGTTCTTCCTAAGAAAATGCATCATATTCTGTTAAATTTTCCAGAACAGAGACTAATGTAGGACCTACAGATTGTACACACCAGTAAATGTGGAGGTAATACCAGATACCATCTTTCACATCCCTCACCAAAAGTTGCCTTATATTATGAAAGTTAGCGGTGGAGGTTTACTTGGAAGTATGGCAAGTACAGTGTAATAAGCCCAATTGTTGGATATCCCCCTTTTGTTAGTTGCATGAGATCTTAGTTTGATTATTTGTCTTACTGATGGGATCTCAATGATGGGTCACTATTTTGGTAGACATTATTATCATTCATCTTGATGTTGGATCATAAAGAATGGTATCAAATATGGGTCAATGAATTTGACTCAAAAACTACACAGTTGAATACTGATAGCAATATTACAATTTGACTTACTCTAAAAAAATATCTCCTACTTATCCACCAAATTTACATTCAAATTATATACAGTTTATTTTATGCAAAATTACCTTCTTACAACAATTTTTTTTTTTTGATCGATGAAGGGCCGAAGCCGAGATTTTTATATATATAAATACAAACATAAATTAACAAAGTATCTATCATTAGTTCAAGCCCACTGTTGCAGGGCCTAATGTTCAGAATGAAATCATTTCAACTTTCAGCAACAGTAATTGGCTGATACCGATATTTACTTCTAAAACCATCATATCTTGGCGCTTGCAGGGAATTGACGGCCCATATTCAAACTGAGACCAGCTTTAAGTCCCGACCGTAGACCCTCTTATTTTTCCCGGGCTTTGCGACTTAACCTTTATCTTTAATTGCGCAACTGCAATCACAAACCCACTCAAAAGTCTCCGGCCACATCACCAGTCAGCAGCCAACCAGAATCGAGCAACACGGCAACACTGGCACCGTGGACCCGTCTTAACTCCGCAACGGCGACATTCAACAATTGTCGCATGATCGCATAGCCAGGAAATGGGCTATGCGAACATGCGACACACCTCCACGTCACCCTTCTACCTTGCCGCATAACCGCCACCGCTAACACACAAGGTTTGTCAGCAGCCAACCAGAATCGAGCAACACGGCAACACTGGCACCGTGGACCCGTCTTAACTCCGCAACGGCGACATTCAACAATTGTCGCATGATCGCATAGCCAGGAAATGGGCTATGCGAACATGCGACACACCTCCACGTCACCCTTCTACCTTGCCGCATAACCGCCACCGCTAACACACAAGGTTTGTCGCATGATTGCATAGCATGAAACTGGCTCATGCGAACATGCGACAAACCGTCAACACTTGCCACCGTCAACTTCCAACCAGGAACCACCATGTCAGCGAGATCGAACAACTGGCGCCACATCAAACACGTTATAACCTCAACTCTGCTGACAACTTTCCACATTACCGCTCCCCGACCAATGAAAATCACGCACACCAGCATCTCCATAGCACGTTGGACCCACTAAAAACAAGCCCCTTTAATTGGACGATCGGCATATGATCTCAAGGGGGGAGAATATTCCTTGAGATCATACACCAGCCGTAAATCTTGATACACGCTGGCCAACCCACAAACCCCTCTGACAACGGCCCCATCGATAACTTCCATGTCGCCGCCACATCGACCAATCGGAAAATGCCACATCACCACCTACCACCGAGCTGAGGAACAGGTGTCAACCAGTCGCATGATCGCATGTCAGAAAACTCTGACATGCGATCATGCGACAGCCAACCACAGGATGCCACATAACCGCCAGCGGGATCACTGCCCTCCCCTCCAACGGGCCCAACACAAGAAGTAACCGGTCGCATGGTCGCATGTCAGAAATTTCTGACATGCGATCATGCGACAACTAATCATTTTAAAGCCCCTGAAGACCCGGGCCCACCAACTGGTCGGACTTGCGCAATTAGGGAATGCCAACAAATAGAGCAGACAGGGATAGCCATGAAAGCCAGTACAAATCACCGCCTGCAAAAAGCTTCTCGAGCTCAAAAACCTACTCCACCAGGTACAAAACATCACTGCAAACGGTCACTGAGCCCCTCGGATCAGTCGGCAATAACTGCGCCACCAAACCAGTTGAAAACCGCTGCTAAAGCCATCAATTATGGTACTTCTTGACGCAAAAATCCTCTGCAAATTTGAACTTGAAATGCAACGGTCATCCTCAGGGCACCAACAGTCTATCAACGGTCAACATTTGAACTGAGATCTACTTTATATCACCACCATTAGATCATCATGTTTCGCAGGCTTGACAACTTTAACTCCGCAACGCCGACATTCCCTTAATGGTTGTCGCATGATCGCATAGTATGAAAATGGCTTATGCGAACATGCGACACCCCATAAACCTTCACCACCATTACTTGCCCTTGGCTATGGGACCCACAATGCATATCCATCTCAACGCTTGTTGGTCAATTAGAAAGGGACACGTCGGCAAGACCCGACGCACGGACCCACCTTTAATTCTGCAACAGCGTCTTTCAACAGTTGTCACATGATCACATAGCCAGGAAAAGGGCTATGTGAACATGCGACACACCATAGCCCTTTACCACCATTAACCGCCGCCGCATAAAGTTACCACAAAGGGCTTGTTGCATAATCGCATAACTCAAAACTGGCTCATGCAAACATGTGACAAGCCTCCAGCACTCACCACAAACCTTAGTGCCCACTTTATCCGCAAACTGGCGAGAACTTTGACTGGGCCCGCATCCAGAAGATCGACGGTCGTCGCATCTTCGTGTAGACCTCCAAGACTCTACCAGAACATGCACCCACTATCAGATCACCCATGTTGTGACCCCACTGAAAAGTCTGGGCCCCCCGATGTGTCAACATTCCCTTACTAGCTCAGCCAATCACAACCTGACACCTCGACGATGAATCATCACGTGGTCCCACTGCAGACAAACCAACGGCATCTAATCGAATGGTGGGCGCATGATCGCATGGGGAGAGAATATTTCATGCGATCACACGCCAACCGTCGATCAAAATCTCTAACCCAAGCCCGGCTGACAACACTCCACCTCATATTTTTCTTATCGGACGGTGGGCACATGATCGCATGGGTTGAGAATTCCATGCGATCACACGCCAACCGTCGATCAAAATCTCTAACACAAGCCCCGCTGACAACACTCCACCTCTTTATTTCCTTTGGCCAATAGGGGAGCGCCATTTGTGCATACATGTCACCATGGACCCACAGTTTGAAACCCTACACCGTAAAGAAGAATCAACGGCCGACGTGATTTCGCATAGCTCTGACAAATCCCTTGCGCTTTAGCGACCACCATTGATGCTCTGACATGTCACGACCATCTGACTCATCCGGAAATTAGGTCCCACCATTGAGATTTAGCAATAAAGGCAAACTCCCATTCATTGGATAGACTTTCTTCATTCCCTGACCTAGTGACGACTAACATGATAAAGAAATGGGCCCCACACAATCGCAGCAGCGCACATAGGAAATGCTAGTGTCAGAGATTTAACTGCGTAGAGGCGGACGACCGAAAACAACCAAGGTTTTTGACGCTAAAAGATAACTCATGTCCAAATGTCGTCACTCTTCGATGTACAATAGGTATCTGCTCCTCTTGTCCTAATCCAACTCCTCTTTTAATGTTCTAAACTCCTACACGCGCTATGCGCTATGAGAGAAGACGCTCGTCTTATCACCACAAGGAGCCATTCTGTCAACTTCTGAGGCAAAAATATATCAGGACCTGATTTGACCATTTTGATTTAGTGGTTAGATTCAATGAGCTCCGTTGAAACTCTGCTGACATCGGATAGAATTTTCAAATTTGTTCCTCTAGCTGCCAGGTCAGCCAGCTCATCCGCTTCAGTGTTTCCTTCTCTGAAAGTATGGTTAATGGTTTTCAATTCAAAATTATCCATTAACTGTAAGATTACCTCTAAAACTGCCATAAGACGCCAATTTGGGGTTGATCTGACTTTGATTGCATTGATGGTAATCAGCGAGTCTCCCTCAATTTCAAGCTTTGAGATCCCTACTTCCCGAGCTAGTATCAATCCAAACAATAGTGTTTTAAATTCTGCCATATTGTTGGTATCTTTGGGTAATAGTATGGCTTGTTTGGCAATCACATTCCCAGTTGTAGAGCGTATGATGCATCCCGCTCCTGAGGGGCCTGGGTTACCTTTAGAAGCTCCATCAAAATTTAATTTGTACCATCCAATTGGAGGGGGTTTCCAAACACATGCCTTCCTTAGTTCTTGATTTCTTCTATATCCTCTGCCTATGGTGATTGGACATTTTAACCCAAACCAATTTTTTGTCATCTGATCATCCCAACTGGTAAAGAATTTGTGTTGTGCTGATTGAGTTTGGATCCGGGAATTCATTACCTCAACTATGGCTACCTCCAATTTGTTAATTATAGTTTCAAATTTCAAAAATTTATCTTGGAATAATCTTCTATTCCTTTCTTTCCAAATCTCCCAAATTAGAATTAATGGAGAGATCATCCATAGATTACTGAATAAACTTCCTCCCATGATTTGTGGCCATGATATCAAAAGCTGGAGTAAATTATTTGGGGGGGTTGATGACCATCCTAATCTTGAATAAAGCCAGTACCAACAATCTTTAGCAAAGGGACAGGATAATAATAGATGATTTACGTCCTCTTCATTCTTAAAACACATAATGCATCTGGATGGACCCTGATATCCCATCTTAATAAATTTATCTGCAGTTAAAATTCTACCCTGGGATGCCGCCCACATAAATAACCCAGCTTTTGGGAGTCCAACCTTGTTCCAACATAATTGTGCTGGGATCTCTTCTATTTTAGATGTGGATGATTTGGCTATAAGATTGTAACCCTCTTTGACACTGTAGGATCCTGATTTTGCCCCATTCCAAATGATTTCATCTTTTCCTTGTTTGAGAAGAAAGGGCCTATCTTTGATCAATGTTTTGAGCTTATCTACCTCTCTTGTATCTAATTGAAGTGATGAGAAGCCTTTCCACTCCCAAGAACCATCTATAGCAGCAGAGGACGAAGGGATGATATAGTCTCTGAGATATGGTCCCCAGAATGAAGTACAAATATGACTGATCTGATTGGGGCCTAATTGTGAATTGATGGTTGGATGTCCACCCCAAGAGTCTTCCCAGAATCTCGCTTCCTTTCCATCTTTGATATTCCAAGATATGTTATTGTTAATAATATGTCTTGACTTAGCTATGAAGTTCCATATTCTCTAGCCTTTTGGGAACTCTTTAATTCTGACTATATCTTCCTTATTAAAGTTGCCTAAATATTTAGCTCTGAGAATTCTAATCCATTTGAAATCCTGATTATTCACTATTTTCCAATAAAGCTTTGCACCTAGAGCTTGGTTTTGCCATAATTGATTTTTAATGCCAGTGCCACTAGAAGATTTCAGTTTACATATTTTATCCCATGAGATTAATGCAAATTTCCTCTTAGTATCTGTACCCTGCCAAAAGAATTTCCTAAGTTTCTTCACCATATCCATATATCCCTTTGTGGTAAGTGAAAGGCAAGACATTAGGTATATTGGTATTGCTGATAATGTTGCTTTGATCATGACTAATCTCCTAGCCCAAGATAGTCATCTGGTTTTCCAATTATCCATCTTCCTGTCCATCTTTTCATTGAGAGGTTTCCAAACTGATGTTGTTCTGAGGGATTTGTCAATCGGGATGCCCAGGTATGGACATGGGAGAGAGCCTGATTTACATTCCAAAATTTTTACAATTTTATGTTGGATTTTCTTTTTTGTGTGGAAGAAGAAGACCACTGATTTCTCTTTATTGACTAGTTGCCCTGAAGCTTGTCCATAGTGATCTAGTATCTTGGAAATCTGCTTAGCTTCCTGGATACTCCCCTGACCCATGAGAATAATGTCATCTGCAAATTTTTGATGAGTAACTGGTCGAATGGATGAGGATATTGTAATGCCATTGATTAGGTTTTGATCCTGCATACTGATCATACTTCTCCCTAATGCCTCAACCATAATTATGTATAAAAATGGCGATAATGGATCTCCTTGTCTAATGCCATTAGAGCCTTCAAAGAAGCCTTGTGGCGATCCATTCACCAAGACAGAGAATTTAGGAGTTGAAATACAATAAAATATCAAATTGATCCATGCTTTAGAAAACCCAAATCGCTCCATACATTTAATCAAGAATCTCCAATTGACCTTGTCATAGGCTTTCTTGATATCCAATTTTATAATCATGCTGGATTGCTTATTATGCTGGATAGAATGTATCGCTTCTTGGGCTATGATTATCCCATCTAGAATTGATCTACCCGGGACAAAACCGGTCTGTTCCTCGCCAATTAGTTTAACTAAGACCTTTTTTAGTCTATTTGCTAGAGCTTTAGAGAGAATTTTGTAAATTGTGTTACAGAGAGCAATTGGTCTGAATTCATCCAAATTAATGACTTGTTCTTTTTTAGGTATTAACACTATGAAAGTATTGTTGATTTCAGTTAGAAATCTACCTAAAGCTCTTGCGGCCTCCAAAGCATCAGTGAGGTCTTTGCCCAAAATGCTCTAGCAATGAAGGAAGAAGCTTGGAGGAAAGCCATCCAGTCCTGGAGCTTTGTCTGAAGCTATTTGGGAGATAGTATGCCAGATTTCTTCTTCCTGAAAGGGTCTGTTTAGCATCTGATTATCTGCATCAGTAATGATATTTGGGATGTTTTCCAATAACCCTTGTTGAATCCTCAAGGGAGTTGAGATAGAACAATTGAGAAGCTGAGAGTGATATCAGGTGATTTCTTTGATGATCTCCTTCTGATCCTCCAATATAGAGCTAGCAGCATCCTTGAGTTGAGAAATCCTATTAGTGCCTCTCCTCTGTTTTGTACTTGAGTGAAAAAAATTTGTATTCTTGTCTCCTTAAGCTAGCCAAGACTCTCTAGATTTTTGTTTCCAGTATATTTCTTCTTTAGCTAGGATATCTTCCCAATCCCTTAAGAGAGATTTTTCTTCTAAGTAACTGTCATGGTCCAATCCCGATTGCATTATTTTTAGATTCAGATTCTCCAATTTTTGTTCAATCTCCAATTTTGATGCAAAGATGTCGTTAAAATGAGTTCTATTCCATATGAGAAGGTTTTGCTTGATGTATTTTAGTTTGGAGACAAAGCAGAATAACTTAGAACCTTCAACTTTGAAATCCTTCCACCATTCATCTATGAGCTCCAAGAAATTATCCTCTTTAAGCCACATATTTTCAAATTTAAAAGGACATCCCAAGGGTCTGTTGGCCTCGAGAATGTTAAGCTGAATAGGGAAGTGACCAGATCCTGAAATTGGAGTGATAGAAGCTTTTAAGTCAAAAGGGAATTCTGTAAGGTCTCCTTTAAATAGAAAACGATCCAGTTTTTTTGAGATGTTGCATATGCCCATTCTTCGATTTGACCATGTGAAGGAGCCATTTTGCAGCTCCACCTCCATAAGACTCTCTTTTTGTAACCAATCCCTGAAATCATTCTGTGACTGAGAGGTTCTTAGAGATCCCCCTAATTTATCTGATGCATGAACTATAGCATTGAAATCACCCCCCACTATAAAGTTGTCCTCTAGCCATTGAGCAAAGCAATTAGAGATTTCTGTCCATAATTCTGCCTTCTTCTTGTGTGAGATGGGGCCATATACATTCACTGTATGAATATTTAAATTGGATTTGGTGCTAATTAGGTTCCTAGTTATCCAATTTGGTCCATGATCCATTGGAATGAAAGAAGAAAACCTGGGATTCCATAAAACCGATAAGCCACCTGAGGATCCTATTGCATCTACACTATGAGCCTTCCAATCTCCTAAATTCTTGGCAAAGATTTCCAATTTCTCTTTATCCATCTTTGTTTCCTATAGTAGAACTAATTCTGCTTTAGATGTTATGATACAGCGTTGGACCAAACGCTGTTTGTTAGGGGCATTGAGGCCCCTAACATTCCAGGAGATGATTCTCATTACAACTTGGGAAGGAACTTCCCCTTCCCTACATTAATGTATGATGTTATTTTGGTTTGATCTGATTCCTCTCCAACTTCCTTCCCGAGTGATGCATTAGATTTCCTTCCTCTCCCCTACTTTTTGATCTTTCCACAATCCATGTGACCATCTAGAATAGATTGCACTAGTCCTAGGCTGTTGCGTTTTGGTGAAAAATCTTGTCGGTGATCTTCCTTTGATTCTTCTTGGGTGAGCACTGAGATGTCTATTAGTCTTTCTTCATCCTCAATAAAATCCTCATCTAGAAGCCTTTCCACATATGTTAACTTATGAGTATCCCCGGTTGGTTGTTCTAATGTTGTATCACCAAAAAGATCATAAACTGCCTGAAGTTTTGGGGAGATCTGTGTTTCCTCATACACTTGAGAAAGTACGCCTCCGTCCGATTGTAGATTATTAATTCTGAGGTGATCCATATTTGCTTCTAATGGTTTGAGATTAATTAACCCTCCTTTGACTCTAAATGTGGATGAGGTTTTCTCCATTTGAGGGGCTAGCAACTTAGTCATCTCTTTTTGTTCTTTGAGTCTCAATCTGTAAGATGTTCTCTGTCCCGAGTATGAAGAAGATGATGAATTAGGAGTTTGAAGGTTAACCCCTTGAAAGGTTGGTGAAGAAGATGTTGTGGCCGGACTTTTTGTTTTGGTTGAGGCTTTGAGGTCACATAACTTAATCTTAAGAATGTCATCTTCTTTTGTTGCTTCTTCTGCATTTAAGTTTTCCTTTTCCAAATCAATTGAGGACGCCAGCTTCTCCATTAGCATCTCCATTGGTTGCAGGGGTCGATCTAAAGATTCCTCCTCGCTCATTACTTGATCTGCTATTTCCTCTATCAAATCCAATTGGACTTCCAATACCCATTGAAGAATGATTTGCTGTAAAGTTAAAGGATTGAACCTAAAAGGCTTTAAGAAAATGGTCTTATGCAAGGGAAAAAGTGGAGATGATTCGGGAAAACATTGAAAACGTAGAATCAAGGGAGAAATATGAGGCAACGCTGGGTCCTGAAGACTCTTGAACGAAAGAGTATCCTGGCAACTATTGGAAGCCTTGTCTGGGTAAGTTATTGCAAGACCATGATGATGGGGTTGTTTTACAAACCTGTGCATGACCCAACCTTACACTCGGATAAAAGACTCCAAGACCGTTGACTCTTCCCAGCTTGAATGGCCTCCTCGAACATTGTGGTTCCACGACTGTTTTGAAACTTCTGTAACTTCTGAATGTAAGTCTCCGGCCATCTCCATTTCTTGATGAGAAAATGAGAGATTGGTATAAGCTTCTTGATCTCTTGCCAAACCTGAATGGAGCTCCCTGATTATTTTATCCACCTCCATCTCCTGGTGTCTTTTCTTAGATATGGGAAGATTCTCAACCCCTTGGGTAATGAGTTGAATCCAATTGCCTTGTTTTGAAATAATTTTAATTGAAGCAGGGAATTCCCGTTCTAGACTTGCAAGCAAACATATCTTCATAGAAGCAGAAGATCAATCTATGTGATGGTCGAGATAAATTCCTATTTTATTAGCCAGGATATGAATGATCTCTTTTCCTTTGTATTCCATAGGTAAGATTTGTAGTGTGATCCACTTGGGTATGAACCTGATGACATTATCCTTGCTGTTGAAGTTGGGCGTCCAGTATTGCATATGTAGACCCTGCGATTTGTAGAACCATTTTTTGTTTCGGAAAACCTTGTCTCAAGACAATTTATCCTCAAAAATGACCAGAAAATATCCTAGTTCATTATCTAAAGAGTAAATCTAGACAGAATTCGACCAGTTTGTAGATACCCAACTGTGGAATACACCATATTCCATGTTGATTTCCCAGAATTTGTAAATGATTGCGTATTTGAAGAGGTATGCCTTCCTCTCAGCTAGCATTGCCTCCGGAAAGGTGATCGAAGGAGTTTGGTCCCTTGTTGATACTGGCTTCTCCATTGCAATATGTAAAGAATCTACCTTATTGCCTTCCCCATCCTGGTCCAATGGAGCTTCGTTGAATCCCTTTCGGGTATCTTCCTTGTGGATTGGTCTCCAAATCTGAAACCATTTTTTAGAAGCTCCCCAACTCTGGGGATTCCAGTTCAGGTTCCCTAATAGGACAAGTCTTCTTCTATGAATCTTCCAATAAGTGTCCGTCCAAGCTTTTTTTGGCAGAGGAGGATTGATCGGAATGCCCCTTGAAGATGTTGGGAATATGGGTATTAAGTTGGGATTCAGAGTATTGTCTCTCCCTGATGCAGGGTTGAACCCATTTTTTGAAAACTTAAAAAAAGACCGATTATTCACTATGGCGCGAAACTGAGGAATTTTATTATGGGATCCCCTATGCAGATGGAACTCTGTTTTATTATGTTGGAACGGTTGAGTTCTGATGTATTGACGAGAGTGACGTACCTGGGAGATTCCCTGCTTGTCGCGGTCTGCATTCCAATTCTTCTCCCGGATGTGAGGCCATCGACTTCTCTGGTCTGTTTCCTTCTTCCTTTCTGAGGGCCATTTTCCCTTCCATCTTTGGTATCTTTTCTCCTCATGGAAACCGTTAGTGTATTTGCGGAAGCTTGCAATGGTCGCCATTGATCTTGTTTCGTTCAAGTTTAACTTACAACAATTTTTGAATGCACGAACATAAAAATCTAATCTTACCTTACTCCTGCGTAGCTTAAGCCTTACCTTCTCATTATCATGTTTTTTTTCAATTAAAACCAATCAATTCTTGTTCAAACTAGGATTGAGTTTGAATATCCACAGTGGGCTCAATAAATGGCCCCATTCAATGCACCAGATGGTTATGCCAAGTGAACATAACCATCCAAAATCCTTTGTTGCACCTCCAAATTTCACTGCTTAAACCAAAACAACACACTATAAATAACAGAGAATTCAATAACTTTTTAGGTGAAAATGCTAATTGGGTTTGTAGTTAATGAGACATTTTCGTTGGAGACTATTCACTTTCAGCCTGTTTGACCCCTTACTTTCATCTTTCCACAAATAAAAGTGTCATATCATCACAATGCCTGATTAGAATAACCAAACAAATAGAAATCAGGGATAATGTTCCTGAGCATTTTACTTACTACTGTTCAAGTGACCTCGAGAGATAGGCATGGAGAGACCTGGCCGTATTTGAAAATTCAAATGATTGAGATCTCTTGAGGATGTGGAGGGCATAAAAGCCATCCTCCAAAAATTCAAATTCTATGTCAGTCCATATGTCTTGAGGTGTCCAGGGCCAGTTATGTGGCGGATAATTATTTAGCAGTTAAGGGATTAGTTTAATTTTGGATGATTACTATCTAAATATGAACATTTTTTTGTTGAGATATGATCAATTTTTTTCACATAGTACATAATTAAAGCTTTATATCCTTAACAAATATGTTGTAACAACTTGTAAGATACAGCCAGAACCGGAATGTAATAGACAGTAGACTATGCACAGCTGGAGACTTGCAATTCAGTATATAGCATAGTCACAGGACTTGGCTCAGGTTGTGACGTGCAATTCAGGTTCAATCAGTGAGGAAGGCAAACAAGATTTTCTTGTTTCATGTAACTTGACCAAACTTGAACAAACTTAGCCACAAAATGGTTTGTTGAAAATTGAGTAGTTTTAATTTTCCATCCTTGTTAGTCCTCAAATGCTTATTACTTTTTCATTGTACACAGAGCTTGTTTATTTGTAATTAACATCCTATATGAAAAATATTGATTAAGTAGCTTGCAACTCCCTTCACCTATTGAAGATATTGTTTAATGTTTAAAATATTATTTATCACTATAGATAGCTTCCAATCAATTGGACATGGGCCATCATCAGCAATTGGATATGAAAATTTCACTGGAAGAAATCTTGAGGGCTAGTTTAATTTGATGTAATGTTAAAGATCTTATTCAAATTCTTTAATAATTTTTTCCACCACTAAATTATAGAATGTTTCTCAGTAGAAATGTACCTAATTCACACTTGGTTTGCCTGGGTCTACCCTGGTTTGACCTGGGTTTGTCCTATACAAACCAGCTTGCCTGAGTTTATACCTTGTCCGGAACCCACAGTCGAACTGGACCTGATCTGGGAACCGGTTTGAACCCTGTCTGAACTAGGATCCCAGGCAGGTGAACTAGACTTCATAGTAATAGACAATAGACTATGCTTAGCTGGAGACTTGCAATTCAGTGTATAGCATAGTCACAAAATTTTCTTGTTTCCTGTAACTTGACCAAATTTGAACAGACTTAGCCACAAAATGGTTTGTTGAAAATTTAAAATTAAATTTTTGACCCTCGCAAAGTTTCAAGTCATGCATTTAGATTATTGTTGGCATTTGATTTTAATACCAACCTGCAACGAAGTACTGGGTTTTTGTGTTAAACCAACCTGTTATACTCTTCTTCATATAAGTGTAATGATGTTATCAGATTAATGGCAATAATACTTATCAGAGAAAAATAAAGAGTACAATATCATTGCAGGGTCTTCTGAGGTCCCTGCATACCAACCACTTAATGGTGTACCAGTACTGAAAAAAATTCCTCCTTTGGTTGACTTTATTTCTACAAGAGAATCAAAACACAAGATGGAGCATTCTTGGCTCTACCACCGATCAAATGAAGGCCCTCAACTCAAAACAAATGATGAAATATGTTTAATTTTTTTTTTTTCTTAAAGGGACAGAATTCATTTCACAACCCAAACAAATATTATTTTATTTTTTAAAAAGGGACACTATTTTTGAGAGAAGATGGTCTGAATGAGTGAGAAATATTTGAATGGTGTAGCATATGTTCATAAACCTTGTGCAGTCTAATGATGCTATCAGATTTTTACAGTTCATACTACATTTTTCTTTATTCTTCTGGATTAGATTCTCTAAGAATTTTTTGCATCAACGTTTCAAATCATACTCTGCAATTCATCATCTGGATGATAATGAATCACAGAGTGTGATTTGAAACGTTAATGTTGATGATGAATCATGGAATGTGATTCAAAATGTTGATGCTAAAATTTCTTTCACAATTTAATTCAAAAGATTAAATCAAAATGCTTGTGAAGTCTGCTAGGATGTCTCATTTTAGCTACACTCCCAGAGGTGGATTTGTTATGTCCAAATTGACATGTATCCAACAGTGTCCTCTTCATGATTTAGGATGTTTTTAAAATTTTGTGCTGCTTCTTTTTCTCACAATGATATTTTTAGTATTTCATTTTAGCTTTCCTTAACTAATTATCAATGCTAATGCTACCTCTTTTTTCTGCTTGAACTAAGGATGTAAAACTATGTCAATTATATTAGAATGATAATGATCAAATTCACATATTGTCAGATTGGTCTCTACTCAGTTAGGATGTAATTTAACTGATTGGTTTGAAGATTATTTCACATTTTTAACTTTAAAACTTCAATTCTATTTTTTCTTTTCAGAAGGGGTTTCAAAATTAAAAAATTTCAGTAGTTTTTTTTCTTTAAGACGTGGGTTTCAAAATTAAAAAAGGATTTTTTTAGTTTTTTTTTTAGTTTTTTTAAAGTTCCAGATTTGTTAACTCTTAAAACCTGTAAACTCCAAATATATCAATACATACAAATTGTGAAAGAGACCAACTTTAAAAACCTCAAAATCATTAAAAAGTAACCATTAGTATTTTAAAATGTCAAGCACAAATGCCCTAAGAATGAACCTTGAACATCCACATCATCCCAACTATTAAAACTTCAAGATTCTAAACTCTTAATATTAATGGAAATAAACATGCCTAAAACTAAGAAAACAAATGCTAAATGTTGTCACAAACTATTAAAACTCAAAAGAACCCTAACTATTAAAATCCCTATTAAAGGCCAAATGTCTTAAAAGCTCACAACATAAATCTAAAAAATGACAAACTTTCCAAAGTTCGACATGATTTTGTAATGTAAAAATGCAAAAAGCAATGCCCTTAAATATTCAAATCCTTATTACTCTTAAAATATAAAGAGAACTTAATTATTAATACCTTAAAAAATCCTAATACACTCTAAAATATTTAAAGATAAACTTCAAATCTCAAACTCTTAAACTCAATTCCTTAAGCTTATTAGCATCACTTTCAAATGCTTAATCTACACTATGAATTATAAACCTTAAACACTTAATGACAAACCCTTTAAGATTCCCAAGACTTTAAAATATTTAAATCTAAACTTAAAATCTCAAACCCTTATACTCAATCCCCAAAACCTATTAGCATCACCCTCAAGCACTTAAAACATATAGGACGAATTGTAGAACACTAAAATTTCAAGTCTTATTTACCCCTAATCCCATACTAAACCCCCCCCCCCCCCACCCCCCCCCAAAAAAAAAAAAAAAAAGATATTATAGCCACACATAACTTAAAAACCTCAAACCCCAAAAGGTCTTAATATTCCCTAAAACTTAAACTAAAAATCTCAAGCCACCAACCTGGACCCCTAAAACATACAAATCACTTTGAGCCCCTAAATATAGCTCCTGTAATCACAAACCCTTAACTAAGATCCTTACCGTTAAAACTCATATCACCCTCAAAATATAGCCTTGTAAAATTGTAAATATCCACCACATAACCTAAACCATTTAAATCCTAAATGCATAACTTAAAAAATATAGGCCTCAAACAAGAAGTATACTTCATCTAACATATTTAACCAATGAATATATTAGACAAACATAAAACAATAGTAAAGCACACAACCCTAGGTTTTGATACAAACAGAAAAACACAACCTAGATTGATTCTAGAAACACTTAGTTTTGACCCATAAGACATAAATTCTAAAACCTTTCCCTAACCACTTAAACCCAAAACTTTTAAATGTTTAAAACCTTGAAATATTGAATATTTTTTTAAAACTTAAACTAATTTAATTTTTTAAAAACCCTTATTCCTAACCTACAAACACTAGAAATAGTGATTGTGAAATCATCATCGACCCTTAATAGGAATGAAATGCATTACTGTAATTTTTGAAAATATTTCTAATTAGTTTTGTTAAAAAGAAGACATTTCATTAAGACACTTCTTAAATTTTAGAAGAATTTTTTAAAAAAATTGGTGTCATTCTAGCTAATTTAAGTATCATCATTTTTTTTGCCAAATCTTAAATATAAGTAAATGACACAAGTAAATTTACTTCAATATGTATGTAGTTTCAGATAAGCGATATGGGTTTGCTAGCTTTTTAGGCTCTTTTCTCTTTCTTCTCTATTGTATATGAGCAAGGATAGGGTTTTCTTTATGATTCTTTCCCTCTTGAGCTCTTGAACCAGTTATAATAAATAATATATTACAGTGGTGACAGTCCCAACCAGTGCTAAGAGGGGAGGGGTGAATCAGCACCTATAAAACTTTAAAACAAATCTGATGTAGTATACTGCAACTATAAGCAAAAAAAATTCTAGTATAAAAACAACATCAACCAATCAACCAATAAGCAACACTATATTTATCACATAGAAACCCAAATCGGGAGAAAACCATGGTGTGAGGAAACCTCACAAATTCTACACTCTTCTAAAGTGTGTCCTATTAGGAGCCTTCCCTGTTAAAGGATTCCAAACGTATTGTTGGATGTGACCCGGTTAAGGGATTTGATACAATAAGGCATGTTAGAGCTTGCCTGGTTAGAGGACTTAGAACACCTGAACAAATGTCACCCGGTTAAGGGATTTAGTACAAGGGACCTGTTAATGTCTACCCAAAATACTAAGATTTTGCTATTGTAATTGTTAGAGAACAATAGAGGGTTTGACCTTTTAGAAATGGCTTTGCAAAGCCTGATAAGATCTTTGTTATACTCAATTAAGAAATATCACTAGTCGCTGTAGGTATGTTCTCCTTTCCTATTGTGCTCCTCTGCACACTCTTCTTTCTTCTCTTCTCTCTTCACCTTAGCTTCTTCAGTGTATAGGTTCACTCTTTACTTTGGTAGAATGAGAGAAAACTATATTTTTGTCTGACAGATGAATATATAGACTTCTTGCCCTAATTGTTTTCCTCATGCACAACCTGTTTAAAGATCATCTTCGGATCCATCACCCAGTGAAGTATTAGTTTACTGAGGAAACATCCAATGCATGCTATGCTTTATCTATTTTATGAAAGAAAATGACATATGTGAATCAAAAGCTTTCCTTCACGAGAGATATCTCCATGATTTAATGCCACAAACTCTGGCATTAAAACCTTCAATCGTGCCTCGTACCTATCATCTTGATAACTCAAAGTCTACTGGATTTAATGCAGTAAATCTTGGTCAAAGAGTTAGATAATTGTTTGTTGACTATGACTTCCCCGGTTCATCTATCATGACGAAGTCTTCTTTTGATCGGTAAAGATCCTTAAGTTGTGCACAAGTAAGAGCTTTGACCCATCACCTTTCTTTCATCTATCTATATCGGTTGCATCATTTACTCAATTTCTATTACCGGCTACCAGTTGCATATCCCTTGGTGACCGGTTGCTCTGATGATCAGATATAGTCTCTTCTTTCTTGCACAGTGTCACTAGTTGCGAAACCAGTCTCTCCTAGCACTAGTTGTTGTCAGTTGTTCCTGTCATTGCTTCACAGATCCAACACTGGTGTCCTTAGTCACAAATGTCAACACCTCGTTTGCCAATCAATGACAATACCTCTTTTTCCATGTACCAGTTGCAATCTTACCGATTACCATCCTTTAATGCCAACAATCTCCCCCTTTGACATTGATTGGCAAAAACCATCACAAATGATCACACTACTAGATCCACACACACTACCGGTTCCACACACACTAGTGCTCGGTCATAATCTCCCCCTTTGACAATAATGTCAACGGCTAGTCAGAAAGACTACCTAAAATAAATCTGCTCCCTCTTCGAGCAACAGTCATATTCATCAATCCAGGTAAGATGAGGTGGATTCCTCCGTTGAAGCATAATGAAGTGATGAACACCTTTGCAAGTTTACGGAATATCAGGAAGGGGTATCACCCCTAATTTACCTCTAAGATACTCAAAAGTACTCTTTGCTAATGGCTTTGTGAAGATGTCAGCAATTTGTTCTTTTGTGGGTACATACTCCAATCTCACTTTTTTATTTTGTACCTGCTCTCTCAAGTAGTGATACTTGATGGCAATATTCTTTGTTTTGGAGTGCATGACAAGATTCTTGGATATGTTTATTGTACTTGTACTATCACAATAATTTGCAATCAGTTCAGGTACCTGTTCTTGGATTCCCTCAAGTAGTTGTTTGATCCATATTACGTGTGTGCAATTGATTGCTGTAGCAACATATTCAGCTTTTGTTGTGGACTGTGAAATACAATTATGTTTATTGCTTGTCTAAGAAATAATTCTCTCTCTAACAAAGAATGCACCACCACTTGTGCTCTTTCTATTATCAATATTACCAGTCCAATCTGCATCTGTGAATACTTTTATTTGGAAGCCTCCCTTGTGAGAAAACCATAGGCCATACTCTTTAGTGCCCTTTAGATATCTAAAAATCATTTTTACTGCTATTAGGTGTGTCTCTTTTGGATTAGCAGAGAATCTTGGTACAATGCCTACTGCATGTGCTATGCTCGGTCTACTATGTACTACATACTGTAATTTGCCTATCATAGACCGATACAGTGTCTCATTTACTTCTTTTGCATCATCTTCATTTGATAACTTGGGGTTAGTTATCATAGGTGTACCAACTGGTTTGGATTCTTCTAGCCCAAAGGTTTTGAGAATTTCTTTTACATATTTGGACTGAGAAATGAAAATACCTTCCTTTAGCTAATGGACTTGTAGTCCAATGAAGAATTTGATGGCTCCTATCATAGACATTTCAAATTTTTTCTTCATCTCTTCAGCAAAGGCTTTGTTCATCCTGTCATCTCCTCCAAAGATGATGTCATCCACAAATATTTCAGCAATCGGGTTCCCTTCTTTTCTAGTCTTGAGATACATGTTACTGTTGTCCCCAATTCTTGTGAATCCAATTGTCAGCAGGTATGAATGCAGTCTTTCATACCATGCCCTTGGGGCTTGTTTTAGCCCATAAAGAGCCTTCTTGAGTTTACAGACCATACCACTCTTTTGTGTGGATGTGAAGCCTTCTGGTTGTTTAATGTAATCTTCCTCCTTTAGTATCCCATTCAGAAATGCAGAGTTTACATCCATCTGGTATACTTTGAACTTTTTGTGAGAAACATAAGCAAGAAGAATTCATTCATGTCCTTCCCAACACAATTCACAGCTACAAATCCTTTGGATAATGTAGGAGAAGAGGTTCAACCAAACTCTCAAGAATCAGCTGAGGAAGTGGCAAACAAAGGTCAAGGAGAGACCACTAAATCTGAGAACTCTTCTATGGGGGTTACTTTAGAGGAGGATATTGGAGCTCCAATCCCTCCAACTCAACAAGCTCCAGTTCTACCTCCACCTCAAGCACCAGTCCCGTTACCATCCACACCAGTTCTAGCACACAACTAATTGCTTTGTTCCTTATCACTTTTCCTTCTTCATTTAGTTTATTTCTGTAGAGCCACTTTATCCCAATAACATTTTTGTCATGTGGTCTTGGCACAAGAATCCATGTGTCATTCTTCTCTATTTGCTCAATCTCTTATTCCATAGCCTTGACCCAATTTTCATCTTCTAGAGCCTCCCTAGTGGTTTTGGGCTTTATACAGGAAAATAAATAGATATTTTCTCTAGCCTTTTTCCTGATCAAGACATTTGCATGTTTGTCACCAATAATATTATCAGTTGAGTGATATGTGACATACCTTGGAAGAACCGGTCTCTATTCCCGGTCAAGTTCTTCTGGTTGAGCAATTTCTTTAGCATGGTCCTGAATAAATTCTTGTTCATCATCTTGAGTTGGTCTGTCATCTTCAGGTACACCATCTTGCTCTAGAGGTCCGTTTTCATGCTCTTCTCCTTTATCAGTAGTAGTCATTTCATTGAATTTCAAAGGATTTCCATCATTGTGATCCTGCAAACCATCTTGTTCAATATAACTGATCTTCTTTCGTGGTTCTGAATATTCATCAACCTTTACATTGATACTTTCAATTATTTTTCTTGTCCTCTTATTCAGACACCAGTAGGCTTTACTCTTGGTAGAATAACCCAAAAATATATTTTCATCACTCTTGGGCTCAAAGTTGCCAGAGTACATATCTTTTTTAATATAACAATTGCTACCAAAGATTCTGAAATAGCCTACACTAGGAGTGTGACCGAACCATAGTTCATAGGGTGTCTTACCGATTCCTTTCTTGACTTGAATTCGGTTCAGTGTGTAAACAACAGTGTTGATAGCTTCTCTCCAAAAGTCATGAGGGAGATCCTTCTGAATCATTAGGGTTCTCGCATAGTCAGTCAACATCTTGTTTCTTCTTTCTGCTACTCCATTTTGCTGAGGAGTCATTGGTGCAAATAACTATCTTTTTATTCTATGTTCCTCACAGTCATGAGTGAACTCATGAGAAGTGTATTCACCTCCTCTGTCTAATCTCAAACACTTCAGGCTTTTACCGGTCTCCTTCTCCACTCGAGCCTTGTGGATTTTAAATATGTGAAAGGCCTCTGATTTTTCTTTGAAAAAGAGTGTCTGCATCATTCTTAAGAAATCATCTACAAAAAGCATGAAATACCTGTCTCCATAGTAGCCCTTTGTTCTCATAGGTCCACACAAGTCAGTGTGTTCAAGATCTAGCAATTTTTCAACAGAAAAAGATTTACTACTGAAACTTGTTCATGTCAGCTTTCCTAACTGACAATCCTTACAAATGCCTCTGTTAGACTTTGTAATCTCAGGAAGTCCTCTTACTGATTTCTTCTTGCTCACTTTGACAATACTGTCAAAGTTTATGTGGCAGAGCCTCTTGTGCCACAACCAGCAATTGTCCTCTTTGATTGTATGATAGATTTTGTTTGTTTCTCCTTTGACTGATGCAATGAGGCAAGCTTCTTCCATTGAGTCCAGCTAGAACAAATTCCCTTTGTTAGGATTAACAAGACAGAAATAACAATTACATGCAAATATAACCAATTATAAAAAAAAAACATAAATGACACAGAAGAGAACATAAGACACAAAGATATAACGTGGTTCACCCAATCCCTAGGCTACGTCCACCAACAACAAGTCCAATATTATTATTATCCAGTGATTACAACCTGATTACAATCTGTAATCCCTTACAGCTCAATTCTGCTGCAAGTACTAAAATCATACATCATGAAATCCCTAACCCTAAGCCATATTATACAATATTTTGCCGCTTTAGGGTTAGAAATGAGTTACAATATGTCGGCCTAAAAATAACCAAAAATATGTACAATACTTTCCTGATTAGTCACCACAAGCTAACACCCTTTACTCTGTCTACCGGTGGCAACATGAGCTCCTGAATGGTCCTTGACAGTACAAGAACCTTACCCGAATTCCAACATGAACCCCTTATTGTTTAGTTGAGCTACACTCATTAAATTGTACTTAAGTCATACCCAGTACACATCTTCACATACAACATCACTGCTAAGTGCAATAAAACCTTTTCCTTTGATGACACAAGGGGGCATTATTTCAAAAGGTTACCGATCCACCATCATTGAGCTTTAAACTGATGAACTTGTTCTTATCACCGGTCATGTGGTGAGTGCATCCAATGTCAATGATCCATTCATCATGCTAATGAGATCTTGATATAAGTGTAATTTTTCTTATCACTGGGCTTTCTTCTATTATTACAACAAATGCAATCGCTAGATCTTCCGAGTCTTTAGATTCATTGTCTTTGACTCCTTCTGCAAGGTAGCATTCATTCTTTGCTTTGTTCTTGAATCAGTTGCTCTTGTCTTTATTATCATGGTCTGGACATCTTGCAACAATATGTCCTATCTTATTACAAGAAAAATATTTTAGTGGGAGCTTTCCTTTGTATTTCCCTTTTCCTCTAGGAAATCTCCTAGTGATGAGTGCTTCAAACTCATCTTGCTCCATCTCTTCTAAGAGAAGGTTCTCAACAAGACTTCCAATCTTATCGGTAGAGCTATTACCAGTTTCTATTCCTTTCTTGGTGGAAGAGGTATTTATAGAAGACTTAAAAGCAGTCTCTTGCATGGGTAAGTTGTTATCAAAATTTCTCAATTCAAATGCAGTCAACTTACCGATTAGTGATTCTAGAGTGACTTGATCTGTGGTCACTGATCTGAGCTCCTGAATGGCTGAGATTTTGATGGCATATTAAGGCCTTAGCATTCTCAATATTTTTCTTACCACCTTCTCTTCACTTAGTTTTCCTCTAGCACTTTTGATGAATTTAATCACTTCTTTGATTCTGTTGTTGTATTGCTCAATATCTTCTCCCTCATTCATCCTCATGTCATCATATTTTCCTCTGAGGCTTTCTACCTTAGCTCTTTGTACATGTGGGTCACCACCATACACTAATTGCAGCTTGGCCAACATCTTGTGAGCAGTATCTAGATTTTCAATCTCTGCATAGACGTAGTCAGGTAGCATGCTTGTTATCATATACATTGTAGTTGTATGTTCTGTCGTGATCTTCAATTCATCAGGAGTTAGGGTACCATTGGGTTCAATGTAACCATTGGTTACATGAGCCCAATATTGATCTCAGGTGGTCTTCATGTACAACTTTATACAGCTACACCACAAAGTAAAGTTTTCATTAGAGAACTTTTCTCCTTCCTTTCTCATCATCTTGACTTTTTCTTTTTGTGGTTAAGAAGAAAAGAAAAGAGGCTTGGCTCTTATACCAATTGACAGTCCCATCCAGTGCTAAGAGGGAAGGGGTGAATTAGCACCTATAAAACTTTAAAAAAAATCTGATGTAGTATACTACAACTATAAGCAAAACAAATTCTAGTATAAACACAACATCAAGCAATCAACCAATAAGAAACACCAGATTTATCACGTGGAAACCCAAATCAGGAGAAAACCAGGGTGTGAGGAAACCTCACAAATTATACACTCTTTTGAAATGTGTCTTGTTAGGAGCCTTCCCTGTTAAAGTATTACAAATACACTGTTAGATGTGACCCGGTTAAGGGATTTGATACAATAAGGCTTGTTAGAGCCCGCCTGGTTAGAGGACTTAGAACACCTGAACAGATGTCACCTGGTTAAGGGATTTAGTACAAGGGACCTGTTAATGTCCACCCAAGATACTGGGATTTTGCTATTATAATTGTTAGAGAAACATCAACTATTATACTCAACTGAGAAACATCACCAATCGTTGCAGGTATGTTCTCCTTTTCTATTGTGCTCCTCTGCATGCTCTTTTTTCTTCTCTTCTCTCTTCACCTTAGCTTCTTCAGCGTACAAGTTCACTCTTTACTTTGGCAGAATGAGGGCAAAATATATTCTTGTCTGGCAGAGGAATATATAGACTTCTTTCCCTAATTGTTTTTCTCATGCACAACCTGTTAAAAGATCATCTTCAGATCCATCACCCAATGAAGTATTAGTTTACTGAGGAAACATTTGATGCATGTTATGCTTTATCTTCTTTATGAAAGAAAATGACAGATGCAAATCAAAATCTTTCTTTCACGAGAGATATCTCCATGATTTAATGCCACAAACTCCGGCTTTAAAACCTTCAATCGTGCCTTGTACCGATCATCTTGATAACTCAAAGTCTACTGGATTTAATGCAGTAAATCTCAGTTAAAGAGTTAGATAACTATTTATTGACTATGACTTCCCCGATTCATCTATCATGATGAAGTCTTCACTTGACCGATAAAGATCCTTAAGTTGTGCATAGGTAAGAGCTTTAACCTATCACCTTTCCTTCCTTTGTCTATACCAGATGCATTCTTTCCTTGGTTTTTGTTACCAGTTATTGGTTGCATCTTCCTTTGTGACTGGTTTCTTTGATGATCAGATATAGTCTCTTCTTTCTTTTACAGTGTCATGACTAGTTGCCAAACCAGTCTCTCCTAGCACTAGTTGTTGTTAGTTATTCCTATCATTGCTTCACAGATCCAACACTGATGTCCTTAGTCACAAATGTCAACACCTCTTTTTCCAATCAATGACAATACCTCTTTTTCCATGTACCAGTTGCAATCTTACCGATTACCATCCCTTAATGCCAACAAGTGGCTCTACCACTTTCAACAAAAGAAATAAAAATATAATGCATATTTTCTGAATTTTTTGTGAGTAAATAATTTAGTAAAAGTATTTTGTTATAACTTTATTGAAATATTAAAAAAAAACTCAAACCACTATATGTCTTAGTCAAAATATATGAAATTATCATTTTTTTATGTAGCTAATGAAGCATATAGTGTTGAAATTTATGAAATGAAGCCAATCAAATGCAATTTCAAGCCAACCTAACTTGGTAAAAAAATATCCTAAAGAATACAAGAGGTTTTTCTATTTGCATTTTGTTGTTTGGTTTCCAACTAATATATTACAATCTCTTGATTGTATTTGTAATTATTGTACTTTTAACTAAATTTGAATTCAGTAGTGATAATATCAAAAAATAAATAAACTTAGATACTTTAGTCTAGGAGGCCACATCTATTGAGGCATGTGGTAACTAATCTTTTTCATTAATGTCTTGACACAATATCCCTACTTGTGGGAGAATTGTTGGCATTTTATCCCAAAATAATGTTGAATTCTTGGGTGTCATGAGAACCAAAGATATGAATAATTCATCTAATAAATAATACTAAATAATATATGGCTAAACAATTCTTTAATAATATTTTTACATAAGTATTTTTAAATTATTATATTGAAAAATATTTTACTATAAGAAAAATATGTTAAATTTAAATTTCATATAATTTATGTATAAAATATGTATCTTCAAATACTTTTAAAAAAAAGTATTTTATTTTATTTTTTAACTAATTTAATATTTATTTATTTTAATAGACCTTTATTTATTAAATAATTTTAGTAAAAACAATATTTATAAATTCAACATTTTAAAAATTTTCCTACAATTACTTCAAGAGTAATATTATTTATTTAATTGAGATAGAAATATAGACTAAAACTATGCGTCAAATAAGCACAATGACACGAGAATGGGTGAAGAAAAGAAGCTAGAGAAAATGGTAAAGAGACTAGCAAGTCAATGTATCATGACTCCCATTTCAGTCAAGTAGATTCAATGAAGCCCATAAAAATGTGTCTTTAATAAGGATAACTTTAAGAACCCCCCGACCACCCCTCCGCCTTGGGTAAATGTGTAAAATCCTAATGAATCCTACATTATTTTGGGGGGAAATATTAATATTGATGTCAGTTTTTTACTTTGAAAAGAAAAAATATTAATTTATATTGGCGATTTTTTTTTTAATTGTATAAATATTCTTAAAAATCCTAGTGAATATATCATTATTGTGGGGGAAAATATATAATGTATTACGTAAATGTTTTGCCTTTAAAAGAAAAAATATTTAAGTGTATTGGAGAAAAGTTTTAATGTAAAAGAAAAAATATTTTATTGTATTGGCAATTTTTTGCAATCGTGTGAAAATTGTAATATATATATATATATATATATATATTTCAATCCCTTGAAAATTGGAATGTGATTTTTTTCAATCCACATTTTGTTAATAGCCACTTTCCATGAGTTGTGACTTGCCGTGACATGCTCATGCCAAATGACAATTAATCTAATTAAGGCAACATCACATCGAAAGAATAACACCTTGATTGTTACCAACTTGTTTGTAGACTATGTACGATGGTATCGATAAGTGCAACCACATCTAAACATACCTAACAACAATCATTTCACCATTATAAATTTATTATTTCTAACCGTTTGATGATACTAGATCAATGGCTTAAGTTTTATTTTTGCCCAAAATTCTGAAGGAAATGTAGTTTTCAAGAAAGTCTACAGAATCGAGACACGTATCAAATCTTAACTCCATGCCTTAACCTTGAACGTCGATAACAACTGGTTTGTAGGTTCATGGACAGTTGATAATGTTGCACTATCTTGATGGATATTAAATAATAAAGAAATGTCTTGTCACTGACATTCCAAATTATGATGCACATACACTACATCGAGTTTGGTACTAAGAGAATGATGATATTTTCAATTTTGCACACTCTTGCATTTATCGCAAAGATTTATAAAGAGATATCAAAAATTAAAGATTTTAAAGGATAAGGGAATTAATAAGGTTAGTGAAGGAATTATTATGTATCAAGGGCTATTTACAAATGATTTATGCTTCTTTCTTCTTCAATTGTCCTTGGGTAGACAAAGTGTAGGAGATGTCTTTGGTTGAAAGTTTGGTCTAGTTCTTTAGGCTGCATAATCTGGTATTTTGATTTATGAAGATGGATAGTCCTATCTAGTGACAAACACATATGTGGAGGACTAGAAGGCCTTTTTGGGAAAGGTCTCAGACCCAACGTTGCAATCAGTTTGTAGGGAAGTTGGAATGTTTACAAACGAGGCTATGAGGATGGTGTTGGGTCGAGAGTTTCAAGAAAATGTTGACAGATACTGAGTGAACACAGATATTACGTCTCATTTTTTGGTGTCTCTTCTAGACCTCAAATGAGACAAGGTGGATATGTCACTGCTATTAAGACAGGTTTTCAAAGAGGAATTTTTGGATGACCACATTCAGGTTGTTATCCAGATAGAAATAGGGGTGGGGATCCCATGGCCAAGAGATTTACCCAAGCTCCTCCAGCCATGCCAAAATGTGGCCAAGCAATCGTTTATCATGAACCTGAATGATGAGCAATTGGCGCGACATAGGAAATGGGTGTGAATTGGTAGGGATTTTCTCTGAAAATGGTTTCTCCTAGATGAAACACCAGACTATGGATGGCTAGTTGAATTTTCAGAGCTTCTCATCTCTGAAGAATTCTACTTAGACAGAAGGGAAGGAGAGCACCCATCGCCATGACCCTATGACTTGCTATTTTGAAATGAAGGGTTTTTTATTTTATTTTTTGGATACCACTACCCTAGTACCTAGTAACCTACGTCCTTTTGGCTTTAAATTTTTGGAACACATTAATGAAAATTTTGCAATTTTGTTTGCCTTATATGGATTTAAAAAATGCTTTCATTCTTTTGCAATGAGTAGATTTCAATTACTAAATGAAATGGACAAATTTATGAGTGTAATAATTTATGGACAAAATTAAAATTACAATATAGTACTGAGTTAATAATTTATGAATCTTAAAATGAACCAAACAAAATTATGTGTGTGATTTTGTGAATCACTAACAAATTGAAATTATGATACAATGCCGAGTTAATAATTTATAAATCTTAAAATGAACCAATGCATTATTTTTCCATAATTTATCAAGCTTTAAATTACTCCTAACTTCGATAATTAGTCACTAAACTAACAAAATCAATAACTTTGTAGCCAATTATATGACTAAACTCAATAATTTTGTACACATTCTAAACTGTAACCGTAATCAATATATTATTTTATAATCTTTCAAATTAAAAATATACTTAATATTTACATTGTATAAGAAAAATTAAAAATAATAGACAAAAATAAATAAAATTTAATGACCATTAGATGATCATAGATCAACGATGTAAGCTCTATTTTGGGCCGAAGTTCTGAAAGATAATTTTTTTCAAAAACTTCTTCCAAAAAAGGACACATGTTGTCATGTCGTGTCAGTCTTCATATGAATGAAAGAAAGGCTTGAGTTACATTAATGTAACATCGATGTGTCACGTCACGAGGCCAAATGGCCTATGTGACCCACGGTCCAACAACAACTAACAACGTATACCATGGTCTATTAGATGATCACAAATTAATGACATAAGCTCTATTCCAAGCCGAATGTGGGAAGGATAAAGAAGTTATACAAAATGCCTCCAAAAAAGAGACGTGTCAATCTGATGTGTCATTGAACTTTGTCGTTAACATATTTAATTAACTATTCTTAAATTGTAATTGTATACTTAATTAACTATAATCAATTCATTCATCGTTGGATGGTCGCAAATCAATGACATAAGCTTTATTCAGGCTGACTTTTTGAAGGATGATTTTTTAAAAACTTCCTTCAAAAAGAGACACGTGTAGGTGTGACGTGTTAGAGTGATTGGTAGGAGAAACATCTATATATTTTTATCATTGATATATATATATATATATTAAAAGGTTAAATAATACTATAATTTAAATTTTCACACATATTAAAATTAAGTATTTAAATAAGATATATTATAATATAATAGATTCAAAATGAATAAATTAAAAATTGATTATTTAAGTATATATCATTTATATGTTATATTTATTATATATTATAATAGAAATTATTAAAATCTTGAAAGTGAAAATAATATTGAAAAATTTCTCAATATATAATTTTAATTATTTATAAATTCAATTTATTATTTATATAGGTTATAATTTGTAATATTAAATATAAATTAAATTAAATAACAAATATATTTGAATATAATTTTATTATCTTATTATAAATGTTCGTAGGGTCACAAGTGGAAGAAAGCTAGCAAGGTCTCTGACACTGCTAGCCTTAATGAGTTCTTTCGTGCTGGTGAACAACCCTTCAAGTTTAGGGGTGACTATGATTGTGAATAGTTTTCGGAGCCATGGGACCACATTTTCTTGTTGTGATGAAATATTTCACAGTGGAAGGAAGATTTGGTATGTATTACTATTACCACCATTTGTTAAATCACTTCAGGAAGAGGGTAAAACATAGAACACCTACGTCCCACATTTTTTATTTTTGAATCTCGTGGTTTAGATTGTAGAGCTAGAATTAGGGGTTGAACTTCAGGGTTTGCATTTTTAGACTTGTAGTTGTCTAGCATTATTTTTACACATTACCAGTGATGGGTAAACTAAAAACCACAACTAAAAGCAAAGTAAATGAAAAAATAGACTATACCCAATTGGTTAAAACCCCTAGTTTCAATGATGAATACCATGATATTTATGATCCTATTGTCCATGGTAGGCAAATCACAAAAATTAGATCTGTATTGTATAATAAGGAAGCAAATGCAAGTGGTAGGGCACAATTACTATTTTTAACAAAATTTTAAATGCTAGTACAATAAAAATTACATCGTGGGATGTTGGATTGGTACGCATGATGTTACTTGAAGTATTCTCTTACCTAGGAATTGTCATGGCCTGCACCCAAAATTATGATGAATATATAAAAGAAATTGTCAATCAAAATACTCAAAAGGAAATTTTATCCATCATCGAGGAAGAATTTGAAAGATTATTGGACCTAGGGTTTGGAGTACAAAACTCAAATGTCCACATTGACTTAGAAAAGATGGAAGAGGCATATTAAAGAATCAATGCAAACAAGAAAGATCATTTTTCAAAGGTATAATAGTGCATGGTGCCCAATTGGATTAGAATCATAAGCCTCCTTATGATTTTGATATTTTTGTGTCATGGGCTCAGGATACTATTTCCTTGCTAACATTTTTCCTAGGATTGGAAAATAATAGGGAAGTGGGTGCCAACCTTCTTAAAATGATTTATAATATGCATTGTGTAGCTCAACCAATAAGATATAATTTTATTGAGCGTGTTGTTCAATCCATCCAAAAAACAATTAGTAATGATTGAAAGAGGTTCTTGTAAGACATTTAGGTTTACAACCTATTTGTACTATCTTCTTCTAGAAAAGTATCATGCAACGTTTGAGACCAACAAGCTTCAAATTCAAGTCTATAAGAATGATGAGAAGATAATGTGTATCCAATATATGAATGGACACCTAAGATAAGGATGCATACTAATATAAAGTACTACAACCATTTTGTAGACTTCTTTTTGGCAACAATGTATCATGAAATTACAAGCTCTCTAATGCCTAGATTTCTTGTATCTTGTAGAGATTGTATTCAACTCAGAAGTCAAATGCAATTGGCTGACTAGTTCTTCATGGACGAATAAATTATGTTAAGGTTTTATGGATCAACAGTTTAACCCTACAAACTTCCAATACACGTAACAGATCAAAGGGTATTTGTATTGGAATGTGTACGACAAATGGAGAGTACAAATGGACTCTTTCATGGTCAAGAAAATAAGAGCATATTTCATTCCTTACCTTTCTCATGTGGTGGGTTCACATTTAAGAGAAAATCATTCAATGTGGCACTTGAATTTTTTTTTTAAATTAATTTTGGTGTTGACAGCTACTGGCAATATGATCCATGCAATGCCATTTAATCAAGGTTTTTGTCGAATAAGAACTCTGCAATCAAATTTCAACATGAAAGTAAACCATTGCTAGAAATGTTAAAAAATAGGGACTCTTGGGATGAGGTCAAAAAAGTGATGAAAGAAACTACCACCAACAAAAATGTTTCAATAGAAGAATTGTCATCACAAATTATGGAATTGAACCCATAGGGAACAACAAAGCAGGGCATCCAAAATCAAATCATCAAGTCCAAAAAATTCTACCAAATAGTCATTGTTCCATCTAAAAAAGCTATGCCACAAAATAAAATAAAATAATGTATGGACAAAGAGTGGACTTGAACCAAAATCATTGATTTTTGGACTATGAGGAAGAATCTCGATGAACCAAAGACTAGTGCAAATCTTGATGAAATTGTAGAGAATTATGAGTTCAACAAATTGTGGAATAAAGAGAATTGACCCACTGAAGTATATGACAAAAGTGATGATGATGATGATGAGGAGGAGGAGGAGGAGGAGGAGGAGATACCCTTAGGTCCCACAACCACTATAATAGCTATTGCACACTCTACAAAATTGAGTGAGCCCATGAAACAAACATATACCAAAGGGGCAACCATTATGAAAAAAAATGGGTTTTGAAGGCCATGGTCTGGGTCTCCAAGGACAAGGCCCTTGGTTGTCACTATTCATAGAAGTTACAAGAAAACATCATGAGAAACCAGTCATTAGAGTTTAATCATCACAAAAAGGTATTACTCATACCCCTGCATCTCATTTCGTTAGAGCTTTAAATCTAGACACTTAGATTCAATCACAACCACTACCAGAACATGGTATTCTTATTGGTGGCGAATCAAGTGCCAGTGCCACTAGTGGGGAATCTGGGAATGGTATCCACACTCAAATTCAATCACAAGAAGATCATGGTATTAGGTATTAGTGTTGAATCAAGTGCCATTGTCACTGGTGGGGATAGTACACACACTTAGATCAAGCACAAGCAGAACATGGTATTGGTGTTGAATCAAGTGTTACTTCCACTAGTGGGGATGGCCTAGGTACTAGTACTAGTTGTCATGAACAAGTGCAACAACAAGAAATCTCTCACAAGAGGCCAATAGTAGAAGATATTGTACATAATCTCAATGCTCAAGGCATTATGAAGAAGAAAAATGTTATGAAAACAACGACGCGTACAACTCCAACTATATCATTTTTCACTCCAAATCCATTGTTTACAGCTTTAGAACAAACCCCTCAAAAGAGTCCAAAAACTCCACTTGCAAGTGATAGTGGTACATGATTAAGGATGGGTATTGTTAATCCTTAAAATGCATTAGTTTGAACTACAAGAATAGGTGGAGGCGTGTGCATCACACAAGTGCTATTTCACCTTTCAAACATTCAATTGCATCAATAACCTCATATTTTCAAAACAATACTTTCCTAGCTCAATTTTTAGACATAACAGGATATGAATAAAGAAAACAAGAAGTGAATGAAGAGGGTTACAGTTAATGTAGCTGTAGAAGACCAACTTGCATCGAATAGGGTATTTCCCACATATGAAGCTAACAAAGATACAATGGAGTACATGGTTATGCCCTCAAATAAAAATAAAAATTTACCACAAAGTTAGATAGATCCCTCTAAATTTCATGTTAGCACCATCCAATTAGATTTTCCAAAGTGAGAAATGTGGACAAAATTAATGTGTCAGAAAATACCAAGGAAGTGGTCTACACAACATTGCTCAAGGTAGAGAAAGGAAAATAAGCTAGAGAGACAAATAGAAAAGTTATAGGAAAACTTGGAAAATGAGAAAACAAAGAGGAAAGCAACAGATAACATGAGTAGTGAATTGCAGTAAAGGATAAAAATTTTTGGCTCTACATCGGTAATTATAGAGAACAAAAAGATGGTAGTAGAATTGAATGAAATGAAGAAAAAATTGACTAAAATCATTAAAAAATTTGACAATGAAAGAGTCACTTCAACACAATTATACAAAAGGGTGGAGACTATTGCTACCACAAATAAAAATTTATAGAAACAATTGAAGTGTTAGATGACAAAAGAAAAATAGTGAGAAGAAAAAGCATAGGAAGAAATAAAAAATGGTGAAAAAATGGCACAAGAGTTGTAGAGGGCCAATAATATAATTAAATCTTCCCAAGACAAATTGAACAAAAATATGAAACATACAATGAAGTATATAAAACATAAAATTTGGGGGAAAATAATGTAGAGGACTGACCAATTGTGTCAGTAGTCTACAATACCAGTGACAACTATTTGGCATCTAAGGGAATTAACAACCACATTGATGTCTCAGCAAAGGTATCATTTGTCATTCAAAAATGTAAGAAACTATGGGAAGCATGGGAATGTCTGGATAAGGCTAGAAAAAAGATCAAGAAGATGCAAGAAAAGTTAAAGAAATCGAAAGATCTTGGTTTTTTGAAGAGTCTTGACACAACAAATAATTTCATTGGAAATGATGCTTTCAAAAAAAGAATAGAGGACAAAATGAAGTTTGATTTAGACTTTCTTCCTAAGGATACAAGTGAGACGAGCTTTCTAGATTTCATCAAACTATTGACAACCTTGAATGCAACATTAGATGAAACAGTGGTGTCAAGTCTCTCTTCCAAATATGAATTGCTAACAAATTTGTAGGTGACTTACCATACATTACAGAAAATTGGACTTCCATCAGATGGAGAGTGGAGCACCCTACAAAAACTAACACAATGATTTCATGAATCATGGTATGTATTACATAGTTTGTATTCCCAAATTCTTTTAGGTTCTCTTATTTTCTCTACTCTTAATTTCAAGGTTTTATGTTTTTCTCTATTTGGAATTTTTCATGGCTTTAATTAACTTTGTTTTATGAATAGGAAAAATGCAACAGTTACTAATCTAGCTAATGATGCACACCTTCACGCTTGTAAATTTGTATTCCCAAATTATTTCAATTTTCTACTTTTCTCTACTCTCAATTCAAGGTTTTCTACTTTTATCTTTTTGGAATTTGACATGGCTTGAATTAACTCTATTTTATGAACAAGAAAAATAAAGCAGTTACTAATCTAGCCTATGATGTACACCTTTAGGCTTGTAAATTTTTATTCCCAAATTCTTTCGATTTTTCTACTTTACTCTTAATTCAAGGTAATTTTGTACTTTTCTCTATTTGGAATTTACCATGGCTTGAATTAACTTTGTTTTATGAACATGAAAAATGCAACAATTACTAATTCAGCCTATGATGCACACCTTTAGGCTTGCAAATTTGTATTCCCAAATTCTTTTGGGTTTTTTGCTTTTCTTTATTTGTAATTTATAGGTTTTCTGCTTTTCTCTATTTTTTAATTTTTCATGACTTGAACTAAGTTTTAAGTTTTTACTCAATTTTATGAACAGGAAAAATGTAGCAGTTCCTGATCTGGCCTATGATGGTCATACACACCTTTAGGCTTGTAAATTTGTACTGAGTTTCTTGTAGAAAGACAAGTGATGAGGCAGGCAGATTATGATGGGCCAATAGATTCAATGCCTTGTTAATTGATTTTGATGTTGAGTCTTGACATCTTGCAAATCAACCTGAAGCTATTGTTTCTCCCTTGTTTCTATAAAAGGGAATTCAGGGTCATTTGTAAAGGATTTTGAAATTTTGTATTGACTCTTGAGGGTAGATGAAATAGATATACTTTTGCATACAGAATCACATGGATTTGTGTATTGAATGAATTGTATGGCTATATTTTGAAATAATTGATGAAAATCTCACCATGTATAAATAATCATTATGTTGTCAATAAAAACATTATGCCTTTTCTTATTTTTCCTATTTTCCAATTTCATGTATGCCCTATTATTCTAATATTTTCTATCTGAAAATAGAAATTTGAAAATCCAATTGCCTATCATTATTAAATTTCATTGATAGAAACATAAACTATCATCAAGTTATCAACCACATTTAGGATTTTGTAATATGAATGATGCAATATAGTAATAAGTTTAATAAATACCTAGGAAATGCTAGTGCTAAATATCTTAAACTTTCCAAATTATCTCATTATCACCATCCTCGTCATCCAATTCAAAGCTTCCTTGATTCTTGTTTGTGTTTTCTTCACTTTGAGTCTACATACCTCTGCTTAATTGCATCTCAAAGATACCCATACATGATTCACTATCATTCTTTCTAGCATTTCCAATTGTCCCACTTTGGTTTGAAGTGTTTCCCAATCCTCTTTTTTCATGTTTGCACCTTCAAATTACTAGTGTCATATCGTAAGGAAAACTTTTGACAGCATACCTAGATGTATAGAGCCTGAAGAATTTTTCTAAATTCTTGTCTAGTCTGTTTCTTATCTTTGATTTTAGGAATCCTAAAGCACTGAAAAATCTCTCATCCTCCATCAAATCCAATATCATTCTTTGACATAAATCAACGAGCTTAGAATTATTTGATATTGATTCACATAAAAAAATTCTCTGACCTAGAATTTTCCAAAGCTTTGTTAAGGATCCCTCTTCGTTGGGGTTCTCTATTAGTCGATATTGTTCCCTCATATTCATTGCAAAATGGGATGATTTCTCTCTAAGAATATTTTCATTTAAAATTCCATATATAGTTTGCCCATTGAATTCTACATATTTGCAAAATTGGTATATCAAAGTCATTAATTTATCAAGATAATTAGCTAGATCATTGAGATGTTGATATTGAGGAAATGCAATAGACATGGCTTCAAGTATTTTCTCATGAGGGAATCTATTTCTAATCTCTATGGAAAGAGAATATGTAATTTCCTTCACATAAGTAGTTACAGATTCAACAATCTTGCTAAACTCTTCCCTTATAACTCATGCTACTTGCTTCTTTGGGCGCTTTCCTGGTTCTATAATTATGAAAATGTAGTGCATTGGTATCTCAACTCCATGTACACTAACACATAACTCCCCATTTTCATATATCTATTAAAAAATTAGTAGGATTGTTCAAATTTGTTGGTGTCTTCCACTTAGCAAATTTTTCATTGGATAATGTTGGTTGAGATCAATAGAGATTATCGAGGGTTACACAAGTCAATTTATGTAGCTTAGCATATTATGCAATATACATAGCTCTTTTCTGAGATTTTTTTCATAATATTTCTCATTTTTTCTAGCATGGGGAGAAGAGCTAGTAAAGTTAAGAGTGTCTCTATATTACTTAACCTTTGAATTAGGTCAACATCTTTCTGATTCTCTACTTCATCGTGATATTCATACACTAGTCCAATCAAGGATGGGTATTTTGAAAAAAACTTGATGCATTGGTCCATCCAAAGAGATCCATCTGGTATCAACATCATTAAGAAGATTATTCCCATCGGTTATTTCATTGATCGATAAATTTTTAAAATTCCAAAAATCATTTGGGACTTCAATAGAAGTATGAGTAGAGCTCTCTAACTAAATCTTCATCATTTTTTACTAGAGAATACTTGCTCACAATTCTAAAATCTAGATTCATTTTATGGGTTATGCAGTGAATGGTAGTCATGTAGGGTGAACAAGAAGTTTGTAGCTTTGTATAAAGACCATCCCTTTGACCTTGCATTATTGAAGCTCCATCCACTCTAACACATACCAAATTTTTGGCAATTGTCAAGTCATCCATATCTTCATATTCAATTAAAGAACTCTTTACTAGCTGAAATACATTTTCCCTTCTCACACTCTCCTTCATTTTAGCAACAGATAGTAGATGAGGTTGGTAGACATGATTTTATATAGTATAAACATGCATGTATACCCACGATATATTATATATTGTCATAACTTTTTCTAAAGTCATTGCAATAAATTTTGGCTCTCTTATTTTTTCCTTTATATCTTCTTTTTCAATATCGACAAGACAATTTTCCCATTCCCATCCACTGTTTACCAACCAATGAATGTTAGGATAGTTAGAAACTTTCAAAATGTGTAATAAAGCACTCATTGGTGGGTAGTTTATCATAGCACGCCCTCTACTCAAAATATAAAAATCAACACTTAACTATAAAACTTTTCCCATTTCTTCTACTTGCATTACTTTACTAAAAATAGCTTCAATGAACCTTTAACTTTAGCAAGCTTCATGTGTCTTTTCTTATGCAAATTATATTCTAAGGAATTCTTAACATGTTGACATTGCTCCTTTATTATCCATCTTATCATTGATTTTTCAATTCTATCTATGATTTATTTTTCATAAACTTTACCGATACACTATTCTATGGTTTCAAGTTTTAGTTGTAACCACTTTCCCTTGTTATGTTTCCAACTACAAATCTTACACCTGCATTCTATTGGAGGGTTACCTTTAATTGGATTCTCCACTAGTTCAATGAATGGATACTTTGACACCCAATCAATTTTAAAATTCCTCGATAGATCCCACTCCTAATCCTTTTTTATTTGGATTTTATTTTCATCTTTCATGCATCATCATCATCAATGGAATTATCACCCAAATCAATTATATCATTCTTGCTACCCTCGGCAAAAAATATTCTTCAAGTAAATCATAATTTGAGATATCAGGTTCATTGTCTTCTTCAATATCTAGTGTAGGTTTTGAATCTTGTATTTGTACTTGTGATGATGTACCTTCCTAATTTTTACCACAAACATTGCCAAAACCAAAGTATGAAGTTGAGCTTATGTATTTTGTTGGCCTCTCTTTGCCTTCCCCATATGTAGGAGTCTTACCCTTCTTCTTGTTTGACATCTTCAATGAAATAAAGGCTACAAATAAATATATCTACTTATTTAAGAAGCAATAATAGACTATATGATTCATTGGCCCTATGACCTACAATATAGATGTCTAAGGTCTCTTGTGTGACCATTGATGATTACCCACTCAATAAGAATGAACTAAAAATAGAAAACTGATATAGATGATTCAAAATAGTATTATAACACTTCAAAAAAATGATCACTTACCTTTAAGTTCTTAGTGAGTAACACTAGCACTCCTCATGCATGGAACATCAATGGTTGTACTTGGTCTAAAATTTCACTATTGATCTGATTTGAGACCTCAAAACTGACCAAATTGTGTAAAAAAAAATTGATCTTTGATATTTATACCAATCCATATTTGGCGAATTCATCATGAGTTTTAAATGATATACAAGCATTTGGCGAATCTCACTTAATTATAACACATCTTATGTAATTTCCTAAGCGATTATGGACCATCAAATTATAATAGAATTGGTGAATATTGTGGTGATTTAAGACACACTTCTGCAAAATGCCAAGTGAATTGGGTCCTCATGCAAATAGATATTTTTATGGCTATTGGCGAATTATGGTCATCGATTAAGACACTTTCAAAATTGCAAGCAAAAATATTAAATATATCGTTTGGAACATGTAGATTTTATTGGTGAAATATTTATATGGATAAATTTAATTAAATATAACTATGGGAAAATTTGAAGTGCATTTGATTAAAAATTTATAATGTTCAAGTGAAATGGCCACCCTGCTTGGGACTACTTATTCCCCAATTTCCAAATTGTCGACATGAAATATTCACTTGTTGGCGAATATTTTTCACTAAAGTTATCACTGGTCTTCAACTCAAGGATAGATTGGAACGAAATAGATGAGAACCTTGAGTGCAATAGTGATGTTAAATCTCAATCTCTTGAATAGTAGTAGGACATAGAGAGCCTTTAGAGAGGTGGTTCACAAGCTTCCAACCTAGGTAGGTTCTATTTATTGTCTTAGATGTGTTGAATAGTAGGGAAAGAGAATGACTAATATAGGTTTTGAATACTTAAAGGATATAAAAGTGATATTAGATCATAAGGAAATCACTATTTCACTTTACCACTTCCCTTTGGAATGGAAATATTCTTCATTGGTGAACAAATATTTGATGAAAATAATTCTTAGGCCTCTAGCTTGTTATGAGGAAATTAAAAGGATAAATTCTATAGTAGTGAAAAAAAATGGTTAGTGTCAAATTCTTTCTATGGGATTTTTTATTACAAAATCATTCAAACAAAGAAAAAATAGGTTTCTCTATAATAAATATTGGAAAGACAAGAATATGGGAGAAGTTTCTCTATAATAAATATTGGATCTCTATCTATTCTCCATTTTGAATAACAAAATATAAATGTTGAGAGATGGGGTCCTCACAGACTTAATGAGGATCTTATAATAAAATATAAAGGGCTAAAATACATGTAACAAAAGATGATTGGTAAGCATTAACTAGAGTTACACATTTGGATATCATCTAGTACAAGAATCAATACTAAACATTTGTGATGAAAAATATCTTATTCAAAATTGGCAAAAATTGGAAGGGAATGTTCACTTGGCTTTAATGTCGTCAAGAAGAAACTTTCTTCTTAAATACAATTTCTACCATGTCATAATAAGAAATTATATAAAAACCAAAGTCCGTTATGACCCTTTGACTAGGCAATGCAAGAATATGGGGGAAGTTTATTCATTCAGGTTTATATAGCACGATGGGATCTTTCATTTCTATAGTTGTATGTAACCCTCTTGTGACATTTGAATCCATATGATAGACTGATTCCTACTTATGATCTTGTAGTGCACGTTGGGCTCTAGCCTTGTGGGAGATTCATTTTACCCCATGTGCTACAAGATAGACATTTGTATCTGAAATGAGCCATGGGAAAAAAATTGATAACAATTACACCCATTCATCATTATTGTGCTTTGAAAAAGTCACTTCCTTATTATCTTCACATATATTTATTCTCCCATTAATCCTTGTTTCATTTCAATTTTAAGTAATAGCTCAAAATCAAATCCAATGAACACAAACCATTTCCTAAATATAAGTTCTAATTAATGTCTTTACATCAATGAAGGCATTGTGGCTTAATGTTCTAATTACTTTCTTTATACATTATTTTTACATTGTAGACCATGTTAATATGATTTAGAACAACAAAGAGGGGGGGTGAATTAGTTGTTCTTAGGTCCAAATGTATAAAACAAACTTTAAAACTCTTCAACAAATCAGATCTAACAACCAACAACTACTCGGTCATTACTGATTGCATAACATACACATATAACAATGCAGTCCACTTATCCAATAGTATCTAACTTGTAAAACACATAAATGTTCAAACCAAAACATTCACACAAGTATCAACACCAGGATTTATAGTGGAAACCCAATTTGGGAGAAACCACTTTGTAACATGTTACTATTATGTTCACTCTTTTGAAGTGAGCTTGGTGAAAAGCCAACCCTGCCAAAGGTTACAAGCACATTGTCAAGTGTGACCCAATTAAAGGATTTAAACCACTATGTTAAAAGTGCGCCTTGTTATAGGACTTACATACACTCCATTAGAATGTAACCTTGTTCAAAGGATCTATACAAATGACTATTAGGTCAACCTTTGTTAAAAAGATTTTGACTAATACAATGGTTAGAAAGTAGTAGTAGTATTAATCTGAAAAGCATACAAGTCACTTTGTAAATATCAGATCCAATTTCATACACATATGTTGGCTAACTGACTGTGAACCTTTACCATCACCATCACTGATCTACTTGAAACTCTCTTCAAGCACTCACAACACTTCTCCTTCAGCCTTCTCTGCTTGTACAGTCAACAACATCAACAACACTTCCAACATCCTTTCTCTCTATTAACCTCAAACTTAGGTTCCCTTAATACTTCCTCAATTAGGTCAATACATCTTTTGCCACTTAATCTCCTTCGTAGATCTTAGGGTTAGGTCAGATTCATCAAATCCTTCCTACTTTATGTTCTTCGGCTATCCTTCTAGAAATATCTCAAATCTCTTAATAGATTACAATAAAAAAATTTACAGTGCATTAAATGCTTTCATACAATCAATAAATAAAGTCAACATGTTTTACATAATCCAAGAATTCAATGATGTCGGCTGGAAATCTGAATTCTTCCTCAAATGTAAAATACTGACACTCGGTCAATACAATGTTCAACTCCTTAGTGGTCTTCATTAGAAAGCTTGATCACCTCAAAAACTATTTCATCGGCTAATACTAATGTTCGATCAACATTTAATTTACTTGGCATATATTAGCTCGGTCGACAATAACATCACTCGGCTTAAACTAGATTTCTTCACATTTTCTTGGTTAACCCTACCAATTTAGTCTTCATTCTTACTTAGATAAACAATACATTATCTTATCATTGTGCCACATAATCAAGTACTCATTGAAGTATCAAGATAACTCAACCTTTCCTTAGGTGCTATTGTTACCAACCTTGCCTTTCCCCTTAGCAACAATCAAATAAATATAGTACTTTCTTAAATAGAAACAGTCTTACCAGTTAAGGTTTGACATCAATGACAATACAACAATTGTTTCAATTGTAGTTTCCAACAATATCCCTCTTTGGCATTGATGACAACACCATATGAATATCACATGAATTACCAACCAATCCAAAACTTATCTGCCCATCAAAAATATTTATAATATCCTTAGCTTCATTCTAATACAAAATCAATTAGCCATGCTTGTATGACCGTCCACTGAATCTCTCCCTCTTACTTGATCTTCCATGAAAATTTCATTCTATGTATTCATCTGTGATCATCTCCCTCTTTGAGAAAAATGCTAAAGCAGCTACTAAAACATACATCCTGCAGATGTAGATATCATATTTTTAGTTTAGTAACAGTATTTCTCCCTCTGTCATCTTTTCTTATGACTGATTCTTGGCTTTTCTATACTTTTCACAACTCTAGGTTTCTCCTAAAGTGTGACATGTCTCTGCATCAACTTGTTAGATACTCTTTGCATCACATTTGATGCAGTGCTCCTAGCTTGACTAGGCATCCTCAGTTAGGGAAATGACCCCTAATTAACCTCTCAGATATTCATGAGCTTCTTTAGGTAAAGCTTTAGTTAATATGTCTTCTAGTTGTTCCTTTGTATTCACATATTCCATTCGGACCTCTTTATCTTGTACCAGTTCTCTCAAGTAATGATACTTGATTGCAATGTGTTTGGTCTTTGTGTGCATCACTGGATTCTTAGAGATGTTGATAGCACTTGTGTTGTCATAGAAAATGACAATTGGTTCAGTGATTTCTTCTTTCATGCCTACCAACAATTTCTTTATCCATATCAAATTTGAACAGTTCACAGCTGCAGCCACATACTCGTCTTCAATAGTAGATTGGGAAATGCAATTTTGTTTCTTGTTTGTCTAGGAAACCAATCTTTGTCCATGAAAGAAAGCTCCACCACTAGTACTTTTTATGTCATCCACATTTCATGTCCAATCAGCATCTGTATGCACTCTTAGTTCAAACCGTTCATGCTTCTTGTAGTACAATCCATAGTCAGCAGTCCCTTTCAAATATCTCATTATTCTTTTGATCCCTAGAATCATTGCAAAATAGATTAAATTCATTGGATATAAATTCTCCACCTCGGTCAGATCTTAGACACTTCAGGTTCCTACCTATCTCCTTTTCAACCTTAGCCAAATACCACTTAAAATTTTGAAAAGCATCAAATTTTTCCTTTAAGAACATTACATGCATCATTCTGGTATAATCATCAACAAACAAGATAAAATATCTAGCACTAGCATAGCTTTGTACACCCATCAGTCCACAAAGGTCAGTATGAACCAAATCTAAAGTATTCTCAGAAGTAAAAGTTTTTCTCTTGAAACTAGACTTTTTTATCTTACCCAACTAACATTCTTTGCACATTACATTCTCAGGTTTCTTCAATCTAGGTAGACCTCTCACTTTCTTTTTCTTACTAATTTCTACTAGATTATCAAAGTTAACATGACATAGCCTCTTATGCCATAACCAAATATCATCATGTTGTGCAATCATATATGTTTCTTCAAATAGGTCTAGATAGAACAAATTACCTCTAGTCTGTTCTCCACTTCCAAATAGTTCACCAGTGGCATCAAATATTTTGGCCTTCCTATGATGAAATTCCACTCGATAGCCAGTGCTATTAAGCTATACAACACTCAGCAAATTATAGTTAAGACCCTCAACCCAATAAGAATTTTCACAAGTGATCTTATCAGTCAGCTTAATCAATCCTTTTCCTCTAATAGGACATGGTGCATCATTACCAAATTTCACACTCCTAACTTTATAATGATCTAATGTATCAAACTTACTCTTGACACCAGTCATGTGATGTGAACAACCACTGTCAATAATCTATTTATCATTTTTGTTCACATAAGATATCAATGCAGTTTTCTCATCCTCATCAAATTCATCTTTCATTGCAACATAGACAACCTCAATTTCAAAATCATCACTATCAGTGTCAGTCTCTTCTTCGAAAATATAGTAGGATTTCTTACCTTTTCCTTTGTAGTCCTTGTATCTTCGGTAACCTCTATCTTCTCTTTTGTCTTTGTGCTAGCTATCTCTTTCTTCATCCTTATCATCCCTGTCAGGACATCTAGCAGCTATATGACCAACTTTATTACATGAAAAACATATAATAGGGAGTTTACCTTTGTATTTTTCTTTTCCCCTTTTCAGTCTTCTAGCCATAAGAGCTTCTAGATCCTCAAGTTCTTCATCAGATGTGTCACTGTCACTTTCACTTTCACTTTCACTTTCACTGATGCATCTTTCTTTTTTCTTCTTTGACTTACTCAGAACCAATTGTGACTTAAAAGTAGATTCAACATTACCAATAGTGAAGTTATCATAGTTAGAAAGTTCAAAAGCAGTAAGCTTACCAATCAAACTTTCCAAAGTAAAAGCATTGTTAGGGTTACATCTAGATTCCTGAATTGCTGAAATTTTGATGGCATAGATAGGACGCAGAGTTCTCAATACTTTTCCTATTACAGTTTCATCATCAATAGTTCCATTTTCTCCTTTAATAGCATTTACAACTTCTTTTATTCTACCACAATATTGTGCAATATTCTCACCTTCTTGTATTCTCATTTCATCAAATTTACCTCTTAGGCTCTCAGCTTTTTCTTTCAATACATTTATGTTGCCTCCATAATGTTTGCAAGGGTATCCCACATTTGCTTTGCATTATTGCAATCTTTGATGTCTTCAAATTCTGGATAACTTATGGCAGACACAATCTCCAACTTTGCTTGGTTGTGCTCTTGTTTAGCTTTCATTTCCTCGGTAGTCAGAGGTGCAACAAGTGTGACATAATCATGCTCAACATAATACTTTGCATAATCACCAATACCAGCCAGATGCAGCTTCATCAAGCTTTTCCATGTAGGGAAGTTCTCCTTATTCAACTTTGGTACCTCCTTCTTATACATCCTGATCATTTTCTTCAAGTACCTTCAAAATTGTTCTCTATAAGCACCAACAACTCTGTTACCAATTGTTAATATAATTTAGAACAATAGAGAGGGGGGCTGAATCAGTTGTTCTCAGGTCCAGATGTATAAAAAAAACTTTAAAACTCTTCAACAAATCAAATCTAATAACCAACGACTACTCAGTCATTACTGATTGCATAACAAAAACATATAACAGTGCAATCCACTTGTCCAATAGTATCTAACTTGTAAAACACATAAATGTTCAAACCAAAACATTCACACAAGTATCAGACCAAGATTTATAGTGGAAACCCAATTTGGGAAAAACCACTTTGTAACATGTTACTATTATGTTCACTCTTCTCAAGTGAGCTCGGTGAAAAGCCAACCCTGTCAAAGGTTACAAACACACTGTCATGTATGACCTGGTTAAAGGATTTAAACCAATCTATTAAAATTTTGCCTTGTTATAGGACTTACATACACTCAATTAGAATGCAACCTTGTTCAAAGGATTTATACAAATGATTGTTAGGTCAACCTCTGTTAAAAATATTTTGATAGATACAATGGTTAGAAAGTAGCAATAGTATTGATTTGAAAAACATACAACTCACTTTGAAAATATCAGATCCAATTTCGTACACATATGTTGGCTTACTGATTGTGAACCTTTGCCATCACCATCACTGATCTACTCAGAACTCTCTTCAAGCAATCACAACACTTCTCCTTAAACCTTCTCTGCTTGTACAATCAATAACATCAACAACACTTCCAACATCCTCTCTCTCTATTAACCTCAAACTTAGGTTCCCTTAATACTTCCTCAATTAGTTCAATGCATCTTTTTCTGCTTAATCTCCTTCGTAGATCTTAGGGTTAGGTCAGATTCATCGAATCCTTCCTACTTTATGTTCTCTGGCTATCCTTCTAGAAATATCTCAAATGTCCTAATAGATTACAATAAAATGTTTTACAGTGCATTAAATGCTTTCATAAAATCAATAAATAAAGTCAACATGTTTTATATGATCCAAGAATTCAACGATGTTGGCTAGAAATCTGAATTCTTCCTCAAATGTAAAATATTGGCACTCGGTTAATACAATGTTCAACTCCTCGATGGTCTTCATTAGAAAGCTTAGTCACCTCAAAAACTGTTTCCTCAGCTAATACTAATGTTTGGTCAACATTGAATTTACTCGGCATATACTAGCTTGGTCAACACTAACATCACTCAGCTTAAACTAGATTTCTTCACATTTGCTCGATTAAGCCTACCAGTTTAGTCTTCATTCTTACTTAGATAAACAATACATTATCTTATAATTGTTCCACATAATCAAGTACTCATTGAAGTATCAAGATAACTCAACCTTTCCTTAGGTGCTATTGTTACCAACCTTGCCTTTCCCCTTAGCAACAATCAAATAGATATAGTACTTTCTTAAATAGCAACAATCTTACCAGTTAAGGTTTGACATCAATGACAATACAAAAATTGCTTCAATTGTAGTTTCCAACAGACCCTTGTTCATTTTCATGAATGACTTTCATTATATATTCTATCTCATACTTTTCTTAGTGTTATGTGGCTACCTTTCATCAATTCATTTGCATTGTTTTTAACACTTAGTCCTTACTTTCTTTCATCTTAATGTGGTTGTTGTAACAACATCAAGATACATTCTTTTCTCGTAGATGTTTTTTTCCTTTGTAAGATAGATGCTACTCATTGCATACTTTTTTCTTTTTTTTACAAGTTCCAATCAACAACTTTATTAGCTATCATTATCTATTTTTACAAGCTCTCAATGAATTGTAACACTATCATTATCTATTAGATGCATGTGTTTATTAGCTACAATGAGGTTATTTGTAGCTAGTTAATATTAACCTATTGGTATTTATAGGGGTTAATTTTACATTTTTTAATATCTTCTATGGGTTATTACAATGCAAAACTATTAAAATTTTCAAAAAACTAAGAATTTATTTACCCCAACTTGGCGGGGTCATAACTTTTGACTCGATGCTTGAAATTCAAAACCATTTGCACCATTGGAAAGGAAAACTAGAATTCTAACTTTAGAACCTAAAATAGCATGCCTACGATAGACCAATTTTAGTGACTGATGAAAGTATCACTTCCAATTCTGATCAGAAGACCACCAAAAATGCAAATTACTAGAACGTAAAAAAAACCAAAAAATATGATTTTTTTTATTTTTTATTTTTGTGGTTCTATGCCCTTGGGAACTCTAGATCAATTACTCTTAGATGTTTATAAGAACCTCATTTACCTAGTAAAAAAATAGTACAATGACAACTTAAGCCTTTACAAGGTTTCATGTATATCCATCTTAGCAACAATTCTTTAACTGTGTTATAATTTTCATATATCCTTGTCCTTGTGCCTTATCAGTCATATATGTGTGCAAGAATAATGACAAAAACCTCTTTCCTTTAGTAGATCTTATGGCTAATGATCTTTGTAAGAATATGTCATCTTTGCTCTTTGGCTGGAAAAATTTCATATACCATCCTTCTTGCAATGAACACTTCTTATTTTCTTGATCAATATATACCCTTATAATGCACTGATCATTGCTTAAAGAATATTGCTTTGTTTTGATAATATTACCTGTCAATGATATTTGGTCATTTTGAGTATTGATTCATTTATTTTATTATATCATGCATATATGTCTTGTCTCATGATTACCCTTTCACTTCATCCATCATCACTTAATGTGATTTTTTTCTCCAAACACATGTCATTTAAGCTATAACTAATCTTTAAGTTTTACTTTTCTTGTAAACAACATCCTCCATTATGTAGAAAAATATCTTGAATTTGATCATTTCTACACCTTTTGTTCCTGTAACAAAGTTGCTTTTATTCACCATTCTATTTTGATAGTTCTGTATTTTATTATTGCATTATTGTGTGTTTCTCTAAATGACATAGCAACATACTTCTTGTGTGATGTGATCATTTTATATCTTCTTCATACATCCATGTATTTACAATATTTGTTGTCATCTTTTCTAAATGCATTTTAAATTATTCAAACATAACTAGTTTTATGTACTTTAACTGTTACAAGCAAGCCAACAGTAAATCTTAAGCCCGAATAATGACATATCATATAATTACCTCACACAAGTATCTTTTGTAAGTCAAGAAAAGAACTATGAATTTCTTTGTAGATTCTATTTTACTAATATGCTATAGTTTCAACCATTCAAACATAACTTATAGCACCGGTATATGTAGACAAGCATGATGCTTTGTTGGCTAAAGCTAAAACTATTTTAAGATGAATTAGTTATGTTCCTCAGCGATGCTCTCGACTCTTGAGGATTGGTTTCGCAATCTACTTTGGAACATGCTTCTAATCTGTATTATTTTTATTGATAATCCACTTTTTGCAAGTGGACATGTAAAATCTATGTTTTTAGATAGATGACCATGTTATCGATGCGAAATTTGAAGATAGTTTTTAAATTGCCAAATTAAAAGACCAGGATTCATTTTTGGAGATAAAAATGGCTTATGATAATTTTGGGGAATGTTAAGGTGAATGTGCTATGATTTTGTGTATAGTTGGGCTCTTTTTATTATTACCATCAAATGATAACTCTATTTTCTGATTTTTAGTGATGGGTTTTCTTTAGGATTTTATGTTTTATATGCATTAAATTTGTTAGGAGGAAATGGACATGCAACCTAAGCATGTATATTATGAAGGTTTATTTCCATCTTCAGGTGTCATATACTTATATTTAACACATTTACACTTCATATTTTAAAATGATTTTAACTCCTATTAATAGGGCTAATGAATTCTTATCTTGTAAAATTTTAATTTCATTTTCCAGAGCTTTTCATATATCACCATTCACTATAATTTGTTCAATTATGGGCAAACACTCTTCTTTATGTTATTTACTAAGGTTTGGAATTTTGTTTCATTAGTAATTTTTTAAGCATTAAATTTGTAAGCCCAAGGGACTGGTATCCGTGACATTTTCAAGAAATTGTGAAAGCATTAAAAGAAGATGATATGATGTACCTTCACACTCAATTTAAGCTCCTTGAACATGATAAAGATGGTAGAATTTCTATAGAGAATTTTAAAATGGTTAGTGAATTTTATCTTTTCATTTTGGTTGGTCCTTGGAGATTCTATGATATAAGTTGGGAAATTGTTTGGTTGTCTGTAGTTTGGTTTTATCAATTTTATGTTGCTAATATGCATTCTGTATTAATGTTACTAATATAAGTTTTGTATGCCTTTGAGCTTAATTTCCTACTAATTTTTCTTCTATTTTTTAATATCAAACATTAATGAAGAATAAAATAAAGGCCTTGAAAGAATCTAAATTTATTGATATACTAAATACGGTATGCATCATGTAATTTTGGTAATTGATTATTTCTCACATGTCATTACTTAATTTATTAGTTTATTACCATATGTTGTCTGCCTGATGAATAAGATATGTTTTTGAAATGTTGAATGGCTTATTTTTTCTTTCCATAACAATTAAAGCTAAATATATGAAATATGTCATCAAGATTAGTTAGGATTACGCATCTATATTAAACACTATAAGAAACAACATAACATATCCTATGTGTGATTGTTGATACTTTGCATTTGAGATTCATTTATGTTTATTATTCCTATAGCATCAATGTGCTCCCTTGTAGCTTTAACTATCATCCTATAGCATGATCCTATTTTTTTCTATTCATATAGCTTTAAATTATCATCTTGTAACTATATGTTGTTCTTGTAGCTATATATAGTTCTTGCAACTGTATATTATTCCTATAGCTTTATATTGCTCATGTAGCTAAATCTTGTAGCTATATGTTGTTCCTGTAGCTTTATATGTTATTTTTGAAGCTTTCAATTATCATCTTGTAGCTATGTATTATTCCTATAGCTATAAGTTAGTCTTGTAGCTTAATATGTTGTTCATGTAGCTTTAAATTGTCACCCTATATCTATATGTTGTTCCTATAACCATAAGTTGTTCCTATAGCTTAATATGTTGTTCGTGTAGCTTTAAATTGTCATCTTGTAGCTATATATTCTTCCTATAGCTTTATGTTTGTGTAGCTAAATCCTATAGCTATATGTTGTTCTTGTAGGTTTATATGTTGTTCCTACATATTTAAATTGTCATCATGTAGGTATATGTTGTTCATGCAGCCTCATGGTACATAAGAACTCATCACAAACAAAATGAACATTGAGAAGCCACATGGGTCCCACACAAGGATTTCTCCCACATTATAATCTACTAGATGTGTAAATTTTAAGAAATTCACTATTTTAACATTTAATGTAATTTATAGCAAAACCCATATCATAGAATTTTTTTTTGAATGGGGTGAGAGAGTAGGAAAGATGGAAATGGCATACATGTTATTTATGCTCCCTACACAATAGAAGGATTGGTATAATTTGTGCAAGATGAAAAAGATTTTGAGGAGATTATGAAGGGTGAGAAGGTATCCACTTCTGAGGTCCCACGTGATGTTGAAAACAACTGTGACCCAGGAGTTGGTGGGGGTTCATCCAAGGATGTTCTTCCTACCAAACATAGAGAATTTGATGCACGAGCTTCTCAAGTCCTTGGAAATCCCGTGTCACCAAAAATATGTTTGTGTTTTCCTGTGTTTCTCGGTTCCTTCTTTGATCGAGTTGGTTCAGTGTTTCTCAGTTTCCTTTGTTTACCAGGGTTGGTCGATTATCTCTCTGGCGCTCAGTGAATTTCCCTGGTGCTCAGTGATGCTTGTCTGGTGCTCAATTATCCTTGCTTACCGAGTTGTTTGTTTTAGTTTCCCGTTGAGGTCGACTCTTGAAATTAATTATGGTCACAGATTTAATGCTAGAATATATCATTGGGAAGCATGTGGACCTAGATCTTGTCATTCCTTCTGTTGATGGTGGATCTGAAGCTTGACTTGTTTGGTAGCCTCTTGTATATAATGTAATCATGTTTTTAGTTTTAGGACATTAGAGATAGAAGCTAAAATTTTGAAGATTGTTTTTGATCCTCGCATGTTGGAGGACTTTTGTACTTGAATTGTAATATTTGGCCTAAACCAGGAAGGCCTTACAGCCCTGTATGTATGAATCAATTGAAGTAAATATATGAAAGATATCTGCATTCTCTCTCTCACTTGTGCATTTTTTTCTTCCGTGTGTGATCTCCGCAAGGTGGATTTGGTTAGGGTGTGCCTTTGGCCCCTCTCCCCATCCTCCCTTGTATCAGGTGGTATTAGAGTGAGGTGAGATCTGGATCTAGGTTTGTGAATGTAGGTTTGAGGGTTCCTTCTTGTCAAACCCTAGTTGATTTTTTGTGGAGTACCAGATTATGATCTGGCCTACAATTGCAGAGAGTTTCAAGATGGTTCGTGGGAGGCAAGATGCAGATCCATGATTGGTAGACATGTTGAGACAACTTGCTACTAGATTAGTGATGAGTCCAATTATTGCCTCAATTTTGTTATAATCTTCATATTTTGTTGATGCTCTCAAACATTTCCAAAACATTTATGACTTATACTTATGTGAACTTATGCTAAGTACAACTAAAGCCACAAAATCTATGGGTAGCTTGAGTGATATGTTTTGTTGACTATTATAAATATAATGTAGTACTTCATATAGTTATTTCAAGTTGTGTTCTAACATTTAAGTAGGAGTTGAAAATGTTGACTTGCATATGTGTACCAAATGTTACTAACCTTTCAAGTAAACAAGGAGTGGTGTGAAGAGTGGTGCAACTGCATTAAAGAAGGAGCATTAGAAGACCAACCATGGTGGGAGAATCCAACAGGGTTTTGATGGATATGTTGCACTTAGAAAGGAGTCATTATTCCAAAGAATATAGGGAATCAGTCTTGCTATATTTCTTCAGAACTGTTATTCTATTGTCAACAGTAATTATTTTATGTCGTGGTTGTTTTATCTCCTCCATATTTAGCAAGGTTTAATGAGACTTTTCTGTTATGTTTTCAATAAGAGTCAATCATTGATATAAAGGGATTTTGATTGATTTAGTAGGTAATGAGAAAATATATAATTATGTATTCAGTATAGTGGAAGTTGCTCTATTTTTGTTCTTCATGAGTTATTCAATTGTTATGTAACCAATTAAGAAGGATTTAACGGAAGAGTGATTTTGGATTATTTCTTGTGTTGAGTAGTTAGTAGAAGCCAACCGAGGGGGCCCACTTGGAAGGTGGATTAGATTAAGTTAGAATAGATTTGCTTCTTGTACTTTTCCTATTTTCAAATAGAGTTACTATTTTACTCCTGCAGCATTGCCATTGTGGTTGTTCCTGCAGCATTTGCAGAGACGGGTATAGTGAATGTTTTGAGTTGTTAGACAGGCTTAGATTCATTTCATAAGTTTTTTACAGTAATTCCATTCAATAGCCAAGTGTGTTTACTTTCCTGCAACAATATCATAGATTCCTTTCATGCATTTTATCTTCCTGCAACATAGGTGTTATGAATCCTAAAGGAACTTAGTGCAAAAACTATGCTATCCCATTTCAAGTCTATGTCCCTGGGTTGACAATCTAAATTCATTTCATGATGGTAATAGGTAATCCTTTTATGCACCCTAAAATGGTCACCTAGACTTTGAGCCCCCATTTAGCAATTTATCAATTTTCTGAATCAACATTTTCAATTCAATATCAATTTTCCTTGATCAAATCCTAATTATATCATTTATTCAATTTTATTCTATGGGCTAACCATTTTATCCTAAGTCTTTATTTATTTAAAAGGAATTCCCTCCCCTTTTATTAAATAAAAAGCCCCCACTTTTCCTCTTATCCTAAGTTGCACAAATAAAACATTATTCTTATTTTATAAAAAGAATAAAATGCCTTTTTATCTCATATGGGACACAAAAGTCAACTCTTATTTTCTCATTGGAGGAGATTTGTGCACATGGATTGTCCCTCTTTCACTCTTAATCGCCATGGTCCATTCCTTTTCAATTCCTTTAAAAGGAGAGCTCTTTTCTCATTCTAGGATCCCAACTTTTGAATAATAATCTTATGTTGTAGGATTTCTTGGTGACTATGGAGCTTTGGAGATCTTCTTGCATTCTAGCTTTCATTCTAGCATCATAGCTTCATGTTTATGCTTTCTTAGCTTAGATTTCCTTTCAAGTTCTAGCTTAGCTCACATAGCTTAATTAGTAACGACTTGTAATACTTTTATTTCCATAGCTTACTTGCATCTTCATTCTTAGCATAGTTGCATTGCATTTCCATCTTGATTCTTGAAGATATTGGCATTCTTGCCCTTGTCTCTTTGAATCTCCCATTGTCTGGTTTACTAGCAAGGTTATAGGATTAATAGCTCTAGCTGAGAGCATTCTTAATATCCTTGTGACTCCATGCCTAGGGAGCTCTAGGTCACTTTCTCAAGGTTTCCCATTCATGGATTCTCTTGGAAGTAATGACTTAGAGAAGTGCACAATTTGAGTGTACATTTTTGGCACCCACCGTGGGGCAGAACACTCTTGTTTTGTCCTTTTTATGCATTTCCATCTATTTTTCGTCATCATTTTTGCTTGTTGTTTCGGCTCTCTATTTTTATGACAGATTATCATGTGATAGTCTTCTAGCATTGTGCAATATTTTATTACATACCCGTGTGATACTTTTCCAGTAAAAGTATCGTTCGATCATACAGGATTCTGTCGCACTAGTGTTTTATACTCTGTCGCATGCAGGTAGCACAAAGTATTGTTCACAAAGAAAGTATCACACCAGTATACTGTGAAGTATCATATGATTCTTTCTCTAATAGAACTATCACCCAGGCCTGGTAGTGAGTGCTTTTGGTCATTTCTTTCCAAGATTTGGTTTGTTTGGTTCCTGCTTTTAATTTTATGTGTTAAGACAGAGTTTTTACTTGCAGATTATTTGATTTTTGATGTGCTAACCATTGTGCGGCTAACAAGTTGTGCTTTTAGGTGCCTTCATTGCTTGAAATATTTGCTTAAAATAATGCATGTCAAAGCTCCAAATGCATAAGGGCTACTAATTGTTTTTGTAGGGCCGCCCAAAGCATAAAAACCAATCAAGTGCTTGTTTATTGCTTTCATTTTTAAGTGCGGCATATACTAGTTGTTTCTTTTCATAGGCACTTAATATCTTGTTGTAGGAATCTTTTGGTGGTAGGAGAGTATGCTCTTCACCCTTGTGGTGAACCTAAAATCTTGACCCATCTTTATATTTTGAAAGCAAGAGGGTAATTGAACCTTTGCTTGGTGTGTTTGGGAGAAATTTTTGAGGTAGGAGAGTATGCTCTTCACCCTTGAGGTGAACCATAAATCTTGACACTCAAAGGTTAATCCACTCTTTGTTTAGTTTTAGAATCCTTTAGCGGGTCTACTCTTGATCAATCAAGAGGAATGACCCAAGTGGGGACAAGATAATGCCGAGCTATTCTAACCCACTATAAAATCAAGGCTATCAAGGACATAAAACCTTGGTAGACATAGTACTTGTCTTTGCTTGGTGTGAGTACTTGTGGGATTGTGACCATGAGGAAAGTGCTAGGAAATAATGCTTAAGGTACTCTTGTGGCCGCGAGGTCTGTTACTTGCCGCAAGGTAAGGAGTCCCTTTGGGGAGCAAGAGGGGTATTACGAACGGAAGCCCTTACTAAGAACCATAGATAGAAGCTACCCTATTTTTCCGCTTAGCATCTTGGTGCAAGGATTGATCCTAGTGGACTAACCCGAATCACCCCAAGATTACTCACCATCTATGTTCCTTTGGTTGTGTCATTGGCACTTCCACGACAAAGCCAATATCTATTGTGGGCAACCACTTTGTGTGAGGCAATGGGACATCAAGTGTGGGCCAAGTTGTTAAGTATTGAGCCTTTGTATTTTTAGGCTAGTAAGTGCTTGAAGTGTTCTCGCTATGATCTACCTATGTAAACATTCTCAAACATCAAACATCACGGTAGCATTCATAGGATTTATTTTTATTTTTATTTTTCTTTGATATCACAAGTGTTTGTCTTGGCAAGGTTGCTTTTGCCCTTGTGCAAGTGTCTTATGACATGTTTGATCACCTACTGTTTGCAAACTTGTCTGATTATTGCTAGTACTGTGTTTGAAATCAAAAAATCCAACCATCAGATTGCAACTTTGACCAAGTTACACCCAAAAAAACTAAAATTTAGACACTCACTGGTCAAGAGTCATATGATCCTAAAATATCATCGCACATTGTTATGAGTTTTATCATGCGATAGTTCGTTGCTGCACAACTATCGCATAGCTTGCTTGTATTTTATCGCACAGGCTGCCTGGAAACTATCGCATAACCTTTGTAAGAAATATCTCCTGGCTAGATTATATCATCCTAGTATTCTATGAACTGTTGCACATAGTCTTTTTACTATCTGTCTGATTTATGCCATTTTCAGTCTTTCTTTGGTCGATCTAGGTTTTAGTAGGTCTCTTACCTTGTAGTTGGAAGCCTGTTTGTACCTTGGGTTCCTATGTTTTGACCCCTTGAGTTAGTATTCTTTGATTTCACAAGTGACCTTGCTTGAAATCGGTAAGTTAGAAGTCATCCTTGTTGAAAAAGTAAACCTTTAGATTCTTTGGTAACACACTTGGAGAGTCTTAGTAATCTCTTGTCCAATTCACTTCCATCAAAAATCAATTTCAATCTCAAATATAATTTGGTTAAATCCATCCTCCTAATCCATATGTGCTAGGATACTTATCCTTTTATTATACACCTCTGTGGTAGTGTTGGTTTATACCTTTTGCAATTTTCTATCTTACCATCTCTTTTTGGACAATTGAACACTTTTACTATCCTAGTTTGGTATCGATGTTTTGTAGGGTCATCTTATCACCAAGGGTCTATTCTTTCATGTTGGTTACAACAAGGTATCAAGTTAGTCAAGGAAAATGACCTCAAGTTGTCTTCGACCAATTACCCTTAGTCCAAACTCATCAAAAGTGAAAGGGAAAAGAGCCCATCTTTGATCAATCACCTAGGAGCAAGTCCGAAGCTTGGTTTGACCCAAAGAGAAATCCTAGTGAGTTGAGTACCTCTTTAGCACCTTATCAATCAGATATGGACATGAGTTACACCATGACTAGAAAGGAGAGAGAAGTAAAGGATCAAAATCTTGATGATATATTTCAAAGACATAGGGACAACATGCTATTTGGTGATGACAATCAACTAGAATCACCCCTATCAACACAAGATATTTAGATGCCCATCAGAGAACTGAAAGGTATACAAGACGAGCTCACCAAGATGAACGGTCACAACATGAAGACCAAAACAATGAATCTTGTGATGCTCATGTAAATGCAGTATTTACTAACAACTTATTCAAACATTTGAGGCCCAACTCTCCACTCAAAAAAACCTCAAGGTATGCAAATGAAAGGCTTAAAAGAATTGAACGTGAAAAGAAACCCTTTTTGGATGAACAAGCCGCTAAAGAAGAGAGGTTTAGACTCCTAGAGGTGGAGCAACAAGCCTTGTTAGAATTGAAAATAAAATCATTTCAAGAAGAATAAGATAGGCTTTTAGCCCAACAACTCAATTACCAATTCAACAACAGGGGTACCAACAGTGGAAACAACTCTCCACCATATACTCCTTTAGGAACCTCACAAAGTAGAAGGCATTCAAGAACCCCTTCAAGATCTCCTAGTCCTAGAGGAAGAAGGACTTCACAACATAGGAGACAAACACCTCCTAGGAACTCAAGACAACCCTCCCAACGAGCTCATCATGGCTCCCAACATGGAGGAAGTAGTGCAAGTTTTGATGATCATGACTTTATGAGGATGCAACAAGAACCACTATTCCAACAATATGTTGAGAGGTATCTAGATCAAAACAAGGATAAGTTCCTAGAGAGCTTGATCAACAAGGGTGCTAGAGTCCCTTACAACTTTGATGTGGATAGAAAAATCAAGAAACAAGGTCCATCCCAAGAAGAGGAGATCAAACAACTCAAGCGTATGATGGAAAAGGTGTTGGCACCTAAAAGTTCATTTTCACTTGACTCAATCTATCCTAATCCTTTTGATAGGAGTGTGAGCATGAAGGATTTTCCTATAAAAGTTTAAATTCCCCAATATGACAAGTATGACGGAAATGGTGACCCACATGATCATGTGCTTCAGTTCTACATCATGAGTTTTGAGTTTCACCAAGATGACTCCTATCTTATGATATTCTTTCTGAGGAGTCTCAAGGGCCAAGCCATGGAGTGGTTTACCAACATAACCCCTCCCATCAAAACTTTCAAGGAACTTGTCCATAGATTTGTTCAACATTTTGCATACAACTTGTCAAGATCAGTCACTATGTTAGACTTGTGCAATTTGAAGTAGAGCCAAGGGGAGTCCTTTGTCACCTTCTTGCAAAGATGGAGACAAATGTACTCTCACTATTCTAGGACTATTCCTGAGCATGAAAGGATTGATATCATTGTTAGAAATTTGGTGCCTGAAATGCGGTATGAGGTTCAGAAGATGGTCTTTGATTCCTTCGACACTATGGTCAAAACCGCATGTCAAATTGAGGATGTCTTGAAAGAGAAAGGGATTTTGACCAAACATAACAATAACAACAATGGTGAAAATACTAACAACTCTAATAAGGACAAAGGCAAGAACTCACACTAGAACAAGAACAAACAAGTAGTCAATGACAGAGTTGTGGACTCTTCTCAACCCAAGGATCAAGGTGTCCTTCATTTTTCTAGTGCAGTTAAAGCCATGAAGCTAAATACATCCTCCAACCCACAAGAGCACAAGCCAAAGTATCAGGATAAGTCTAAAAAGGAGAGGCGACAATTTTCTAAACTTGGTGACTCATATGAGGATGTTTTCAAGACACTTATTGCCAATAACCTTGCACAACCTCAAGATCTGGAAAATTTTTGCATACCTAATGTTAAGCCACATTGGTGGAATGAAAAATCTTTTTGCAAATTCAACAATGGCATTGGACATGACATTGAACATTGCTAGAAACTTAAGCACATTATTCAGGATCTTATTGAGAGTGGCAAACTTCAGATTGATGGGTTGAACACCAATGCATACCATAAGGCATTCAAGGAGACTTTGCCTAAATATGAGAAGGGGGAAACCTCTAAACCAAAGAATGGCAAGGCTAAAATCAACTACACCTACATGTCTGCAAAAAATGTTGTCAATATGCTCAAAGTTGTGGAAGAAAGTGTCAACATGATGGGAAGTAAAGATCCCTATGGCTATGACTCTCCTCCTATATTTGATGAAGGACCTGTGGTGGTGCTAAGAGTTCCTCACTCTCAAAGGTCATCCCAAGCTCTTAATGCTATCACATGAAGTCAAAGTCAAGGTCTTGTGGTTATTAGAGGTCCTAGTTTCAACCAGTCCAGCAAACCCAAGCAAGTGACATCCAAGAATGTCGCCACCAAATTAGTTGTCAGTCCTTAGCTAAATTATAACCCTATTGATCAACTACAAAGAACACCAGCTCAGATTTCAATCTTTGAGCTTTTAGAATTGTCTCCAAGACATAAAAAATCCTTGAGGATGCTTTGCGTGTAGCAAATGTTCCTAACAACACAGATGTTGACCAATTCTAGAACATGGTTAACCACCTTGCTAGCCCTCATTACCTAACATTCTTAGAAGAAGATGACAAAGCTTTGAGCCATCTACATAATCTTGCCCTTCATATTGAAGTCATGATTCACAAGACCCATGTTAGGCATGTGTTGATTGATGGGGGTGCTGAGCTCAACATTTTGTCTTTGAGTCTGTTGAAGATACTGGGTTATTATGAGCATGTTATTGATACCTAGAAGAAAATTACCATTAAATCCTATGATGAGGCAGAAAAGAGTTCTAAAGGGTTGGTCATCCTTCCTGTTAGGATTGGCCCTGTTGAAAAGGACATTTTGTTCCAAATTGTTGATGTTGGTCCTCTAGCATATAATATCCTACTTGGTAGAGCATGGATCCATGACATGCAAGCAGTGCCATCCACCTACCACCAATGTGTTAAGTTTCCCTATAATGGAGTAGAAGTTTGTATACCTAGGGATAGCACATTATCTATAAATGCAATTTTAGCAGGGACTCATGTTCCTCTCAATAGGGAAGTAGAGGATTTCAATGCAACCCTAGCACAATGCAAGGATAAGTTTAAGTCCATGGACCTCGGTATGGGGGATATCAACTTGATCCTTTACAAAATTTCTAGTCTCACCTAGATCCTATGGCAAACCTTCACAAGAGATGCATCCTTCATCTTCATCCATGACTTTGTTTGGTACATTTTTGGAGTCCTCAGTGCCTATCCAGGATGAAAAAGAAGATGTGGCTGTCAAGGACTGGATCTATAGAGAAGACAAATACATGCATAATGAGAACTTCTCTCCTTCTCCTAAGGCATATGGAAGAGGGTACACTCTTGTCAAAATTATGGGCTATCCAAGTCATGGTCCTCTCATTCATAGATTAGATGCTAGAGCTGAACCTCTTGATCATGCTCTTTTTGGTCGCAAGTCTAAAAAAATGGTTGGCCTAGGTTTTGAAAATCAGAACAAGAATCATGTTCCTATCCTTGATGAGATGAATAGCGAGGATGAAACAAAGTATACACCCAATTTGAAAAATCAATAGGACATGTGTGAATATTGGGTCCTTTCCACTAATCTCCTTTGGGGAGATTCAGATACTCCAGTTACCCATACAATAGTTTCAGGCTTAGAACAAGAAGAATCCATTGTTGAAGATCCTATTCAATACATGAATGGTGTTCAATAAGGTGTTACCCTTGGTGACATTAGGGCTTCCACATCTGGATGTCATAAACATGCTTGGTGTAAACATCCTAGTCAAGATTCAGATATGGACTCACATGAGTATGAATGTGAATCTCTCTCTGATTCTTCTATAGTTGACATGGATGTTGATGTCATCCATACATATATTTCCCAACCTGAGGTAGCTAACGATTCAAGTGTAGGATTAGAGGATTCGAATACGCAAGTCACTTTAGTGAACAATGCTTCGCTTGGTAGGATAAATCTTGATTTGGGTACCTTGGAGGGATACTTGATAGACCCTAACTCTGCAATCACCAGAGATGATACCATTTGTATCCACCACATTGAACTCGTCATTGACCTACCCCTTGCTCACCCTCACCTAATTGATTGGTCTCAATACTATCAAGAGCCTCAGCTCTTAACTTTCCAGAATGACTATGAGATAGCATATTACCCAAATGCCCTTAAGCCCATAGTCTCTTCCACCAATGAACCAACTACAAGCATGATAGAACTAGATATCAAGTACCTTAGTCACAAAATGAAAAGAAAAGAAAAAAAGAATAAGAGTTCTGATGGCAAAAACCATTGTGTGGCAGTGTCAGAACCTAAAAAAGTAAAAATAAAGGACATATCTGAGGGTGAAAACCTCTCTGAGGCACCTAAGGATGAGGTACTTGATCATCTCCCAAGTTACTTTCAAGACAAATCTTTAGTTCTTGTCGAGCCTACATAGCCAGTTAATTTGGGTATAGAAGAGGCTCCACAAATAGTAAATTTGGCTTAGTCTCTATCAACACAAGAAAAAGAAGCATATACCAAGTTCCTATAGAGCAAGAAGATTAATTTTGCTTGGAATTACTCAGACATGCCAGGGTTGGACACTAATCTCATTATGCATCACTTATCCATAGCTCCAGGTATAAAACCAGTGAAACAAAAATTGAGGAAAATGCATCCTCACATAGCTCTTCTTTACAAAGATGAATTAGAAAAACTCCTCAGCGCAGGATTCATAAGAGCCATTGATTATGCCGAATGGATATCCAATATTGTACCAATTTCAAAACATGACAAGTCCATTTGCGTTTGCACAAATTTTAGGGATCTTAATAAAGCATGCCCAAAGGATGATTTTCCACTCCCAAACATAGACATGATAGTGTACATGACCGCGAGTTATGAGATCTATTCCTTAATGGATGGTTTTTATGGATATAATTAGATTAAAATAGCTCCTGAAGACTAGGAAAAGACTACATTCACTTGTGCATGGGGTACCTATTGCTAGAATGTTATGCCATTTGGATTAAAAAATGCAAGAGCCACTTATCAAAGAGCTATGAAAACTATCTTTCATGATATGATGCATAAGAATATGGAAGATTATGTGGATGACACCTTGGCTAAATCTAAGTAAAGGGATACACACTTAGGTGATTTGGAAGTCATTCTAGATTGCATGGAGTAGTTTCAACTAAGATTAAATCCTAAAAAGTGTACATTCAGAATCACCTTTGGAAAACTTCTAGGGTTTATCATTTCAGCCAAAGGAATAGAGGTGGACCCAGAGAAAGTACAAGCAATCCTGGATATGCCACCTCCCAAAAACATTATCCAAATGAGGAGTCTTCAAGGACATCTTCAATCTATAAGGAGGTTCATTTCAAAATTGGCATATAGAGCTCAACCCTTTAATAAGACATTGCATAAGGGGGTTAAATGTGTCTGGAATGCGGATTGTCAAAAGAGCATGGACCAAATCAAGCAATACTTGGCCAATCCTCCAATCTTAATGCCTCCTATCCCAGGAAAACCACTCATATTGTATGTTTCAGCAACAGAATCTTCCTTGGGGGCATTATTAGCTCAACTTGATGACACTGGAAAAGAAAGAGCTAAATATTACATCAATCATACTCTCATGTCATATGAGGTTAATTACACTAGTATTGAAAAATCTTGCCTTGCAGTGGTGTTTTCTTCCCAAAATTTGTGACATTACATGCTTGCACATACAATACACCTCATAGAAAAGATTGATCCTCTCAAATATTTGCTTGGTAAGGCTACTCTCACAGGTAGACTTGCTAAGTGGATGATGATCTTATCAGAATTTGACATAGAGTATGTTGAGAGTAAAGCTATAAAAGGACAAGCCATTGCAGATCAATTGGTTGATTTCCCAATGCAAGATAGCATGCCTATTCAAATTGAATTTCCATATGAGAACATAATGTACATGATTGCAAGAACATGGAAGATGTTTTTTGATGGCTCTTTCATGCAAAATGGCTCAAGAGTTGGAGTGTTATTTGTTTCTCCTCATGGGTAAACAATTCCTAAGTCCTACAAACTATTGTTCCCATGTACAAATAACATTGTTGAATATGAGGCTTTGAAAAATGGACTAAAAATGGCAATAGAATGGAGAATCACAGAGCTACATATCTATGGGGATTCACAATTAATAAACAACCAAGTTAATGAAGAATACCAAACAAAGGATGAAAAACTGGTACCCTACAAGAAAATGGTTGATTCATTGAGATGATATTTCACCTTTGTTACATTTTAGGAAATCCATAGAGCAAAGAATAAAGTAGCTGATGCTATGGCTACATTGGCTTCACTTCTTCAGCTAGAATAACATGAGTCCAGATTTGAATTCTTGGTGGAAGAAATACACTATCCTATCTATGACTCTCAAGAAAGCCATGTCATTTGTACCCTTGTTGGTCATGACTCATCCCCATATGGTGCCATTTACTCATACCTCCGTGATGGCATTATCCCCAATACCTTTAACCAATCTAAATGAAGAAACCTTACTTGAAATGTCTCTTGCCATACCCTTATCTCTGGTGATTTGTATAGGAGGGGTCTAGATGGGACACTTTTTAGATGCTTAGAAAAAGATGAATTTGATCAAGTGTTGGTTGACATTCACAAGGGAATCTATGGGGGACATTCCAATGGTCTTTCCATGGCCCAAAGGTTACTTAGGGCAGGGTACTATTGGCCTACCATGCAGATGGATGTAGTAGTTTTTGCAAAATCCTGTGAAAAGTGTCAAAAACATGGTCACCTGATACATGCTCCAGGCTGGGAGCTTATTCCTTCTATATCTCATTGGCCATTTCAGTGCTGGGCCTTTGACCTTGTTGGGCAAATTCATCCCAACTCATCACGTGGACACAAATTTATCATCACTGCTACTGACTACTTTACCAAATGGGTAGAAGTTGTTCCACTTTCTGTTGCCTCAGGCAAGATAGTTTCTCTATTTATTTTAAACCATATCATCTGTTAGTATGGAGTGCCTTCTAAAATAATCAATGACAATGGAGGTCAGTTCAAAAACAAGGACCTTAAACAACTCTGCAAGAAGTTCAAGATAAAACAATATTGGTCCTCCATTTACTTCCCGCAAGGAAATGGACAAGCAAAGGCTTCAAATAAAACCATTCTCAAAATTCTCCATAGAACAGTTCACAAGAATGGTAGAGATTGGCATCTATAGATAAATCCAGCCTTATGGGCCTATAGAATGAGTATTCATACTCCTACAGGAGCTACTCCTTTTTCCCTTACCTATGGTGCTAAAGCAGTGTTACCTTTAGAGGTTGAGATTCCTTCACTTAGAGTTTCTCTCAAAGGTCTAGTTACGGATGAAGACTACTGTGCCATAAGACTCCAAGAGATAGAGCTTCTAGATGAGAAGCACAAGGCATCATTTCACCATATGAGGGTCTATCAAAAGTGTATCTCCAAAGCATTCAACAAAAAGGTTCACCCTAGAGAATTTCAAGTGGGAGATCTTGTCTTACGAGAAAACCCTAAGAACAAACAACATAGAGATCAAAAGGGCAAATTCAAACCTAATTGGCTTGGACCATACATCATTACTGCTACTTTTGGGATAGGTGCTTATTTGTTGTCTACTAAAGAGGGAGAATGACTCCTTGAGCCTATCAATATCTTGCACCTAAAGAAGTTCTATCCATGATGCCTATTTTGTTTGGGGGCATCCTTTGTACTTATTTATTGATCTTGAAAAAATCCCAAAAAAATTCATAGATGATGCTGAAAAAATCCTAAAAAGCATATAAAGTCTTGTTATTCAGCAATGTTATTTGTACCCTTGTAGCGCCTCATAGCATGCATCCTCGACACTTAACCTTTTTAAAAAGCATATAAAGTCCTATTATTCAGCATAAAAACCTAGAAACTGGCACTACTTGAGGCCTTTGCACCCTTGTTTCTTAGCATGCATCCTCGACAATTAACCTTTTTCCATCATGCCTTGTCCTTGTTGCCTTGGTTTGGAATTGGTCTTTGTCTTTGTCTAGGGGGAATCACTGTGTTAGCTTTGGTCTCTAGGATGCGTTGATCTTTAGGACATCTTGCAAACAGTGTTTTTCAACACCACCCCAACTGTGTTTTTCAACACTACCCTAGAGTCAAGTGTTTCTCAACACTTATCAGATATCCTACCCACAGTCTTGCATGATATGATATTTTCCACTAGCAGATGCGATGCTCAAAGTTTGACTCTATGACCTACACACACGCACTTAAACATTTGACTCACTAAGACTTGTTTGACTTTATTTCTTTGTGTGTTATCTATGATGATTTCTTTGATGAGTGTTCTCTCCCTAAAATTTTTTGATGAAGTAGAGCTAGAAGACTAGGGGCACGTGGACATGTTTTATTTCTTTTTCTACTTGTGGGTATATTTTGTTGGCCCTAACTATCATGAACATTTATTCTTGTTCCACTTGACACTAGGATCTACAATGTATTATCCTTGATTGTTTTGTGCAAGTGCATACTTATAGAAATGTTGACTTTCCTTGTGTCTCGATGCGAGTATAATCTTGCCATATTAAACTTAGGAAACCTCACTACACTAGTCATCTAGACCCATATGTCTTTGATGCCTAGGTGGGATTCTCACATACCTATCTGATATAGATCATATTCAAATTCACGTAGTTATACTAGTGTGCATTGTATGATCTTGCGATGCTACCAATATAGCTCGATGATGATTATTAGAGACTAATGGCTTTGTAACCTTGCAAGTAAACCACTTTTCATAGTAGCTTGCATTTTTAGGTTCATGTTAGTTTAGTTTTGCATCTTGCATATGGAGAGAGCTCTCCTTTCATCTTTCATGGACTTGTTGGTCAACTGAGCTCACCTTTCACTTTTTCTCGATCATGTCTTTCGCTCCTTGTCTTTTACATCACATCCTTTTCCTGTCATCACAAGGGGTTAATCTTATCATCATATCTATATCCTAAAGAGATCATTTTCAGAGATGTGAGTCTACATCATAACATGGAACTAAACATACATCTATGAGAGAGATTATACATGAGCATTTATAAACATATACATCATACATTTGAGCAATATAACAAGACAATAAAATTGAAACATCCATCACAAGTGGGACAAATACACAAGATACATCACAAATCCAATAAATCTCATATATGTGTGTGTGTGTGTGTGTGTGTGTGCACATGTGCACACGTGTGTGTGTGTGTGTATCCTGATACAAAGTACAATGTGAGATCCAAAAATTGGATGATGTCCCAAGATATGACTCTATACATCTAAACACCCTAGACCTAAGTCTGACTCTCCCCATCACGTGGTGGTGGTGGAGGTGGTGTTGCCGATCTATCTGCTACCACATCAGATCTTCCTACCCTCTCGAAGTAGAGTGGTGCTCTCTATGCTACAGGAATGACTACTATATATAATCCATGATAATATGCAGCTCATGCTACCTCTCTTTAGATCTATGCAGCATCAACCTATGCTACCCTCTCCTACCAATCTATCTCAGCTCGTACATCTACTAGCTATTGATCTTGCACAGCAATAGTAATCCTGAGCTGCTGGATCTCAGTCTCCAAAACTTGGATCCTGGCTCTAAGATCCTCCCCTACCCTCTCTGTAGGCTGGTCTTGTCCTGCATCCACCTGTCAACAAACCAGTCTCGTCGCATCATCTCCCTCATCATCAGAAACCTATCTCTATGACCATCTCTAGCCACTAGATCTCAATCCTTTTCCTCTCTCTCTCACCCTCCCTCCCTTGTCTCCTCCATCCCCATCACTCCCATCACCACCCTGTGCCAGCGGTTGTGCATCAGGAACAATAAAATGTGGCAATGGCTATCTCCGTTGCTCTACCCTATAGGTTTCATCTGTACCTACATCTGCCATATTAGGAAGGTAATCCCATAGCTCCTTGTGTATCCCTGTAGTCTCTTGTGCTACCTACTGGTAGTCCAGCATCAACAACCATCCATGTCCCTCCTCATCCCTGGCCTGGGCATATGTGGTCATCTTTGTGGGTACCCTCTGTGGCCATCCAAACTATGTCCAAACTCGACTGATCACAAACCACTCAACTATCTTAGAGTGGTAGCCTAATAGTGGTCGACTACATAGCATATACCCCAGCTCCCACTCTTGATCACTCCACTACTCACAGGCCCTGTATAGACTCCACTCAAAAGATGTGAGCTCGCCTAGGAGCCTCCTATAGTATGTGAGGTCTCCACTATGGGGCTGGCTGATGAATCTCATGTACCTATAGATATAGGGGCATCTCCACTCCCTAGGCTACACATGTGGGCTCACAACGGTGATGTGCTCCCATGCCCATACCTGTGCTAGAACAACACCGCATGCCCATGTCCTGATATCCCTATAGATGATCTCATGGAGCTCATGGTACATATTAGCTAGGATAGCTAGGCCCCATGCCATCCATCAAGGGTGTGCTATCAAGTCAGCAACCAATCTACCCTAGCCCAATGGAAACCATCTCTAGCTCCTGTCTATGATCAAGGCCTGTGCTACTATCAAGCACACTATGCATGGAACCAAAAAATCCTAACCAAACTCCTCCATCAGCCGATACCAACTAAGGTGTATATCAATGATGGTGACATCCTAGAACATGTCCTGGATGGCCTATCACCCCTTGGTCTGATCCTGATCATAATATACCTGTGTCAAAAGAAAATCATGTCAGTTTCTATCATATGGAAACTTTACATCTATGCACATTTAGAAACATGATTATACTCACTGGATCACCATGGCTAGATACCTGAAGGATCTGATAGACGTCCTCTAGCATGATCATCACCTCTCTAGTAGGCAGATGAAAGGCATTGTGCTCACTATGCCATCTCTTAGCCAACACCATTAGCAACATGTGATCTACTCGAATATGGGGCATATCTAGTAGAATCCCAAATCTCATGTTGATGAGGTCCTCTCTCCTAGGAGTATCTAGATCTCTCACACAACATAACCCAATCAGTCTTGGTGCTCTAATGATCAGTGCCTAGAAAGCCTCTTGCAAGCCATAACCCCAAACCAGATGTCAGAACATATCATGATGGATGTCTAAAAATAGTACAAGAAATCTTCAATGCAAAAAATTGTCTAGACCGATGTTATTTTGCTCAAATTAACACTATGCGATATTTATTATTATACCAGTGCGATACTATTTTTGGATATAGTATTATGTGATACTTTCCTTAATAGTAGTGTGATACTATTTTTCCCTATGATAGTTCACCCAAGATCACGTGATATTTTGTCTAGTATTGTGCGATACTGGATTGAACTGTTGCGTGATACTTTGTGGACCCACGAACTATCACACGATAAAAAGTATCAAAGGTGTGAGATACTTTCAAACTTTCATACGAACTTTCACATAAGTAAAATTTGAAAAATTTGAAAACAATTAAAAACATGTTTTAAATTCCATAAATAGCTCATAAATGACTCAACAAGTGAGTTTTTTTGAAAACTTACCAGGGCACCATACTAAGGAGGCCGGTTGTGCAATCGACCACACTCGAATTGATGTGTGTGTACTGGAATCACTGCTTTTTGGGCCATTTTCTCTCTTTGAGCTCTCAAGGTTCTCAAAATCACAAAAGACAAATGAATTTGAAAATGACCTTTTTACCCCTTTTATAGCATTTTGACTTTTTGACCAATTTTCAAAACATCTCAAAATTTCATGAAAATTGTACCCCTGGCTAATTTCGACATCTTGGATCCATTTTTGGGATTGAAATTGAAATCTGAGTTCATCTTGATAGTCAAAATTGCATTTCAAAATTTCTCCTTCTTCTGTGTAGTTGGCTGACCATTTGAGGCCTGATCCTTTAATCTTCTCTGGGGCATCTTGATTTCTTCATCCCATCTCTTTCAACCTTCTAGTCTTTCATTCATTTTCATTCACTTCATCTCTCTAAGGTTTGACTCCATTTTTATCATATATCTTTCTCAATCAAACCTAGTCAAAATAGGGCATGTCTTCACTACTTGATGGTTATCTTATCGTTCTTTCATCTTCGATTATGATTTCTAGTGATTTGATCAAATTTATCAATTTACTATTTCTCCTCTACCTGATTTTGATTTTGATTCCGAGGGGGTAGTACCTATCAAACTTCAAACTTTGATTCAACTTTTTCAATCAAACCTTGCTTGAGATTCTTATCTCTTATTCGAGACTTGACAATCTCCTATTTATAGGTATGTTGGTCTTGTCTTTCAGCTTATCTTTGTCATCTTATCTTTGACCTGATGTGTTCCCATCCGTCGAACACATGTCTAGGTTGTTTTGTGATCCCAAATCTATCTCACACTTCAATTCCATTCTTTGACCATATGTGATCCCAAATCGATCTCACATTAGTCAAAGAGGGGCAAATGTATGCACCCTAAAATGGTCGCCTAGACTTTGGGCCCCCATTTAGCAATTTATCAATTTCTTGAATTAGCATTTTCAATTCAATATCAATTTTCCTTGATCAAATCCTAATTATATCATTTATTCAATTTTATTCTATGGGCTAACCATTTTATCCTAAGTCTTTATTTATTTAAAATGAATTTCCTCCCTTTTTATTAAATAAAAAGCCCCCACTTTTCCTCTTATCCTAAGTTGCACAAATAAAACATTATTCTTATTTTATAAAAAGAAGAAAAGGCCTTTTTATCTCATATGGGACACAAAAGGCAACTCTTATTTTCTCATTGGAGGAGATTTGTGCACATGGATTGTCCCTCTTTCAAGCTCCACCCTTGATTAAATCTTTTGCCTCTTAATCTCCATGGTCCATTCCCTTTCAATTCCTTTAAAAGGAGAGCTCTTTTCTCATTCTAGGATCCCAACTTTTGAATAATAATCTTATGCTACAAGATTTCTTGGTGACTTTGGAGCTTTGGAGATTTTCTTGCATTCTAGCTTTCAGTCTTGCATCATAGCTTCATGTTTATGCTTTCTTAGCTTAGATTTCCTTTCAAGTTCTAGCTTAGCTCACATAGCTTAATTAGTAAGGAATTGTAATACTTTCATTTCCAAATCTTACTTGCATCTTCATTCTTAGCATAGTTGCATTGCATTTCCATCTTGATTCTTGAAGATATTAGCATTCTTGCACTTGTCTCTTTGAATCTTCCATTGTGTGGTTTACTAGCAAGGTTATAGGATTAATAGCTCTAGCTGAGAGCATTCTTAATATTCTTGTGACTCCATGCTTAGGGAGCTCTAGGTCACTTTCTCAAGGTTTCCCATTCATGGATTCCCTTGGAAGTAATGACTTAGAGAAGTGCACAATTTGAGTGTACAATCCTTAGCATAGATATATTACCCTTAAGAGAGACAATGGCATGATTATCTTTACCTATTGTGAGACTGTTCATTTTTGGCACTGTTGTCGGGGATGGTGTCAAACTAGGAACCTTAATGAGTCATTTATTTTTCAGATTAGTTTCCTATTTTTAGTCAATACCAAGAAGTTGTGAGCTTGCTTCACAAGTCATCAACTTACTTGCATGCATCGAAGAAGGCGAGATGTTCATGGCAGATTTCTTCCAAAAGAACCTGTTAAATGAAAAGAAGAGTTTGAAGAACTTGAGTTACCATTTCTTGACATCAGTCCTGAGTTTGTTGCATCAGCTTCAATAGAAGAATAAGACACCCAAGAAATATTTTACCTCCATCCTTTTGCAAAAATATTAGCCAGTTTCCATAACAATCCCAATCTAGGACCACCTGTTGCTCAAAACCCTCTAGTCAACAATACTTTCCAGCCATAGTTTCAATATCCAACACCTCTAGTAATAGAAGCTCCTACATTTCCATTTCCAATTCCAAGTCTTATCAATAATCCTAACCTCAAGAACATACCTACTTCAGCACTTCCAAAGTTCTATGGACTTATTAAGGAGGATCCTGACACCTTTTTGTTCAAGTTTGACATGCTGTGTCAAAGTTTTGACTACAATACTAACAGTCATAAGCTTCAGTTGTTCCCAACAACACTAAAGGAGTTCGCTCTCAAATAGTTCATAGGCCTAGGAGCGAATGCAGTAGCTAATTGGGATGGAATGAGAGATTTTTTCTAAGAAAGTATAAGGAATATTGCAAGGGAAGTGATTCAAAAGGAGATGACATCTTCCATATACCACAAAGGGAAGATGAGACATTAGAGGACTACATATCATGCTTCTTATTTAATTTACAAAAGAACCTACAACATGCATTGCAAGAGGATTCACATAAGCTAATTTTTCTAAGAGGAGTGAATGAAAATTGTCTTGAAGCTCTGGACCTTATGGCTGGAGGTGATATATCTCAGTCTTCCTATGATGACCTTCAGAAGATTTGTATTAACTATTCTAGAGTCGCAGTCAATAAAGGAAGGGGATTTCACTCAACGGTGGCTAAAAGAAGTGACTTTGGTATTTCAAAGATGGAGATTTCAAACCTGTTGTCAGACTTCAAGAAAGACATCATAAATGATGTCGCTACACATCTAGACATGATGACCACCAAGAGGAAACATGTAGACATAGAGGCGTAGCTAGCTGAATATTGTCCTCATTTCCACAAACAAAAGAAGGATTGTTAGTGCAAATTGGTCGCAAACCTAGAGAATCATCATCTTCCAACTGAATACTTGAAGATAGAAGGAGAGGATGAGAAAGTATCCTTTGTTGTTCAATGTCATCCATGGGCCACGAGACAAGGTATGCCTCAAGACCCATTACAAATTTCAAGTCCTTATAATAGTCATTGGCAAAACCAAAATGTCCAAAGTCCTTTGCAGTATAATCAACCCACCTAGAATAATGCTTGGCCAAATAATTAATAGAATCAATGGTATCCTCCATAGCAATCCCAATGGTCACAATTCCCAAACCAATGGCAACAAACACAAGGGAATTGGCAACCCACTAACTAGTGGAGAGGACCTCAGCAATGGCCTAATCCAAATCCTGGATATCCACCTCTACCACGTCTAACAAATATACCTGCAATAATGCCACCACCTCCAAACATGGGTCCTCAAAAGTAGATGCAATTACCCGCTCAACCTTAATCAAATCCCAACAGTCAATAGCCATAGTAGAAAATGTATGCTATTGATGCTTAGCAATACCCTACCTATGCACTTGATATAGCTGATATACACCTAAGATTGAGTACTACCTTGTCGACACCTAAACCACCCCTTATCACTGAAGTTCCAGACCTTCCTATAGCATCAATACCAATTTCAGATAATGATTTTCCAAATATTGTTGCATCAGAAAATGTTTCCAACTCAGCTAATGCTCATACATCATTTAAACCACCTTTTTCTTAGAGGCTCACAATGGACAAGCCCATACCAAAAGAAGACCAACCATTTGATATCATTAACCATCTTAAGAACATGCATGTCTAGATTACCCTGTTTCAAGCAATAAAAGATGTCCTAATTTATGGAAAAGCCATAAAAGAAGCTTGTCTCAAAAAGCCTAGAAGAAAGAAAAAGGATCCTACAATAGTTCATGTTATAGGAAAATTGGTTGATATCATGTTAGAAAAATTGGTAATACCAAAATATTCAGATCCGGGGAGTCCAGTTGTGAATATCATCATTAATGGCCAGTCTATCAAAAATGCATTAATAGACTTAGGTGTTGCCATTAATGTAATGACTAAGGATACTATGAATAAACTGAACATTGAAGGGTTGAGAGCTACTCCAACAATATTGCAATTAGTAGATAGCTCTACTATTACCCCTGATGGAATGATAGAAGACATAATAGTTGCCTTAGATTCTTGGGAGTACCCTACTGATTTCATGATCCTCTCACCAAAGGTCAATCTTGCTAGTTACCATGTTATTCTAGGACATCCATGGTTAGCAATAGTTGATGCAAACATAAGTTGTAGATCAGGAAACATGACAATTTTAGATGGGCAAGCCACTAAGAAACTAGCATTGTATCCTCCAGCTCAACCACAACCAGATTTGAGTACACCTACATAGCCAGACTTGGGAGATGGGGAAGAAGAACTGGATTCTATGGTTCAGCTCATGATGTTACATATGCAATCCTTTCTAAAATTGCAAGAGGAAGATGAAGTCATTCAGATCATTCTTAATAATGACTGTGTTGTAATCAAAGATGTATCTGAGAGTTCTATGTTAGAGTTAAGTACATATGAAGATAATTTTGAGAACTGTGTATTACCTTCAGAACCCAATATTATCCACCAGTTTCTACCTAGTGAAGTAAACACAAGTCCTATCCCTAAAGTATCCATGCTTGACCTTACAATTGTTGTTGAGCTTTCTAAGGGTCATAATCTCCATGTGAATAATAAGTTGCCTTCACAACAAATGGAGCAACTAACCAAACTACTGCAAACACATGAGAAAGCCTTTGCATGGGACTATGGGGACATGAAGGGATTAAGCCCTACACTATGTACTCACAGGATATATATCAATGAAGGAAGCCTACCCCTTCGTCAACCTCAAAGAAGGATTAACCCAGCATTAAGGGAGATAGTCAAAACTAAATTGCAAAAGCTATTAGATGCTGGCTTTATATATCCTATATCTGATAGTAAATGGGTATCACCTCTGGTTATAATGCCCAAAAAGGGGGGTAAATGGAGAATCTATGTGGATTACAGGGAGTTAAACAAAGCTACCATGAAAGATCACTTCCCCTTACCATTCATTGACCAAGTATTGATACTTTGGCCGGTAAGAAGTATTTTTCCTTTCTTGATGGATATAGTGGATACAATCAGATAACTATTGCTTCAGAGGATCAAGAGACTATGTTCACATGTCCATGGGGGACATATGCATATTCAGTTCTACCTTTTGGGTTGTGTAATGAATGCTCTAGCAACATTTCAAAGAGCTGTAATTAGAATTTTTGCTAACATATCACATGATTGTATGGAGATATATATGGATGACTTTACAACATTTGGAGTGACATTTGAAGAGGCTTCGAAGAATCTTGAAAAGGTGCTAATCCGATGTAAGGAGCATAATTTATCTCTTAATAGTGAGAAATGTTTTATGAAGATGAAGGAAGGAGTGGTACTTGGGCATTTCATTTCAGCGGCAGGAATTCAAGTGGACCCAGCTAAAGTTGAGGTAATACTGACACTACCTACTCCTACTAAACAAAAAGATGTAAGATATTTTCTAGGACATGCTGGATACTCTAGACGCTTTATTCAAAATTTTAGTCAAATTGCTAGTCCTTTGTACACATTGCTTACAAAAGAAGCTGAATTTATCTGGACACAAGCATGTGATGAGTCCCTCCTACAGCTAAAGAAACTCCTAACAACTGCACCAGTCCTAAAAGGACTAGATTGGTCTATTCCACTCCACATCCATACAGATGCATCAGATTATGCCATAGGTGTTGTGTTAGGATAGAAGCCTACTAACCTTGAGAATGCAATTTACTATATCAGTAAAAGCCTCCATGGTCCTGAATTGAACTACACAGTTACTGAAAAGGAACTCCTAGTTGTAGTTTATGCATTAAACAAATTTCAACACTATGTCACAGGCTATCCCATTTTTGTTCACACTGATCACTCAGTAATAAAATATCTAATGAAGAAACCTTCTATAATAGGCAAACTGGCAAGATGGCTCTTACTATTGTAGGAATTTGATATAACAATTGTTGATAAGCCAAGGAAGGCCAATGTAGTTGCTAACTACTTGTCTAGACTACAAAATGCTAATGAAAACACTACTCAAGTTGAAGATACATTTCCAAATGAACACCTGTTCCATATAGCAATCAAAAACCCATGGTATGCATACATAGCCAATTATCTTGCAGCAAATAAGATGCCCCCACATTTTTCTCAAAAAGACAAGAAAAAGCTTGCAGAGAAAATCTTTCAGTTTTCATGGATAGATAACAATCTATTTTACACCGATCCAGATTAGATTATGAGAAGGTGTGTAAGAGAAAATGAAGTATATGATATACTCCATGCTGTTAAGGAAAATATGATCTTTGGAATATATTTTCTATTGTAATTTATAATGTCTGATTTTGTATATATAATAACTGAATATATATAATGCACTGTGATTGTAATGTGATTGCAGATTGAAGAAACTATGCCGTGGTGATTGATTGTTCTTCCAACCTGCAATCATCACATACAAATATGCTTCGTAATAGTTAGATGTGCCCTTTCATAATGAATAGCCACGACTCCTTTAAGTCACTGATGCATTAGCATAAGCGACTGTTGACAACAGTCACTTATGCTAATGCATAAGTGACTGTGATTACCTAAGTCATTAAGTAAATATATCGACTCATTAGTCGATTCTTTGCACATTAATTTGAACATTGAACATGGTTTGATTTATTCAATGTGATATTAATATATATATTATTATGTTATTATCATTATTATATTTCATCAATAATGATAATAAGATAATAATATAATCACATCTATTCTTTATAATCATTGTATAAATAATATATCTATATATATATATATATATATATATATGAATGAAGCTATAACTTAACACTCCCTCTTAGTGAGTGAGTATTAAACATCAAAAGTCTATCATGACATCTGCACTTCGGGACACACAAATTAATGTAGTCTTGTCATAAAATTAGACTTGAATATCATGATCTCCGCACAGTTGGGACACACAATTAAGTAGTCTATCATGATATGATTTCATTATTACACATCCAGTAATAACAAGAGTCAAGATCTCCACACATTCGGGACACACAATTAAGTAGTCTATCTTGACACTTTGGTTAACCATTTACAAGATCGTCACCTTGAAATGTTAACCCACACACAAATGATCATTTTACACAATATTGCAATATACATATTTTTACATTTATTCATGAATAAAAAACTTATAAATAAGTGAATTTAGATCATACATCACAACTTGATCATGCCGAGTTTGTTTTTGAAGTATTCTATTTTCAGCTTTGCAAGTGGCTTAGTGAAAATATCAGCACTCTGTTCTTCAGTATTAATGTACTCTAGCTTTATAATATTTCTATCTACCATATCTCTTATGTAGTGATATGGGATCTCAATATGTTTGGACCTGTTATGGAAAACTGGATTAATAGATAACTTGATACAACTTTGATTGTCACAGTGAATCACAGTTGAATCTAAAGGTTTTCCAAACAATCCAAATAATAGCTTTCCTAACCATACAACTTCACGTGCTCCCATGGATGCTACCATATATTCAGCTCCAGTGGAGCTTAATGCTACTACTGATTGCTTTCGACTAAACTAGGAGATCATAGCCAAACCAAGACTGAAACAACACCCTGTAGTGCTTTTTCGATCAGTAGTACTTCCAGCCCAATCAGAATCTGAATACCCTTGAAGATTGATTTCTACCTTTTCATACTTTAGCCCAAATCCAATAGAACCTCGTAGATATCTCAAGATATGCTTAGTTGCCATTAAGTTTATTTTCTTGGGCTCACACATAAAGTGACTCACAACATTGGTTGCATAACATATGTCAGGTCTAGTATTCACCAAATGCATAAGAGAACCAACAATCTCTCTGTACAATGTAGGATCAGAGGGTTCAGACTCTTCTGCTTCAGCTTTGAGTTTGTGTAAATTTGTTTCCATAGGTGTGGATAAAGGCTTACATTCCATCATTCCAAACCTAGTTAGAATATCAATAGTGTATTTTTGTTGATTTAGCAAAATATGGCTTTCCTTTTGAAACACTTCCAACCCTAGGAAATAATGTAAGAGTCCTAAGTCTTTCATGTCAAATTCAGCAGTGAGTTCTTGCTTACATCTTGCAATGAGATGATCCTCTCCTATTATTAAAAGATCATCTACATAAAGAACTAAAATAACCATGTTGCCATTTGTTATCTTAAAGTAAATGTTAGGATCTGCATCATTTTTAGAATATCCTAGTTTTGAAAGATAGTTGTTTATCCTTTCATACCAAGCTCTAGGAGCTTGTTTCAACCCATATAGTGCTTTCTTGAGTCTGCAAACATATTTAGATGCATCATGTATAATAAACCCTTCTGGCTGCTCTAAGTATACTTCTTCTTCAATAGTGCCATTTAGAAATGTTGTTTTCACATCCATCTGGTGTATCTTCCACCCCTTAGAGGCTGCTATAGCAATAATGGTTCTGACTGATGTATACCGAGCTACAGGAGCAAATGTTTCTTCATAGTCAATACCTACTTTCTGTGAGAACCCTCTAGCAACAAACCAAGCTTTATGCTTCTCAACACTTCCATCAGAAGCATATTTAGTTTTGAATAGCCATCTAGAAGAGACAACGGTTTTGTTTTTAGGTCTAGGTACTATGTCCCAGACATCATTCTTTTTTATAGATTGATATTCTTCAATCATTGCCTCTCTCCATGCTTGATTAGATAATGCCTCCTTAGAATTTGGTGGTTC